>OU015586.1:14800000-15400000 GCA_907165245.1 Habrosyne pyritoides | reverse complement strand
CTGAAGATTAGTAGTTATCTTTATAACTATGAACAATTTCTGTAAAATTCTCCAAGAAATCGGCTAATGAATAGCATTATTACATCTTGTTTAACCCAGAATGCTTCATAGGCGTGTTAAACTATTGGTTTATAGGTTAGGCTATAAATGTAAGTGTAAGAAATCCTCCATAAAATAATAAGAACTGTCAATAATTCAATCGCCTAAACATAAACGCGGTTTAGTGGTATAAAGCTAGGATAGAGACCCTGGGGTGTTCAGGTTGGTACCCCAGTTGGAGAAGGCAATATGAACGTTTTCTTTGCTAAGCAATTATTACGTTTAGCCCAAGGTTGGCGTTATGCCCGAGAGACGGTGACAACTCACCACATATCACGTTGAACCTACAAATTTGATAGGCGGTACTACTGTTTCACGCCGGAAAAAGGAATGGTGGAAGTACTAAGAGCTCCTATTTGTAAAATAGCAAATAAATGTAATGTATAATATGCTACTTATGCAATGCAATTACCTACTTCATTTACATACGTAATCACTACGTAGGAATCAGTTATGTACCTACCGTTTTATAAGTGTTCTTTAATTGAGAATTAGCTTTCTTAAAAGACGCTACTAAAGCTAATTATCTTCTAGATATTACGTCATCGAAGTAGGTACTATTATTCAATCTAATAGGTACTTATTATTTATCGTGACTCAGATAGCTATTTATTATGATAATGAGATAATTGAGTACCTACTTAGTTAGGTATATGTTATTAGAAAAGGATCGAAATAGGGTTTCTCTGCAGATACAGTTTTTACTGAACCGAATTTTCGGTAAGTTTGATTCCTAAATGTAGGTTAGCTTAAGACTACCCGTTTCTGACAAGTTAAGGAAAAATTA
This sequence comes from Habrosyne pyritoides, assembly GCA_907165245.1. Lineage (NCBI taxonomy): Eukaryota > Metazoa > Arthropoda > Insecta > Lepidoptera > Drepanidae > Habrosyne > Habrosyne pyritoides. The sequence continues at coordinate 15,399,114 of OU015586.1, read as the reverse complement.
TCCATATTGAAAAAGTTTCCAAGCTGACATTATTGCCGATTCTTCGCAGAAGAGCAGCAAGAAATTGAGGCTCTGTCTTCCTCGGGCTTAAACTGAACAAATAGCTCTGAATTTTGATTTGAAACTCATATTACTGAATTACATACAAAATATACGTAACTATAGGGCCGAAGGAGCATTTCAGAGTGGTTAAACCTTTTCCGAACTTGATTCCCATTACTCATTACCTTAGTTCAGCACCCTAAAACAAGAGTAATTTTTTATGAAGTCGTTTCTATTACGTAGAAAAAAGTAACCTTGCTGAGTTTCGTACTCATTCTTCTCAGTTGCAAGCTGACTTCTGAGTCATTTTAAACTTCAGTAGCTTTGACCTAATTTTAATTACATTACATTAACACAGATCTAAATAATAAAAAAAATCGATTAGGTGCTACTTTGGCGTACATTCGGTGATTTACTCGAATATTCGGGAATTATACCGATTACCGAATATTGAACGAATATTTGTCCCATCCATAATTATTATTGTTCACTGTCAAATGCTGAAGTAAGTACCTCAGTTTTTAATATTCATTAATTTTTTTAGGATAGATAAATTCCTCTAAATAAAAGCCGGGAAATATACATATCTGTGGGCTAAAAAAAAAAAATTCATAAAAGCTATGTTGTGTGTACACAATGTATGTATTTGTTGCTGCTACAATATTGGTGTAATTTTAATTTTATTTCTTTATTTTATTGCCAGCTGTATCAAGATCAGCCCCCTTATTCAGCTAATACAAAATTCGTCGACGAGCCGCTTCACGGAGGCCTCGGAGAGATTACCTCTCACGTGATTAGTAGTATTAGCGTAGTTAGCGACAGAGACAGAGCTTAGAGACCGCGACGAAACATCCTCGTGTTAGTGTCATTTTCCTTACAAAATCGAGCCCCAGCTCATTGAGTCGTTTAGCCATGAAAAACAAAATCACTTCCGCATTTATTTTAATAGATAGTATTGTCAAACTGCTGTGAAGCGAGAGAATATTTTTCTTTTTTGTATGATTACATATTTTAGTCATAAGTTTTTATTGCACGTTTTATTTTAAATACAAGTTTGTATCTACTGATACGGACGACAACCTTACCTAGTTTCTTTTAAAATGGCACTGAAAACTCCCCGCGACAAAAACATAATCTCGTCAAATATTTACAACGAGATAGTATTGTGGATATTACAAACATACTTTCAAACTTACAGTCGAGTACTACAAACAAAGTACCCTATCTTCATGTATTCGGACCCTTCATTTTCGCCACGGCACCGTCGACTTCACGTCCACTGAGCTGTGCGATCATCGCCTAACAACGATTCACTTTTTATGGAGTTGCTAAAAATTACACAAGAATTTGAAACCTAATATGTCAGATATGAGAAGTGAATATAAATGTGATGAACTACCACATCCTTCTTTATAATCCAGGTGGTTTCATTTCATCACGATCTGCCTGCCTTGTTCCCAAACTTCTTACTGCCCGTTCGGTGCATTACGAAGACATTTGGCATATATTGGCTGGCCGTCTGCCTGACGCCAAGATTCTTTGTGAATGCTTTCACTTGGTGCATTTATCGGCGGTTCAAACAGACCTAACAGTAGAGTTCAATTAAATTAGTAGCAGGATGTTATTCTATTAAAGATGAGTAATTCCTATCTACAAATCGCTACTGTACTTCATTACAGAAAATGGAACTACTGCACGTCATCATCAAGTCCGGTCCATCGCCTCGTCCCCTCGCTTGGTCACTTGAAGTGTCATCATCTGAGAACGGTGATGATTGGCGGATGGTCAGGGCTTTCGGAGACAGGGACCACTGTCGGAAGTTGTGGGACTTGAGGCCGGAGCGGCGGAGGCGGAAGGCCAGGGCGGCGAAGAGGACTAATAGAGCTGATAAGTCTACGTGCTCCACGCAGTTTGTTAGTCCAAAGCCTCTTGAGAATGGAGAGGTAAGTATCTTTTGTAGAATGATCTGGCAGACTAATTGAGACTATTCTAGATTCATTTTCATTTAGATTTGACTGAGCGAACTGAAAAGTTCTTCACTAACGGATATCTACATAAAAATATATTTATATAGATCTTTTACAACCAGACACAGAACAAGCAGACATGTTAATGATTGACCTGTGCCTCAAAAAATAGCTACATGAACAACATTACCTAGATGCACGTGGGCATAGGGGAGGGTGTGGCGGCGCGTCGAGTGCGCGCGTCGTTTCGCGCGGCCCACTCCTCACCGCCGCGGCACCAGTACTACACGGTGCGCGCGCTCACGCTGGCTGCCAGGTGCCTGTGCCACGGACATGCCACGAAGTGTGATGTAGATACACAGGTAAGCTAATTTGGCCTCTCGAATCCTTGTAAGTTTGGTCTTGAGAAATTGTGAGTTGATCATACTAGGCTCTTTAAGTTACCTATCTAGATCTGAATCAGGTGGCATACAAACCCTAGAAGTGCACTGACTTTCAACTCCAGCTATCGGCACAAACCAACAGGTGCATGGAGACAGATTTTCAATTTACTACAAAGTACATGACTACCTACCACTGTGCTATTGATTTCTCCATGATATCTTCCTTTACCTAGAGCCAAGCAATTGTATTCGAACCCATGATCCTCTTCATGCCATTCGACGTTAAAACCAAATGAGTTATCAAAGCCTTAAACTTGTTACCATTTCGCTCCTTATTTTAATATATTGATCAGGATATCTAGTATCTCTATTATTCTCAATGAATAAGAGGATGATGGTGGTTGTCTAGGGTGCCAAGTGTTCGTGCTTGCACGGCACGTGCGGCTCGCACTGCCAGCGCTGCTGTGCGGGAGGGGCTTGGGCCCCGCGAATGGCCTGCGAGTCCCCGTCCGAGCCCCCCGCGCCCCCTTGCTCATGCGGGGACCGCGGTGCCTGCATCTACGACGACACCGGCGCTATACTCTGTGTTAATTGTACGGTTCGTATACATTTTATTTATACTAGAAAAATCTAATTATTTCGTTTATTTATTGGCATAATGCTGTCCAGTGACTTATAGCTATTGTGTTCCGCGCTTTTGTATCAACAAGTTACGTTAGATTTTTTTAAGTGCTCTTATGTTCAACATTTCAATTATTTTATTGCTGACTGCACCTACAGGTTCATGAACCATGAAACTGTGTGCCTTAGAATCTTCATTTTGAAAAATTTAATTACCTACTATTGAATTAACTTTTCAGGATAATCGAGCAGGTCCGCTCTGTGATAAGTGTTTATTCGGACACTACAATGCGGTGTCTGATGGTCCGTGCTTGCCGTGTGGCTGCAGCCCAGACGGATCTGAAGGTAAAGTATCAAATAAATACTTTTTACTAGCACTTATTTAACTTTATCTAGGGTTTGATTTTGTAAGGTAACTTAGCTCGAAGTTTCATCGCGATCACTACGCTCTGTCTCTTTTGCTAACTAAGCAATCAAGTAAGAGGTCCATTCTTCAATGCCTCGGTGCGGCAGTACGCCGTCCGTATGTACTAGCTGAATATGTGGATATTCTGTCTGGGTCAAATCGTCCTACTGAATGCTGAACTAGATCTGATTGAGGTAGAATTTTGCACACACATTGGTAATACTTTTGGTTTTGGCAAAATCTGGCAGCTAAATTCAATATAGTGGAAGTGATTAAATGGTAATTTATTATATCATCAACCATCTCCATGTCGTCAGTGACTAATGATCGGGGTTTGCCAAGCAGAATCCGTGACGTCAATTCTATTAATTTTATATTTCAAAAATATTATTTTTATCATATCATTCCAGGGTCTTGCAAATACGACAGACAACACCGCAAGGTGATCTGCTCCTGCTTCCCTGGCTTCGCTGGTGCTCTATGCGACTCATGCGAGGACCCAGCGGCTTCGTTTCCCAACTGTCAGCAGGCGGTGCAGTCCACCACACCCGCGTGTAAATGTGATCCGAGGGGTATTGTGAACGGCAGCAGTGTTTGTGATGAGATTTGTGTTTGTAAGGTTAGTAATACCTCGTATATTAATAAGCCAGCAGGTTCCTAGGGGTAGCCTGGGTTCGCTTAAATGAGTAAATAAATCTTTCTTCTATCAAATAAACCGTTTCTTTTAATTTTCTAAATTTTATACTGTTTGAATATGATGGTAAATTCAGTAGCTTTAAACTCAATAGGTAATTAACTGAATTTATACTAAATATTTCTATAAAATAAATAAATATCTTGTTTATTTCTTGTACACGTAGTTAACTGATCCCAAAAAAAATATATATTGAAACCGAGACAGAACACACAGACATTTTCATTTTATTACAATATTTTTTGCAATTTAAAAATTGGTAGCTTATTGGAAATACTAATCAAGCTGCAGTCTTACTTCCATTTCATTCTACAATCAATCTTCAACTAGTTCCAAATGGGAATCTAACCCATAACCAAGTCAAGGTATCGTACTAACTGGTAAATGTAATATCGTAACGGTTTTCCACTGCAGCCTAACGTGGTGGGCGGCGCGTGTGACGCGTGCGCGGCGGGGCACTTCGGGCTGGCGGCGGGCGAGTGCCGGCGCTGCTACTGCTCGCATGTCGCCGCCGCCTGCCAGCTCGCGGAGGGGGCCGCCCCGCTCCGGGACGTGAGTACCGCTCTATGTACACTAGGGTCCAACGTGGTGGGCGGCAGTACTGGATCGATTTTGTAATGGCTAAGTAATTAGGTAGTACTTCCCCGAACAAACTCAGCACTAAAGATTCTACTACTTTAAATTTATTGTGGAACATTATTTTGGACGATCATTCCCATCAGATCTCAATCTAAGTGAAGCTTGTATATTATGGTAAATAAATAACTGATGTACTAAAAATAAAACCCTTAAATTGACACTAAACTAATAGACATACTCAAATATTTGATCCTAGGCGGGAATCAAACCCACAACCTGTGTCATAGCAATCAGACTACCCGGTCTATCTAGTACATAGACACTAATAATGATCATCATAAAACAGGTTTTGTTTACCGTTAATTCTTACTCATTATCATTATGTATTCTAGATATCACTACCCCTGGGTGAGGGATGGCTGGTCACCAACGCGCAGGGAAATGAAACAGTGGAGCCATCTGTCGACGAGCAGGGGAAACTATTCGTCATTAGCTATGAGGTATGTTATCAAAGATGGAAGTCGCTGAACAGTATCTATACCAATAAATAAAATTGAAATGTTTGTCGGTGATTTTAAAATGTCGCATAATTTTAGTAAAAACTACAATGTATACAATGCCTAATTATACATTTCCGCTCTCAGAATTTTTGTTTGTATGTTTCGCTGCGACACTGTGTTCCTCGAATAGGCCCCAAAAGACTGAGGGGATTTTTGTAGGCAAATAGGTAAAATATTTTCCAGATTAACACAGAGTATACATTTTATTCAGTATAAGAAGTAATAAGTGCCTTCAGAAACGTAGAATCCACGGGGTGGATGCTAGGTAATAAATATTATATTATTGTGGCATTGATGCTCAGCGTATTTACTCGGATTAGTGATTCATAGCCAGTTTTATCACTTAGTTACTTAGTTACGGAATCTAATAAAAATGAAACGTAGCTTAGTTTGGCCTACCAATATATAATACCTAAAATGCATGTATGAGTTGTTTTAAATTAACAAGGCAGTTTAGCTTACCGTTTGCCTGAACTTAGCTCTCAATTCCATGAATTCTTTCATATTAAAGGTTTGACAGGTCAATTATGCCTTCATTTGGCTCATTTGGGTTTTATCTATGGCCCACGTGAGCCTTTCAAATCTTTTATCTTTAGTATCACGTAGTAACTGAATAGGTATGTAAAAATGTATTGGTTAATTACTAGGTGTGAGGCTTTTTTTTTTTTATTACTATTAAGGAACCTGATGGTAAACGGTCACCGCTGCCTATTAACGTTTGCAGCTCTGGGGGTATAATTCCCGAGTTGCCAACCCCTGCAAAAATCTCTTCACACCCTTATCAAAGAATCTCTTCGTACTGGGTGTAAACTATTTAATTTTGTTTTAAGCCAAATATTCGCTTTTCAGCTACATTTCACACAATCACTATTTCTCAGGTAGAAGGTTGGGAGAACTTCTTCTGGATGACGCGGTCGTTCAGCGGGGAGCAACTCTCCGCGTATGGGGGAGAGATACGGGCGACCTTGTTCTGGGGCATCGTGCGTGGGGACACTGGGGGCAACCCCACTGTGGGGCCAGACATCGTTCTTGTTGCTGTTGGTAAGTTCTTTACTATAACATTAGTACTAGTTATAAGATGCAACTTTCAGTCATGGATGTTTGCTTAGAATATCGTGGTAATGGTCATGGCCCCCCACGCAGGGCTTGAGCTTTTTGTAAAAAAAACATACAGAGGAAATCATCATAATAATAATAATATTTTATTGTTCAAAAATAAATGTTGTTAACAAAGGTAGTTCACTAGCCTCCACACTAGGATTCCCTGTGTCGTGGAGACTAGTCTCTTTCATCTTAACGTTAAAATAAAATAATGTTGCCTTAATATAAAGTCTTATAAAAAAAAATTAAGTAAAATAACAATGTAATGGCACTGATTTCAGATCAAATAAAGTGATGTGTGTGCTGTGTGTGTATGAGAGTGTTTGAGTGTGTTCTGTGCGTGTGTGTGGTGTGTGTGCTCGCATGTGTAAGTGTGCAGTGCCTTTACCATGAGTTTTTAACGTACGTACTCGTTAGCGACGGCGTAAAACATTTCTATGGCAAATCTGTACAGCGCCACTAGCGGTCACCTAAAGAACTAAAATCGATAGTACGAGTCGATAGGTAAAAAACCTATCGAAATGTAAACACTAACGAGTAACGTTTGCTATAGAAATTCGGTACCATGAGTCACAAATTTGACAGTTGCTATCGAGAAATACTGTATCGATAGTAGTTTACTTGCTAGTAACTAAAGTAAGTTTCGATAGCAACTCATGGTAGAGGTACCGGGGAGTGTATGACTTTTCAAAATTAAAAATTATGTGAGAGTGGTTTAGCTTCCTGGGAATCAATATCGGTAGGTAGTTATTTAAATATATCATGAAAGAGTAGGTGTCTGCTCAATAGTACCCATCTAGCTGGCTACTACTCTCAAGATGATAGTCAGACGCAGTCCTACTTCAGGCTTTATGAGTTTAGAACTAGACAAAACATGTTGTGATCTATTATTCTATTTAATTGGCATACAGCCGTAATCTTCAACAACGTGTATTAGGTCTTAAAATAACCTTATGGGGGCACTTAAAGATTTGCAATTGCTATAGTTATTATTATATGTATGTAATAATTTTTTATCCATTTCGATATTTTGAAACTAAACTAAAATTATTGAATCGGTAACGATTAATGTTGTAATGTTTTCCATATTCCAGATGGCACCATGCTGGCGTCTTCCAACACGAGCCACGAGGTCCCAGGGCAGCAGCAGCTGGCTGTACCCCTGACGGAGGGCTCGTGGTGGGTGGTGGGCCCGGAGCCGGAGCTGGCGTCGCGGTCGGAGCTGCTGGACGTGCTAAGTGACTTGCAGGCGGTCTTGTTCAGAGCGCACTATCATTACGATCAGGACGAGGTGAGGATTTAGGAATGTAGCACAAGTAGATAGCCAAATAATAATAGATGGGAGCAATATTGATCTCGTTATTATTGGACACCCAAAAATACAATTAACAACAAATTACAATGGGGACCTCATGTCCTCTACTTTCTATCATGCAGTATTGATACTCTAGCTGCAAAATTTAGTTCTGCTGCATTTGCTGTAAGGTGTTCGGGCGTCAAGTCGGTGACAGCAGTAATAGGTACGTCCTGATGATTCTTTGTTTGCAAAACACGTGTCGGTTTCCTGTTGAGTTTTCTTATTTGGGACTTGACAAAGAAGAAGATCTATTTGTGCAATTTACAGTATAGGTCCTGGTGAATCACTATAGAGTTTTATTTAGAGAAATAAATAAAATGACGTTATCTTTGCTATACATTTATCCAAATATAATGTTTATACGTAGAAACATAGGAATGTGTGAGTCAAAATTGGGTATCCTTAATATGAATACAAGACAGAAGGAGAAGTTAGTTGTTCCATACTTTAGACTAGTTAAAGTTAACAAGTCCTTTCTTAGTATCATTAATTCAAAAATCATAAAATTGAGAATGTTTTGAACGAAAGTGGAAGCATTACAAGAAACTTCATTATATTGAAGACAAAAATGTATGGAAATAGCTGCACTCTGCACAGTGCACCTCTAATTTTGCATCAGCTAATGCTATATTCTTGAATTTTGGGTAAATAACTTGCTTATAATAACACTAATGGGGTGCCAGACATATATATAGAGAACGCTTTGTAAAACTAATTTGATACATTGATAGCGTTGTCCTCAATGATTGTGACCACATTGTATTTTTGTAGGCTGTCTACTTCTATGTATATCCTATACCATATCATTCGTAATATAGAATATTTGTATTGTAATTATTTAGTTTGAAATTGATTTAAAAGGGTAAAATTAGTACATACGCTCCGCCAGATTATACAGAAGACCGTGGAGTATAATCGGCCATAATGCTTGGCGTATGTGAACTATGAGAAACAACATCGATGGGGAAGAAATAAGTGAGTTATACATGGAGCACTTGTGTCCAGGTGCGAGTGGAGAGCGCGTGGGTGGGCCACGCGGCGGGCGCGGTGGGCGCGGCGGGCACGGCGGTGCTGCGCGAGCGCTGCGCGTGCCCGGCGGGCTACACCGGCGCGCACTGCGAGCGCTGCTCGTGGCGCCACGCGCGCCTGCCGCCGGCCCGCAGCCGCCAGTGCGCGCCGTGCCCCTGCAACCGACACGCCGCCTGCGACACCGGTCAGTCCCACCACACACTATACACACCAGACACCATACACATCATACATATCATACACGCCAGGTTCACCATTCACAACAAACACACAATACATGACACCATACACATAATACATGACACCATACACAACCAGTCACAACAGACAAACCCTGCAAACCAGAAACACCATACACAACATACACACACTCTACACACTAGACACACCATACACACCCTACACATAATACACACCCTACACACCAGATTAAAGGCTGAGCCGATGGTAACTTCAGTTACTTAAAACTTCATAAGTGCCCTTCGAGGACCTACACTGAATAACCGTCTAGAACTCAACAGTCTTAATGTACATTATTTACCTTCCAACAGTGGACGGACCGTGCGGCCCGTGTCAGCACAACACCACTGGCCTGCAATGCGAACGCTGCCTCCCCGGACACTATGGGAACCCTGTTCAGGTAAAACTGTAGTTTATTGACTGGCCAGTTGGCTGGATGGATAGAGATCAATGTCCACCCAGGACAAACATTTGTGCATGAACATGTCTGATTTGGTGTCTGGGTAATATTGACTATTTATGTACTAGCTGTCCCCCGCGGTTTCACCTGTGTTCCAGAGGGATGTAACATTTACAAGTTTCATCAAAATACGTTTGGTAGTTTTTGCGTGAAAGAGAAAGGGACAATTTAAACCCAAGTGAAGTGGGAAAGGTAGGCAGCTCTCGCAGTTTTCTGCGAAATAATGTATTTAATATTATGATCTGGTCCTATGTAATTTAAACTTTGTCCTTAATTGTTTTACAGTAATAAAATAATTTTAATTTTTAATTTAGATAAGTTGTATAGGTATGTAGGTAGTACTTTTGTTCGATATTTGGATTGTAGTTATGTAATGTTATAACATAATGGTATACATAGAGTTTGTATCGGAACTGTATCTTGTGTATGTTGTTACAAGCTCTGCTGAGGTTGGGTTGTGCCGTATAAAGAACGAATAAACGTAAACGAATCCTTGAACCCATAGGATAACTGATAGGACAGCTGGTGAAGAATTGTTTAAGGTATAATATAGTAATGTTCCAACACACAGGGTGCGTGCAAGCCGTGCGCTTGCCCGCTGTTCCTGCCGACGAACAACTTCAGCCCGAACTGCGCGCTCGCCACCGCCGACGGGGACCAGTACGTGTGCACACAGTGCCCCGACGGGTACACCGGGGATCATTGCGAAAAGTGAGTGCACCTTCAGGTTACACCCACATATTCTCGGCTAATATTACGTTTGAAGAAAAATATATAAAATTGATATTATAAAATAACCAAAAAGTCAGAATAGATAAAACTTATATAAAAAATTATTTAATAAAAAAGAAAAAAGAATGTAACCTTGCTGAGTTTCTTGCCGGTTCTTCTCAGTTGAAGGCTGACTTCCGAACCGGTTGTAGCTTCAGTAACTTTAAATTTGACCTTCATAAGTGCCTTCCGAGGGCCTAAACTGAATAAATGGTTTTGAATTTCGATTTTTTTTAATAGAATCTGTACTATTCCCCCACCAAAAATCACATTCATAAATATAACTTAAAACAATACATATATCCCCTAACAAAACATGAATGTCATCTTCTTACATTAACTTTTTACATTTTTTTACATTACTTAACATCTTTCATATGACTACACCGAGACTATTATTAAAGACATCTCCTAAAGCTTAATCTTATATATCACACTCACACTCACACACTCACACACACACACACACACACACACACACACACACACACACACACACACACACACACGCACGCACACACACACACACACACACACACACACACACACACGCACGCAAACACCCACCCACCCACACACACCCTCTCACACACCCATACCCACACCCACACCCACACCCACACACACACACACACACACACAGTGTTTTAGTAACTTATCTATGTACAAAAAACCCGCTTCAATAAATCTAGAGCCAAGGGCCTGCTCATCATTATTACAGGCTATTTAAGCCTAGCAATGAGAGCAGTTGCATCCTCTCTTTATTTCACAAAAAAACTAGTATGTACTTACATAGCATAATATTATTATTATTATGTTTACGTAACATACGTCATAGACGATCCAACGTTTTGCTAGTCTATGATCCTCTCTGTCTCCCATCTGTCTTATTGAAATTCACCGGCTCGAAGGACCAAATGTAGTGGTGATGGACCTTTACCTATAAATCTAGACACAAAAGAGCTCGGAATGTAAAATCATATCTACTAATATACAAAAGCTTGTGTTTCCATCACTAATATTTGTTAATATGTTGGATTTTAGAGTTCACTATTGTCACTTGAGTAGAAATGGTTATCTCATGCTAAAGGGAACTGGATTTTGTCATTAGTTTGTCAATGAGTTTCAATATTCCCTTATTGATTCGTATCATTGTTAATAGTGATCCAAATTATGCATAAGATTTGTGAAATTGTGTAATAGATGTTTACTCTTCCTATAGCTGTGACTTTGGGTACTGGGGTTCGCCAACTACCCCGGGCAGCTCGTGTCAACCGTGTGCCTGCGGTGGGTCCCCGTGCCACCCCACCACTGGATTGTGTCTCACCTGTCCTGCTAATACAGAGGGTGCTCGATGCGATCTGTGTAAGGTAAGTTAATAGCTATAGAGGTTTTTTACCTATGTACATATACGCTTGCGTTTGACCACAATCCTACCATGGTAAGTAATGATGTATTTGAAGGTCGCTAGCATACAAATCTGAGAAGGCAACTGGCTTTTCAATGCAGTTGTCGTTATACAGTGACGATTTTCATATAGTTGGTGGTCGCCAGGCAGGCATGAGCCGAGCTATGGTTTCTTCACGATGTTTTCTACCACTGAAAACTTAATCTCTTAAACGAAATACGAATACAGGTAGGAAGGAAAGGATACTAACGTTGGTGATTGTTGAACGTTTAGGAAGGCTACTGGTTCGGTCCTGACGCGTCGGAAGGAGGGCCGGGGTCGGTGCCGGCGGCGGGCTGCGTGGCGTGCGCGTGCGGGGCGGCCGCGCTGTCGGCCGCGTGCGACGCGCGCTCGGGCCAGTGCGCCTGCCGCGACGGCTGGGCCGGCCGCGCCTGCGACGCCTGCGCTCCTGGACACGGAGGCACGTACCCACCGCGCTACTGGCTCCCGTACCTGGCGGAGAACCTGCTGGTCGATTCGTATCTACTGAAAAAATTCAACTGTTTTAACACAGCAGTCTTTTTGCAAGATAAATGGTTATTTTGAAGGATACGTCATAATGTATAAAATCTGGTTTTAAAAGTAAAAATCAATCAACTTTTCGTTCCAGCGTTAGAGCTTGATATTCCTATGTGCCTTAAAGACTCATTAAACAATCATATTTCATTTCATATCCAAAAAAGTACGAATGCATTAAATAAATTTTCCTACGACTCAAAATGGCCATCCTAACTAATATTATAAAAAGAAAAGTGAGTTCGATTGTTACGTTTTCTCGGCTAATCGACTGAACCGATCTCACTAAAACTTATAACACACAGTGCCTATGGTATGAAGCGAAGGTATATAGGACCGCAGATGAATCTGTGAGAGATAACTAGCAAGTAATAAAGCCTCCCCACCCCAGGGCTGGCGGCGGGCTGCCCTGCATGCCGCTGCGGCGTGGCGGCGGCGAGCGGCGCGTGCTCGGCGGCGTCGGGCGCGTGCGAGTGCGCCGCGGGGGCCGCGCCGCCATCTTGTGACGCTTGCACCGAAGGACACTACGCGCTCTCCGCTGACGGCTGCTTGGGTGAGTCACTTTGCTAACTATTTCGATTACGTTGCGATAGATGGCGCTGTCATTGGATTTGGAGTTGAATTTTTTAACATTAAGGTGTCCTTTTTGTCTTAGGTTACAAGTTTATCGTTTATGAAACAATCCATAACGTATGAATTGGGGATGATTTTTTCATTAAAATATAATTTTCGTAAAAAAAAAATACTTAAAACTTTGAGTACTAACCTACAAATTAACTGTATTATTTATTTTAAAGGTCGTTTTTACGTATCTGGATTTAACAAAGCTCTTAATGCAAAGTTCGTCCGGGGAAATACTACCACCTTACCATTTCCACCATGAAGTAGTAGTGCACTTGTATTACTGTGTTACGGTTCAAAAAATAAAGCTGGTGAAATTACAAGAATATGAGAGTTAACAACTTCACGCATTGACGATACTCCTGGTTTTGCAAATTTCTGTAGGCGACAGTCACCACTTACCTACCATCAGGTGTACCATCTACCTGTTCGCTGACCAACAATACCTGTAAATAAACGTTTTAGTTACTTAATCAAACTAGAATATACAGGCCATCACTAATTCACTTCTGCGCATACAATGATCATAAACATAGGAGACCCAGCCCACTTTCATTAGCGTAACGTGTTCGTGAGGGAGGAACCCTATTTATAGTAAATCTCTGTGTAAATTATTGTGAAGTCTGGTTATTAGAGTATATACCTTGTCATAATATGCAATGAAATATTTATCTTACACCCCGAATCATAGAACGCAAATTTAATAAGACACTGTCAAAATAGTCACGTAAAATATGTCATATTGTTTGTCAATTGACGAATCAGTTGGCTTGGTGGCTAGAGACCCTGACCGCCACGACATAGGTTCTGGGTTTGATTCCCACCCAGGACATACTTTTGTGTGCATGTCTGTTTGTTCTGTGTCTGGGTATAAATATCTATATGAGTATGTATTTGGGTCAAACAAAGGCACTCCAGCCTCCCAAAGTTACTACAATATATATAAATCTCAAACAAAGATATGGTTTATAAAATTTTCTTCAATATAAATATAATAATCACAAAATTGGTACTTCACTGTCTTTCCCTTTTCTATATGTAGTATATCAGTTATCGGGTTTCCATAGTACCAGCTCTGCTTGATTTGGGAACTGATGACTTTGTAAAAAGAATGTCCCAAGATATTTATTTTATTTAATGACAGAAATTTGGACTTCATGATGAAATAAACTGTTTAAGTTGGAATGTATATTTAAAAGTAAGCTCTTCACTACATGGTATTAAACAAAGTCGCTTCTCGCTGTCTGTCTCTATTATGTCTCTTATATGCTTAGATCTTTAAAACTACGCAACGGATTTTGATTTTTAATAGTTAATAGTTTTGGTTTTTTAATAGATAGAGTGATTGAAGAGGAAGGTTTATATGTATAATACATGTGACATCCCACGGGAACGCGGGTAAAACCGCGGGGGCAGTTAGTTAAACACTATCCTCAAGTTGTCGAAATCTAATAGGCCTGTGTTGAAAGCCATGAGTGTTATAGAAATATTAACCCTATGGCCTTATAATAAGGGTCATCGCCATCATTATACAATTAAGTATTGGATCAATAGAACCTTATCACAAAACAATAAAGATGAATTTTCCATAGCCATTATTAGACGTCAAAACAGGCCCATAGTAAAGCTGTTATGGTGGGGACTTTCTTCCAAATAATATAATATCCATACATAAAAAATACTAAAAAAATCACTAGTCAAGTACTAATAATTACTAAGTAGGTACTAAGCTGAAATCCCTTTTTGATTCATAAGAAGGGAGAGTCATACGAGAATAAATCTTAATGCTTCAGAACAAGATACTAGCTTAAAACCAAATTAGATTATTACCGACGCTAAAAGATTTTGAAAATCAACAACGATTTCCCTAAAAGGATGGCGGCCATACCATTTACATTGTTTACATACGAATGTGGCAAAATTACACGGTGCGCGTGCGCACGCGTGGTGACCCACGGCACTAGACTTGTATGTCTTGTACAACGAGTGCACTGCAATTTACGTAATGTACAGCGATACGTAATTTGAAAAACTAAACAACTGGGAGATAGGGTTGGACGGTGGAAACACTTTGTGGCAATATTGAAGATTTTTGGATGTACCGAAATATAGTTTAAATATAGGTTATGCAACGAAAAAGCGACTCTAAAAAGAGACAAATATGTTTAAGATTTAGCCGGCAAGAAAATGAGATATGTATAATAGTTTTTTTAACACTAAACATACCATAACCGGGTCAAATGACCCATTTTGAACTTTGCATTGAAAATGCACGTATCATCTTATTGCTTTTGCACATTTGACTTCATTACTTTTTCTTACTAATTAAAATACAGTTCTAGGTATGTACTATATATTTCCATTCCTAACAACCATATTTCATACATTCAAGCAGGAAACATAAAGTCACATTTGACCCGCTATGGCAGAAATAGGTACCTAGTAAGTGTTGGTATGATTAGTGTTAAAGGTTTTACATCTACTTCGTGTGAACTGCACTCATTTACTTATTATGGAGTTCGATAGTGACTACGTTTGTCTGTTTGTTACGTTTGCACGGCTTAATGGATATAGATGAATTTACCTAGCGAATAATTGTTAGGTATACTTTTGTATTATACACGATGTTACAAAACTACCCGTAAAGCCGAAAGGAGGTTAATTGGGGCCTTATAACGAGTCCATTCACAAATTTTAAGAACGCTGTATAACATACCCCATAAATATAAAAAAATACTGTTTTTTATGAATGAAAATTAGAAAAAAACTAATTAAAGTAGACAATTATTAGGTAAAATAGGTACGTAGGCCTTTCCGGAAAATAATCGGGTTCCCTGACATGACAGCTTACTAGGGTTGTTGGCCTTGAATGAATTATATTTTTATGGGGTATTTTGTAACATGTTGTATAGAAGTAAAATAGTGATTAGATTACGAATTTAGCCCATTATGACCAAACATAATTTTTTGGGCATAAAGCTATATTGATGCTTATCTTTCACATTCATTAAGTTATTTCAAGATTTGAATACCTACCTTCATAATGATAACATTTCAGTTGTAGGTAGAAGATCAGGGTTGTAATATACAGTTACTTTGTAAATTATAATTGTTTCGGCTACTTGCGTAGATGACTTCCCACAATAACGCACAACACCATGTTTTTGTATGTTTCAACAGGGATTCAAACTTTTTTTGGTCGTACCCTTCAAAGCAGCAGCCCTAAGCCAAGACCCACCGCAGTGAGCGCCTACAGCAGTCCCCAACAGCGACTATCTATTGCACGCTCACTTTGCAATGTTTTACAACAATTCCCATAGAGGCCCAGCGTTGTACAAGGAAATGTAATCGCTTATTGTTAGTATTACCCGAAGGCAAATCATAGGTTGCGTTGTATACGAGATTATGACGTCATGTCTGGATATGTTGGATTTGAATTATGCAAGATTATCGTCGTCTTTATTCGGCTTTGTTTTGACTGGATGTATAGGAGGAATATTGACAAGGTATCTCGTATGAAAACCTAGCTTTTGATCCGTGGTTTCACATGCTATAAAGCAAAAACTGTTTAATATCTCTCTCCGAGCCGTAGCCTAGCTTGCCAAGTTTCAACAAGCTTGGTTCCCTTTTATCAAGGGATTTCGAAATGACAATCAAAAGAAATAACTTCTTCCTATACAATATAATTTAGAAATACTAATAATAGTATTAATTTTCAATAGGTAAAAGTACCCACATACGTTTTGTTTAGTTGTCTATTTCACCAATTTATAATGATCAATTATGTTATATAGAATTATGGAGAATTATGATAAAGGGCGACCATTGACGCCCACGTCGGAGTAAAGCGTGCGAAATCATTAATCACTGTGTAAAGACATAAAGCACCAAAACTAGGCAATGTTTACGTCGGTGGGCGTGCGCGCATGAATCACGGGACGCACGCGCACGCGTAGCGCTTAGGGCTACCAAACGGGGCGTTACACTGGAAATTAGTAGCTCGAATAGGACTCGAGCAAATATTTTAAAATACCATAACGAAATTCAATAAAAAAATTACCAACTAAAGAATATTATTAAAAGGAATGTTTTTGAATAGGTATGGATGTACTAGCTGCCGCCCGCGTTCCCGAGGGAAGGTACATTTTCCCGGGATAAATAGTAGCCTATATGTTATTCCAGGGCATGCTCTAGCAAATACAGCATGTTACAAAACCTACCCGTAAAGCCGAAAGGAGGTTAAATGGGACCTTATAACGACCATTACAACACCAGTCCATTCACAATATTTTAGAACCGTAGTAACGCTGTATAATATACCCCAAAAAAAAATAAAAAAATATATTTTTAATAATGAAAAATAGGCAAACTATTAAAGTAGACAATTTTTAGGTAAAATAGGTACGTAGGCCTTTCTGTTAAATAATCGGGTTCCCTGACATGACAGCTTACTAGGGTTGTTGGCTTTGATAATTTATTATATTTTTACGGGGTATTTTGTAACACGTTGTATAGATCTATGTGTGATGTGTCATCGGGGATAAAAAGTAGTATATGTGTTAATTCAGGTTATAAACAATCTAGCTGCAAGTTTCATCGAAATCCGTTTCGTTTTTCGTTGTCGTTGCATGAAAGAGTAAAAAATATCTATAGTTCCATCCTCACAAACTTTCACAATTATAATATTACTAGGATTAGCAAAGTTTCTGGCACATCCCAACCATAAGTCAGTCTCTATTGTAGTAGAGAAGCGCAAGCGCATAAGTGCAGGCCGCTATGTGAGGCGCGAGCTAACTACCGCGGGTGTCGATACTCTGTAGTGTACCAATAAACACACGAACTGTATCGAACGGTACAAATACATGCTGCTCTATAAATATGTCGGTACACTTCAGGACAAACTTTAGACCGAATTACCGACATGTGTGGTCGTAGTTTTGAATCGGTGTTTGTCGCGGTACGAAATTCCTGAAAGAAAGAATCGAATATGTTTTATTCTTAAACTAGATGCGCCCTGCGGCTTTGCCTGTTTTCAATCCGAGTAATAAACCTTCCTCTTCAATTACTATATCTATTACTGAAAACTGCATTAAAATCCGTTGCATAGTTTACGAGAAACATGATTTTTTATATATTTAGACATTATTTTATATGGTATTTACAAATCCTTGGAATAAATAAATGCAGTACTTTTGTGGGGGTCCCACATAAGTTTCAATACGTGACAGACGTTTTCACAAGACATTCCCTGTGGAAAAAAGGTAATACTGTACGCGATTGACGGCCTCATTCATAGATTAGTTTTTACAAAATAGACGCCATACGATCCTGTAGATAACGCAATCGATTCACCGCAAATCGAGTATCCTAGTTAGGTAGCTAACACTTAAGTGTTAGTTCACCTAAGATCAAATAAGTGAAACATAGAGAATGATAGGTACAGTTGCTTAATTACTGATGGTCATATCTTCCTTCCAAGGTTGCCTACCTTTGGATTGTGTGGACCTCTAATGATTACAAATTACGGGAATATATACAACAAAAAATACCCCGTGAAATCCCGATTGTTATGTCCTGCAGTGCATGAAAGGTTACTGTTTATTTTCATTCGCGCGGTGCCAAATAAGCGACGCGGTAGAACATGCGCCAGCACCGCCCGCGCCGCGCCGCGCCGGTGGCTCACTTCAAACGATCCGCGGCAGTTCCGACGCCGGCCATACACTATCGCGACACCTGGCTAATTTTATTTATTAGTGTGTGCTTCTGTGTGGGCTGCACTTACAAAAGAGCTGGTACTTAGTATCTGACTGACTGCCCTGTTCTAGTACTGCTGATACAAAGTCTAGAAGATAGAATGATAGATATTCTGGGATATTAATTTTACACACGGCAATTTGACTAAACACGTGGTTGATTTCTCAAAATAGGTAGTACAAAAGAAAGGCACTATTTTGGTCTGTTTGCTTGTACAGTGATATCCTTTGAACATCGCAATAGATTTGAAAGCGGTTTTCACCATAATTTAGAAGATTTCGTTCATTGAGGCATTTTAAGGATTTGTGTGTTTATAACTGACTTAGTCTGATTTTAAGCAGGTCTTAGTAATAACAACAACAACTACAATAAAACAGTGGAGTTAGAGGACTTAAAAAAACATCTTGACTTTCATTATCCCAAAACAAGTAGACAGTGACCTCAGCACACAGGTTCAACGAAGATATTTTTATTCCCAAAGTGTTATGTGGTGACTGTTGTCAAAATCTCTCTGGTATATTACCTTAATACATATATGGGCAACCACCGGCCCGCTGTAAGATATGATCCGGCCGGCGAGACATTTTGTAAAAACCCCTCACTAAGTACTGCAGTAGTGAATGCACTAAGTACTTTTAAACGCGGCCCGCAAACGTATTTGCACGCTAAAGTTTGGCCCTCTACATGTCAAAGGTTGCCCATAGCTGTCTTAATAGATTTGTGTTTGGAAGCCAAGTCTTCTGGTCTCTATGCTATACCATTAGACCATATACCATTCATACGCGGAAGCTGCTTTCCCTTTGAATGTACCATTTTTCAGGCGCTACTTTTAATTTCTATGAAAGTTATATTCGTTTATTTTGCCCTGTACTTTATGAGAAGCCAAGATAACCATATCAAGTGATGATGTATTTAAATAATACAGCACTGTTTAGACTTTCTTGTGCTGCAGAACACCTTCGCCCGCGCTCTTGTTGAAGCTTCGCGTAAACATTTGGTTTTCCTATTCAGTGCATTTTGCCCTTATTTCATCTTAATTGAAACATAACTTCACGCCCATCATCACCCAAGAGGTGTCAGCAATGAAAAATATTTTAAGTCCCAACGTGTGGGAAGCATTGTCGCCGTATTTCGGGTATATCACCTTTCCTAGATTAATCTTCTTCCTATCTAGATCCTTTCTTTATTTATCATATAAATAAAAAAACGTCAACTGTCACTTGTCCGACCCGAGAATCGAATCCAAGGCCTCCGGTATTTAAGTTAGTTTAAACCACTCGATGACTAAAGAGAATTTTGATACGAAAATTCACATTTAGGTATCTAAATTCTATATAATATAAATGCTATATATTTTTCTGGTAAGCTTTATTTTCCGAATAATTTTCTCTTGCCTCTCTCTCATTTGCATTTCAGAAAGTCTAGAGATTATATACGCTGATTGAATTGATACTGACACAATAGCCAACGATTTCATTGCGATATTTATATGTCACATACATAAAACAGTTATGTGCGCACACGCATGTCGCGTGTATTGACTGCAAGCTCGTAGGGTTACCATGAGTCGGGATTTTTTTTTATGTTATTACTTTTAACAAAACTTACAACAAAGTCAGCCAATTAGAAGAAAGAAAATAAATTTATTTACGGCATTTTAGATGTACTACCAACAAAAAACCACATAAAATTAAAACAAGGGAATATGGAGACATGGTTTATTTAGATCTGCTACAAAACGGTCCGAACTCAGCATAATGCCAGCCCGTGACGTCAAATTAAAAGTTTGCATGGATAGTTACAAATATAGTCAGTTACATATGTAATAAGGATGAAAGTAAAAGCCAAAGGGAACATTTTTAAGAAATTGGCTTTAAATCGGGACTATTCGAACCTTTTAGTATTATATATGTTTAGTATTTAGCACACTATAACACTTCAAAAACATTCAAAATTTAAAACCATTTATTCAGTTAAGGCCCTCAGAAGGCACTTATGAAGGTCAAATTTAATGTCAGTAACTTTAGTTATAGTGTATAGCGAAGCTACGAGCTTACAGTTACAAATGGAACGTTAAAGCTCTTTCAGGATTCATGGTTAATGTTTGTTTGTATGATTGACCTGTAGCCCAGAAAAGGAAGCGTGCCCGAGAGACGGTGACAATATTCAATTTACACACACAGGCCCAGGCTTAGTTTGGACTCCAGATCTCCCTCAAATTGCAGTTTTTTCCCAATCTCATTGCATGTCATTTGTGGAGATAAATAAAATAAATTATTATTATTATTCACCGTTGGAATATGAAATATCATCTGTTGAATCTGGGTCTCAGTACTGAGAACTTCACTGTAACGAGGTGCCATTTCAGGGATCATTCCCATATTTAGACCAGGTACTATTCTGATTGATAGAACCATGTTCTTCTATACAATGCGAATGCTCTGATTGGAGTGGTAGAACATATATTATGTTGGGCGCTGTTTGTAGTTTTTGTCTTGGGAATTGTTTGAATAAACATTTCTTTAACTTTGCATGTGACTTGCTTGGTGATAGCTCAAGATATGTCATAGCTGATACCGCCACCGTCTGATAGTTGTTGTCATGTACTAATAGACTGCTTCATTCTACATTTTATACACGATTTTGTAGATGACTCAAACAATGCGACACCAAATCGGATGCGGCCTGCAATCCCGAATGTGCTTGATGTTTTTTTTTAATGGTAACCCTACATCGGCACGCGTCTCCCAGTCTGCGGGCGCGCGCGTCACTCGGTCTGTGCGCTGTCGCCGCGGGCAATTAATAGCCCCGCCTTCTTGTTCTTGTTGCCCAGGCCCCGTGTCCCCGATGCGGTTCCGTTTCCAATACTATTGTGAAACACCACAGGTTGTACAGGCTCATCATTATTGCTGCATAAAGATCTTGAGTCTTCACCAATAGTTTTGTTCTTTATTTTTTAACATCTAATCATACTTCTATGACTTAGTCTAAATAGGTACTTAGGCTAAATTGTTCATTGGCCAGTTACACCGTATCTGTCTTTACTTTAAATTCAAAACAGTTTTTGTATAGACTTCTCAAAGGAGGTTTATCCATCGTGTTTTGTTAATTAAGGCCTAGTTGTTCAATGACCAGTTTACGCGGCTTAAGCTGTTAATTTGAATTAACACAGTTTTCGTATAGACTTATCAAATGTATAGCGTATCCGAGGCTTATCCATGGATTGAGACATAGGCCCTTATTAAAAATAATTTTGGATATCATATTTAGCTACCTTTTGAACTAATAGGTAGGTACCTAGATGTTTTACCAGCTTAAAATTGTCTATCGTCCTCTCTTTGGGGACTCTGGGTGTAAATATACATATGTAACTATGTAAGTATTAAGTAGGATAAAAAGTAGTACGAAGCATTATCAGTTATCCGTAGTACAAACTCTGCTTAGTTCAGATTAAATACCGTGTAAAGAAGTCTTAGGATATTTATTTATCTAACCGTTTATAATATGACGTCCTGAAATCACTTCAAAACTAGTATCGTTATAATTATAATAAACCGAAAAATAATGTAGAAGCTATAACTCAAGGCAGAGCAAGCGAGCTCACGAAAGCTGTTGCCGTCCCGCTAGATACAGGAATAATATGAAAGTGGACAAAAACAAATGCCGCGTCGTTGGGCAAAGACCCGCCGACCGACCGCGACGTTTAATCGTTCCATCATTCATTTGCAATGCAATGCGATGAAAAACGGTACAGCCGCGCGGCTCTTTAATTGTTTATTGAGTACTGTTTTCAATTAGCTTCGATTACACGCTAATAAGGGTAATAATATACGTTTACACTTGCTTAACGGACGTCTTTTGTAACGCTAGCGGGATTAGCCTATATCACTTGAGAATAGTGTAGCTTTCTATTAGTAATAGAATTATTGAAATCAGATGTTTAGTTTTTGAGATTACCTCCAACATTAAAACTTAACCACTTCATATATTAGTGTAGCTGGAAGTGTGAAGATTGATGAATTATTTTGGGAATGTCTTTGGTAATTGATGCTAATAAATACTAATATTATAATGCGATTGTTCATATATTGCGGATAATCTCTGAACTAATAATTTTATGCAGAAAATTATTTCACCGCTAAAAAGCTACACTTTACCTGAGTGACATAGGCTATGCTTTTATCCCTGGAAAAAATGAGATACCTCGGGAATATGGATAATGTGGGAAATAAATTTGTTGTAAACTATTTATTTTGTTTCGATTTTCGAAAGGGAAGGATTGGCATCCAAGATCAATAAAACCTAACAAAGTATTTTTCGTGCTTGACAAGTTACCCAAAATATTTTCCGAGCCGGATTTTTTAACGATATTCGGCGACGATACCCTTAAAGGAAGTTCAGCTTTCATACCCAAAAACGTAAGTAATTGGAAGAGGAAAAAATGTTACCACGGTCACATCGGAATTTTCATTCCATACATAGTGGGACTTTGTTGGTAATGGCAATTTTTATTGCATTTTAAATGTGTTTTCTTTTTTTTTTTTCATTAAATCTTTTGCATGATTCCAGTCAAAATCGATTTTCAAATCCCTCAAGTTCATTTACGTAAATGAATCCATATATTTTAGGTCCAGGTGACAAGTACCTAATCATTACTTACAAAGAATCGTCAACTGCCACTTGTCCAACCTGGGAATCGTACCTAGAACCTTCGGCCTCTAAGCCGAACATACCACTTGTCCAAGCATAGGCGATCGAGTAACTAGTATCTAATCTATCTAATATAATATAGTCATTGTGAAACATTAGACACAGCTAAATGTAATAGTTGCACACGCGCACATTCGCTCACAATGGCTCGCGTAGAAGCGTCTGCAGCCTGGCGGCCAGTAATCTAATCTGGGGCCCCCATGAATCCTGAGCACCGAGGCCACAGTCTAGACCTCGACACAATGCATGCACCTGCTACACATACATAATGTTGGAGGTCGTTGATTTTCCACACTAAGTTAAAGCTTTCCGAGGCTACTCTTTAGGTCGTTATTTGGGAGTTTTTATTGAGGGGCTGACTTCCAAACCGGTGGTAGCTCCAGTAGCTTAGGCCTTCATAAGAGGCCTTCTAGGGTCTAGACTGAAATATTGTATTTTTTTAAACCGAGTTTTGCACTTTTAGCCTGTGTGTCCCTTTACCTGAGGATACTTTATAATTTACTAGAAATAACGGGAAAGCGAATTCAACTGTCAATTATGCGAATCAACAATTCCACTTCAACTAAAAAGAAGAGAAAAAATGGTGTGTATGAAAACGTTTGTTTCTATTGTGTCCTTCTGTGACCTAAGTGTGTATTTAAAAAGTAGTGCTATTTAGTATATCAGTTATCTGGTTACCATTGTACAAGCTCTGCTTAGTTTAGGATCAAATTACCGTGTGTGAATGTACCAGGATATTTATTTATGTTTTAAAGCCAAAGCACAAATCACACCGCTATCATACAAGAAACAGGAATAATATAGAACTCCATTAGAACATTACATGGTAAAAAGAATTTGCAATATGAGGGATCTCAGCTATTTAACAAATTACCAAAAATAGTTAAAGATTCAATAACCATAAACACTTTTAAAACTAGATTAAAAATGTACCTTTTAAACAATAATAACTGTTAACCATAAAACCGACAGATCAAATAACAAATGTAACACAATATTAAGTGAATTATGTAATGTTCTTTTGAGAAATAAATTCTTTAAACGGAAGTATAGACTTTCAGATAACTGTCACCATTACGAATTTATGTTCACGTTTCGCGTGCTTGCATTTCGGGAGCCAAGATTATTTCGAAGAAGCAAAACAAATCAATAAATAGGAATTAAAAGATCTGTGCAGCGACGTTATTCATGATATAATGTAAGTATCTTGAGCCAAAGCGTGTTAATGGGGCCGCTGAAAAAGATATAACTAGTGTGAGAATGCTTGAGAGGTGTCAAGGGACACCCGCATGGAACGAAGATACGCATTGGAATTGGCCAAAACGCTGAGTCCAGTCCAGTGTTGTCCAGTGTTGAGAAAAACTTACAATCTCTCGTCTTTAGTATTAGGTCTTTAATAAAAGATCAAGACTGTGCTAATAATTACTAATTTAGAAATGGAACAGAATTTTAAACTTGTTATATGTTGCTTTTAAATAAATTATGAAAAAAACAAACCCAATAATAAACCATATTATTTAAATTTCGAACATAAGTGTCGTTACAACTTTTCGTATGATTTTTTTCCGTCTAGCCCCCTTTCACAACGCGCGATAAGGAACTTCGTTCCAATAAAAATTCAAGGACATTTTCTACTCTCGGTCATCTGATGCCAAACTAAGCTAAGCTTGTACGATGGAAACCAGATAAAAAGTTGCATATATGGGATCTGATATCCTTCTTCTAAATATATGCTTATGTTGATATTTACATCCAGACACTGAACAAACATACATGTTCATGCACACAAATGTTTGTCCTCGGTGGGAATCGAACCCAACCTGTGGCGTTACGGTCAGCGTCTCTAACCAAGTATAAGTGGCCCAAAACGATGATAAATTCAGAAATGTACCATGCTATGATGAAATCACATTTCGCTACTTAAAACACCCAGACAATTCTCAATAATCATTCCTCTAAAACTTAAATCCAGTCCCTTTCTATTCTAGAGCCATTACAAAATAAATCTTTCCAGGCTTTGGTGAATTTCCTGGAACGGCCCGTGTCGTTTACGTTATCAGGTATTGGTGACATACTGCCACGCCGCAGTGAGTCATTGTTTCAGAGTTACGCGTGTCACGACCGGGCTGGTGCGACCCCATTATATTTAGGTGCACTACTGTAAGACAAGCTATAACAAAATTACAATAACATATAATTAAAAATCCTTACAAATACTACACTATATACTAATTTACAAAAATCTATTTATATTAGGTACATTCTTTCATGTTCTCAATACACCTGTATGTTGCTTCTGCGAATTTAGACATATTGCAACTGAAGATGTCGATATCCTGCGACATAATATTAAGAATCCGTATTGAAGGGGAAGTGGGATTGACGGATAGTTGGTTCCTTAGTAAAATTGAGAAGACGAGACGAATAAATCATTTATTCAGTTTAGGGCTGCGGAGGCACTTATGAAGGTCAAACTTACTAAAGCAACCGCTGGTTTGGTAGTCAGCCTATAGACTGTGTTATAATAACGGGGTCCAATCGATCCCCCCAAAATGTGGGTGAAACCATGGGAGCGTTGTGATACTTATGATGTTCAGTAGATGATGACAAAGCTTCACTGTCCAATATGATGATGGCTGTAATTAATTGGAGGCAATCAATCAAGAGTCTGTAGTAAAAAAGTATAAAAACTAATCAAATATGCGTCTTTAAATAATTAAGGCGACAAAATAGTAACATAGGTCCTCTCTTCGGAATGCAGGGTTCACGAGAGAGACGGAAAATATTCGATCGAGTGAATCGAGCGTCAAGTTTCAGTACGTAATACCATACAAGACCTTTGAACTCATTGGATTGTATTTTAAAAGATCTAGCTGCAATAATCAGGAAATAGCACTCATGTTTCCACAATCCAACTCCTGTAAGCCAAGATTCACAGCTAAGACCTTAAGTTGGCTTTAAACATTGAACTCTTAGCGATCCAACGGAAGGTCCATTGTCTTTAAACCCGCAATAAACTTTAAAAAACAATTACTTGTTCGCCTCTCCCTATAGCAAAGCGCGATAGATTCTAACACAAGATCTTATCCCTTCAACAAACAATAAAACAAATCTACACTCAAAACAATTCACGAGCGCGATACATCTAGATTACACATCTCAAAGCTTAGAGCCCTTTATCACGTCGAACAATCGTCCATTCCACGACATGAGTTGTCGAGCTTTATCTTTTGTCAACCGCTGTCTTTATGTCAATCCGATGAAATCACGCCCGGCAACTTCATATAAATCAAACTACAAACAATTGTAACTCTTACCGCTGTATATAGAGAACTCAAAGTGCTTAAAATATATCATTTACTTGTATGTATGTAAATAACGCCTTAAAATTAATGCAAATAAGGTCGCTGTGATTGCAAACGATTATATTAACGATCGACATGTAACATGGAAATGTGGTATTTAGAAGCATTAACTTAATGCCAGATGGCGTCGAAGATGCGTGAACGCATTTCTCTGATAGACACGTTAGAAACTGTACCTACGGGGTCCGCAACGCCTAATTTATTCACAACGACATAATTTCCAAGTTTCACAAGATAAATATCACAGTGCATTAATTGGAATATGCTGTGTACGGAAGACGCATGGTAATTTGGCTCTTAAAGGCGTGGGTTTAAAGAGGCAGGTGGCGTGACGAGTGCGACAGGCGCGTGAGTCGAGCACGGACCCTGTCACGACCACCCGCGTGTTTTTTATCATCTGTTATCAGTGGAGCAATCTCTAGATCAGAACTCGGCCTAATTAGTGGACTCGCGTGCCGCCACTGGCTAGTGGCCGGTAAAAACGCGCTTCAATTTTTGACACGGACTGATTTCTGGGGCAAATTTCATTTCTCTCAACGAGATTTTGGAACTTCCAAATATTGCAATGCTCTTGCCGATACTTGCTAGGTATGTGATGATACTAGTCTTTTAATTCTTATAGACGTTTCAATGTGCCAAAAGTTTCTTCAGCACAATTTTTCTGGGTTTTGGAACAATATTGAATTAGTTATTATTTTGTTGATTAGAACCTATCACTCATCAAAAATCTACGAATTAGTAAGGAAGCGCAATATTAACGTCCCAGGATAGTCGTGAACTCATAGTCCTATAGAGTACAGAATGATTCCGCGGTCCGCATGAGGCAAGGCAAGAGGCAGTTGCCGCGTCAATGCCGGCGTGGACGCACGCCTCGAACCACCACCACTTGCTGCGATACCAAACACGCGTGCTCACATGGATTCAGTTAACAGAACATGGATTTGAATGGAACCTTGATCAAATCTTGCTGTGTTATTTTTTAATAATATTAATTACGATTAGTGTCTATAAGCTGATAGGGGACTTCCGACTCGGAAGTGATTAGTGACGAATGTGATCAAAATTTCCAACTCTAATGAAGGTAGTACTAAGTATGAAAAACAGATGAACCAGGAATACAGTAGTGATGCGTTGGTGCGTGGTGGTGACGGCTGCGGCCGTTGTGTTGATGATGGTGAGCGCCGGGCCGAGGCGGTGCGCCGGCCGGCTGGCCCGCGAGCGCCTGAAAGCGGCTGAAAAGATCCGGGATAAGAGATATTTCTCTCTGTGCTGCTCGTCGGCCTGCGCTACCCCATATCGCAGGCCTAGGCCTCCGCCGTCCTCGAGGCGGTATCAGCCCTATCACAAGACTTGGCTGGGCCTTAGGAACGGTATGTCGCTTGTATCTTGTTAGATGGGTTTACTACCTACGTTTGTTATCAGATTATGCTTAACAAGCTACCGTAATTCTGAAAGCATGTTGCTAAGTGGATGACATAATGATAGGACCCACAACGGAACTTGATACACGTAGAAGCTATGTCGATTGGGAAAATAATATTTCCGATTTAAGGAAGACGCCAGGAACTAACCTCAATCCTTACATACATAGTTTGTATAAAACAAAGCCGCTTCCGTCGTTTGTACGCTTAGATCTTTTCAACTACGCAACGGATGTTAATGCAGTTTTCATTAATAGACAGAATGATTCAAGAGGAAGGTTTATACGTGTGCGTATAATAATATATGAATGAAACCGCGGGGGACAGCTAGTATATTATAAATGCAAACATTTTGTTAGATCAATGTGTTACTCTTTCACACAAAAATTACTAAGTAAAGAGATTAGGATGAAACTTGGTACATTAATTATTTTTATTTAGTTTATAACTTGGAACTAACAAACAGGATACTTTAATCTCGGTAAAAAGTGACATACTTCGGAAACGCGGGTAAACTTCAGGGGACAGCTGAAAACTTTAAACCCATGGTCATTCCCAAAAGTGTTAAAATCTGAGGCATAAAAACGTCGCTGCCAAAGGAACCGTAAACAACACTTGCTTGTAATACCCGAGTATAAAATTGAACAGGCCACTTTCGAAGCATTTCATATATTTCAGTATCGGCATCCAATTTTATGCAAAATCAAATTATACCACATTGCTGGAACGGCGAAACGCTTAAAATCCAGATCGCGACCTTTGCAAACCGGGTCGCCACTTCCGCGGACCTCTCTCCGGTTATCTGCTGTGTTAACTTATAGTTTACAATGGATTTTTGATTGATGTATAAAATTTCCATACATAAGTAACCTTCGTCTAAGATCCTAAAAAAAAATCCCTCGTAAATTTCGAAATGAAAATATTATTATTCAAATAGGCGTTTACAAGCACTTGTCTGAGTCTAATATAATAAACATACTTACCCTGACCTTAAGTAATGAAAGCGAAGAGAGCTATAACATATCATCAGCATTTAGTCGTAAACCACTGAGCCTCTCTTTTAACGCCTTAAGTATTCAACAAACGGATCGTCCAAGTGATTTACATGCAAAAGTTTTCATTCAAGAGATGTCAAGCGGAGCGTCTCGCCGGCTCCTGCGCCCGCGCCGGCTATCTGCAGCGTGTGCGCCGGTCGACGAACCGAACCGATATTTTAGTACCGTTGCCAAATCTCGCCATTCATGAATTAGACCACTGATAACAGCTTAATAACCCGACTGTAATTTGGGTCGACGAAACGGATTTTGAGATAAACTGGACTGTGATTGACCAACTGACTTTATTAGGTTGATGGTTAGATGAATCTATATAATGCCTTTTATTGGTCTTTATCAAAATGGAAAATTTCGGGGTTTAGTCAAAAAGCATTTAATATAAACAATTCCACAAGATATTTAGAATGGATTTATGAAAGAAGCTTCTGAAGTTGAACCTTGTTTTTTAAGCACAAATCTTTAGTTCATACTGATTAATATTACACTTCCACATAATGGTAGATGTGTTTAAAACGGTAACAAAAGATAAAAAAACATAATATAAATAAGCTTGTTTTTAAACCCGTTGATTGAAATGTAATTCTAAACCGCTAATCAGCATCCAGTGATATTATTAACGTCACGGGACTGAATGCTTTTTTCAAAAAAATTCAAAATTCAAAACCATTTATTCAGTTTAGGCCTTCGGAGGGCACTTATGAAGGTCAAATTTAAAGTTACTGAAGCTACAACTGGTTCGGAAGTCAGCCTTCAACTGAGAAGAACCGGCAAGAAACTCAGCAAGGTTACATTCTTTTTTATTTGTTATATAAATTTTTATCTATTCTGACTTTTTGGTTATTTTATAATTTCAATTTTACATAATTTTATATTTAACAATTACAAAATACTTATTATAGGTAACATTAATAAAAACAAAACAAAAAAAAAATATGACAAGACTACAAAATAGAAAATAACAATAATTAGGTACTTACAACATAAACAAGAGATTTAGAGGTGCACTGTGCAGAGAGCAGCTATTTCCATACATTTTTATCTTCAATATAATGAACTATCTTGTAATACGCTTTTTCTTTCAAAACATTCCTAATATAATTTTTAAATTTATGATCAGACATTTTGGTTATTGAAAGCGGTATCTTATTATAAAATCGAACACAATTACCAAGAAATGACTTGTTAACTTTAGTTAGTCTAAAGTATGGAACAACTAACTTCTCCCTTTGTCTTGTATTTATACTATGAATATCTAATTTTGACTCAAACATTCCTGTTTCTACGTATAAACATTATATTTTCATAAATATATAGTTTAAGGTAATGTCATTATATTTATTTCCCTAAATAAATCTCTTAATGATTCACGGGGACCCATACTGTGAATTGCACGAATTGCTCTTTTTTGTATAATAAATATTGATTCTATATCCGCTGCTGCTCCCCAAAACAAAATACCATAGGACAAGAGGCTATGAAAATATGCAAAATAAACTAATTTGGCCGTCTCAACATTCGTCAATTGTTTAATTTTCCTAACAGCAAAAGCAGCCGAACTTAATTTAGCAGCTAGAGTATCAACCTGAGGTCCCCATTGCAATTTATTGTCTAATGTAAGACCCAAAAATACCGTTTTATTTACAAGATCAATATGGCTCCCATCTATTATTATTTGGCTATCTACTTGTGCTACATTTGGTAAAGAAAACCTTAAGCATTTAGTTTTCTTTGAATTTAGTAATAGATTATTTGTAGCAAACCACCCACAGACAATTGACATAGTATGATTAACTTTAGTTAGATCCTTGTCTTTTCTTTTAACTTTAAAAATTAATGATGTATCATCAGCAAACAAGACAATATCTGTGAGGTCATTTACAACATATGGCAAATCATTTATATATACTAAAAACAAAAATGGACCTAAAATTGAACCCTGGGGTACCCCCATTTCGACTAAAGAGCCCTTGGATGTTGTGCCGGTAATCCCTACCTTTTGCTGGCGATTTGATAAATAAGATAAAACAAGATCTCATGATCTTGTTTTAGCATTTCCACGATAGCAGTTCCACGAATTCCGTAGAAGTCAAGTTTTAGTAGTAGCGTACGGTGGTCGACGCAATCGAATGCCTTGGACAGATCACAAAAAATGCCAATCGCATCCTGTGAATCCTCCCATGCGCCATAAATGTGCCTCAGCAATGTTGCTGCCGCATCGGATGTAGATCTTCCCTTCGTGAAACCGAACTGATGACCATGCAATACCTTATGCTTAGTAAAGTGACTTGACATTTGATTAAGCAGCAATTTTTCAAAGATTTTACTAAGTGCTGGCAGAACGGAAACTGGTCTGTAATCAGATGGATTCTCCCTACAACCGGACTTGAAAATAGGTACTATTTTACTATATTTCATTAAATCAGGAAAACAACCCTGATCAATGCATTCATTAAAAATATTTGACAAAACAGGTGCAATCACTGTTATTATTGATTTTACGATTGTTACTGATAAGCCCCATAAATCTTCAGTACTTTTCATATTGAGAGAATTAAAAGTTATTATGATATCGCTAGCATTAATATGATCAAATTTAAAACTTGGAAATGTATTATGAATATGCTGCTTGAGTAAAGATTCCGCTGCTATAGGACATGATTTAAGGCTTTTAGTAGTTTTACCAGGTATACTCGTGAAGAAGTTTTCAAAAGTACAGGCTACATCTAAATTATTTGTTAGAATTTTATCATTAATTTTAAGAGTTACCCGTTCATTATTATTTCTAATTTTACCAGTTTCCGTATTAATAACATTCCAGACTGTCTTTATTTTGTTATTAGCATTACCTATTTTATTACATATAAAGTAAGATTTAGCTTGATTACACACTAACTTGAAAGTCTTTGAAAATTTTCTAACATATTTATGAAATTCCTCGTTCTGATGCTGATCCGCTAATCAAATAGTCATGTAGAGTAAAATTCTAACGATTAGTATGACGTCATGCTTAGAGTGCGTTTTTGCGTGAAATACACAGCCGAGTATTAGTAGCTACGTATTAGGTTAAAATTTAAAGTTAAGGAGAACCTTAAAATAAATCCATATGTAGTAGCACACTATCACCGAGTTACACAAGTGTAGCTTTCTTGTAATACGCGCACACACACATTTACATCAAAGTATAGCTCAAAGAAAATCCTTTTACAAACGTTCAAATGATTGAGTATAAATTTCGACTATTTGAGACTCCATCCTGGAGTCACTACTTGATTTACTTCTCTGCTTACATTACGACGTCTTTTGACACAAAACCAATAAATAAATATAAAAATAAACATCCTGGGACATTCTTTACACACGGCCATCGACTTGGCATTCAGGGTCTCTAACCACCAAGCATACTGGCCTGTCGAATTGTATAGTCTCATGTGCCTGTAATTTCTGACCAGAGAAAATACAGATGATTTTACAACTTCACGTCTCAGGGTCGACAACGCATTGGCGGATACTCCATAGGTGGCGATGACCACTTACCATCAGGTGGACCATCTGCTGGTTTGTCGTACTTGTTATAATGAAAAAAAAATACAGTTCAGCCAGTATTGAATCCAATGAGAGTAATCTAGGCTCTCGATTTTAATATTATATATTCCAGACGTAGCTCATTGTGATAGATTTTCATATTCCGTGTTTAAGCGTCCTGGACTTCTGGTCGATTCTGTAATGAAAATGACACTACAGGATATTTCGTCGTAGCATCTATGCTCTCTCTCTTTCGCTAACTACACAATCACTTGAGAGGCTCTCTGAGGCTGCGTTGCACCGGCTCGCCGACGAAGTTTATATTAGCTGAATAAGCGTCCTGTATATTAACAAGTGATGTACAGCGCAAACGTGCCTCGATCGATCATTCAAATGAGACAATCAATCTCTTAGCGGGCAAGATGCAAATCCCGACGAACAATGAACCATTGATGATGGCACGCCATCTGTTACGGGAAATTATATGAAATACTTTCACGAGACTTTTTAAATTTACAATACAGTATTGTTAAGTCGATAATCGATATACAATATCCGTTATTGATTTGCGTGACTACAGTCGTTGTTTAAGTCTTCGGCGCTGCTTATATAGCCACTTAACATCAAGGTGATGATAGATCAGAGGCCAAGAGGATTTCCTGTGACATAGGCTGTTTGTTAGTCGTGTCATTCGTCACTACCAACTATGCCCTAAGCAATCGATACGATGACGATAGAAGTTCGTGCTTAGGGCATAGTTGACATGACTTACAGCCTATGTCACTTGGGAATTGGGTAGCTTTCTATCAGTTAAATAATTTTTGAAATCGGATCGATTTGAGATGACCTCTTACATCCAAACTTACAAACTTTACCTCTTTATAATATCAGTGCCGCTTACACCCATATTCTAAGACGTTATCTTGAAAATTCATCGACTCCATTCAAACTCACTCAAAGATATTAGTATTCCTACTTGCAAAAATCTCCTCCATTCGACGCCTTCCCTTACTTAAGGTGAGGATACAACTGTCAACTTCAAGGTACGTCGGGACCAACCTTAAGGAAGTTTATTGCTGTAAATAGTTAGTGAAGCTCATTATTTTATTTTATTTTATTAATATTTTATCTATGTATGATAAAATGACGTAATTAATGACATGTTACCTCGACTCGACCTCAGTCGGGGCTGCTCGAGTTTTGCCCAAGTTATAACTTAGAATACCAATTTTGAGGATTCCTCGAGAAAATGCTTGGTTGGAAGTCGAGTTGGAGTCGAGTGACGTATAAGGAAACGTCTTAGAATATGGGTGTTAGAGTCGTTTGTTGTAGCGTAAAGGCGTCCAGAGATAACTAACAAACAAACTTTTACTTCGTTAGGACTAGATTCCACTCTGAGGTTTAACCGCAATAACATTTAAAAAAATGATTCTCTCCGTGTGCGAAATTCCACCAATGTTGGTTCAGCTGTTTAACCGTGAAAATGTGGCAATCAGATAGAGACATTGGGAATGGATTTAGACTCAAGCTTTTGTATCCTATAGATGGTTTTAAATTTTTTAAAGATGTTCCGTTAAATGAACAGTGGTCAGAAGTAAACGCAGGTTGCAAATTCTCGCATTCTATCATGAAAATTAGGTCGTGTTGGAGTGCTAATTGAATTAACTAACCAATTAACATTTAGCGGAACCTGTATATCGAAGTACAGACAACATAAAAAGTTTACCTTCACTTGGAAAAACTGAAAGTTTTGAATTTAACTGTTACCCATACTAAATAAATATTCATTTATTTTGTAGCACAAATGGTACGTATTTAAAGAAGATAGCACTATTAAAAACCTTCTTTTTATATATTTTATCTTCTTCTGTCTGCCCGGTCCCAGTCGTCCCATTTGGGGGTCGGCGCAATGTGTATGCTTCCTCCATACCATTGCACATGAGATGTGCTTGGGAATAAATAATAAATAAAATATACGCGTGAAATTATTATTTTAGAATAAATTGTAGAATTCGTTGCGATAAATATCTTAAGTTTTCCAAGTGAACGCAAACTTTTTTTGTTGTGTGTATTACGCGAGGCAAGCCGACCGACTGTAGCTAGGTAATTATTCATTAACTATTATTAATTGCATTTTCGTTGTATTGTGAAAATTACACAACTAAGACTAACAAGTATCGCCTCGGTGGTCGACTGGTATAAAGCTCGATGGACTTGGTTCGATTCCCGGGTGGGTCATGGTGAAGTAGACGTTGCTTTGTTAGGCGTGATTACCTGTATTTCAGTATTGTCACACGTCACGTTGGACTTCAAATATCTTCGTTTGAATGTGGGTCTCAGAACTGAGACCTATGCCCACCTCTTAGCAGATAATGGGCGTGAAGTTATTTTTACAAAACGATGTTACTTCCCTATTCTATATAGATGCAAATCTTATCTTATATTTAAATGGGAAAGTCTGTTTGTTTATTTGATACCTCTTCAAGGGGTCAAGAAGTAACAAAATAACAAACAGACGTCACTACACGGCAAGTTGCCTATGGCATAGATAAGGATATTTGAAACTTTTGATACTCCTTAAACATTAGATTTCTCTGAAACCCGAGCAAAACCACGGGCAAGCTATTAGCAACCGTAGAGACGTCATCCAATCAACTGAAAAAGACATAGCAAGTTCAATGTCAGAGAGAACCAACTATAAATTACAACAGCCTATAATCAAACTCACAGTTGGCATCTTTTATTTCAACTAGCATCGCTAATAGCATGAGCCATTCCCGCATAATATTGTCATCGTGTTACCGTAACTCGATAACACTATAATCACAGCTTCAGTATTAAAGTCTCAATCGACCGCGTGCATTTATCAATCACTCATATTTACGGAACTCGGCCGGTCGGGGCTGGAACCGGTGGGACCGGACCGGACCGGACCGGACCGACTGAATCACTCAACGGGACCTATCGGCCACATCACTATTGATGTATTGTCAACGGGACGCGAATGTCAATACGGGATATGCGGCTCAATCAATTCTGTTTTATGTTCTTGGCGGTAGCAGCTGCATTTGAGACGTTATAGTTTTATGGTGGCTTAGCTTATTTCTTTAGGAAATCAACGGCTATTTTACAGGATATGTGTGCAATTATATATACAAACTTATAATTTGTCAATTAATTATAATAATATTAAGGTGTTGGAGTATAACATACATAGGAATAGTGAGATGTATTATACTTTTTTGAAGCAAGTCAGTACTGTATTCGTGTGTTCCCCTATCAGTGGTGTAAGTCTTTTTAAGACAGTGTTATATGAGACGTATGTGAGAGGGGAGTGTATTGGGATTGTTGTGTGGGAGTGTGGGAGTGTGTATGTGAGTATGTGTGCATATGCATAAGCTTATTTCGTTATCCGTTGTTTTATACTAAGTTTTAAATGAAACTAATTCAATGTTTGGATACTATGATTAGTCAATTTTGGTAAAAGAAGAAAATGGCCCAAAAAACTGCACTTTGTAACTACTCCAATTACCATTTTCATCATAACCAATGCAACTCCCAACACCATATGTCAAATTGATGAATTTGTATGTAAACATAGTTTGACATGTGTCTTCTTTGAATATGGGCATAAATACCTAAGTATTTCAAATACTAAAGTTAAGCCACAGTAAATCAGTGATCGTGCCCTTTGGGGACTTATTGCCCAAGCGAAAATAAGCAAATATTTTAAAAAGAAACAGCAAATGACTAGTGTTGCGACATGCCGATAAATCACTGTAGTGACTCGGTGATTCATTCATGTCTTCGCGTATCAGAGCGAACGGTCAATAACGCGGTAGTGGCCGGCGCTGGCCATTCATCATTGTTCTACGGCACAGAGCTATTTTTCGTTGTTATTCATTAGAAAGGGTACTGGTTTATAAGTAGCCTCTTGCGCCATACTTGTAGCGATGTTAATAGCTGATTGTTGGAGATAACATTTAAAAGTAAATATAAACGATACCTTTTTGTTTCTTCTTTTTTTACGTCGAAAAGAAATGTTCAGTGATTTATAACTTTATGGTCTGAACTCTGATCTTTAAAAATTGAGGTATATTTTAAATATAAAAGAGCCGCAAGCCACAAATCCACAACTCAACATTCCGCGTAAATAACAATACGTCTTTGTGTTGTGATATCTCAATCGCTCGCGTTTGTAAATCAGTTCCAGAACAGCTCGCTCGCGGCTCACTGAGCGCTCATTCAGCTCGCTCGGTGAACCGTGACCGGGGTCATCACTGTACCCAGCACTAGACTGGGAGCCGGATGCCGCTCACAATATGTACGAAACACGTTTAAATCAATTACCGATTTGATAACAACGATCGGTTAACCGTGACCCGCGCTCCGGCGGCTGTGCTCGGAAAAAATAGGCGGAGAATCCAATGTATCGTTTCTTTAGACTCTATAACTGACTAAGTTAATAGGTACTTCAATATTTAGTGAATTATTATTTTAATCAATGTGTAGTAAGTTATTGACTGCAACCTTGTTGGGTGCAAACTTGCCGTGGGTCGACACAGGTCGTGGCTTCGATTTCCATGGCAAAACATTGTGTGCCTGAACATGTCTGTTTGTTCTGTGTCTGGGTGGAAATATATATTATATTTAAAACATTGTATATGTAGTATATCAGCTATCTAATTAACATAGTAACCATGTTCTGATTGCTTTAGGATCAGAGGAAATAGCCATATCAATGTAAGATTGAAATGAATTCTGTAACTGTAACGCATATAAAACTCAATTGGATCAAGTTCTGATTTTATTACGGTCCGAGGAACCTATAAATCGGGTTGGACGTGTTTGTTCGCGTCATAAAGGACCGCTTCCCGACTATAATAGTAATATCCCAGGTAATTACACAACAAAGCGTCCTGATCGTAAGATAAGTGAGAAAAAATGAGGAGTGAATAAGTTTTGACAGGACCACCTCCCGCCTGCGCCAGTAGGGCTGCCACACCAAAATTTAAAACCATTTATTCAGTTTAGGCCCGTGGTGGGCACTTGTGAAGGTCAAAATTAAAGGCACTGAAGCTACAAACGGTTCGGAAGTCACCCATAATTATGGATAAATTGCATTACATTATAACTGAACTAGCTGTCCCCCGCGGTTTCATCCGCATTCCCGAGGGATGAAAAGTATCTTATGTGTTAATCCACATTGCCAACTTTATTTGTGTCAAGTTTAACAAACTTCCATCCTCACAAACTTTTATATTTATTATATTACTTCCGCTGTCCCCCGCGCTTTCAGTCAAGTTCTCCGGCACAGGAAGTAATCTATCAGCCTCTCCATACCATAGACTATGTGTGTGTCAAATTTCAGCAAGATAGGCTTTGTTGCAAACAAATTCATATTCCCATTTATAATTTTAATTAGAACGTTTAAAAGTATTAGATTAATTATAAACTCTGGTGTTACCAAGATAGGAATGAAAACACAAGACCCTAATAAGCCGTGCATAATCAAACCTTGCCTTGGCAACCCTACACAGGTCACCGAACCTGCAGGATTCTGGTTATGACTTAATTCTTTACTACATCTCACGTGTTAACTTTTATTTTTGATGTTTACTTTTTTGCGATAAGTTTTTCTAACTTGAACTTACACGTGAGTCGCATAGTGACTCGTGAAACAGGATAAATTGGAGTTTTTATTAGTATCTATAAGTACCTACTTCATACGTACCTGAGCTATGTGGTAGCCAAGACGAAAACCTTCGCCACAACTCTCTAGGTTGGGGATTGAATATTCCTTCCACCGAGTGGTCAACAAAAGCACTCCATGGGGGCATGGTGTGAACCAGGCGGGCAGGACGGCTGGCCTATAAAAACAGCAAAATCACTTGTAAATTTATTGCATTGAATGGCAAAGGATTGGGAACAGTGTAGGCTGATAATGTTGATACTCAATACTCATACATAACAAAGGTATCAGCCATGACTATTTCTAGTTTTAGGTGCTTATTTAATTTAAAAGCGTTATGGACAATTTACAATCATAGAAAATATATTTTTACCCGAATACGGCAAAAGTAAGAGCTAAGATTATTAGCGGTTGATGTATGTACCAGGTACCTATGTTTCACCATTGCGCCTGTACTGCTGAGCCGATGTCGATGAATTAGGCGTCACTCGATTCGTTATTATAGTCCGGATGACAATAGCTTAGATACTTACTTACTTATCAAACGAAAAAAATATTAAATGAAATTTCTTAAGTAATTTAAGGTCAAGCTTGTGAATGTGTATGATATAACACCATTGATGTTTATTGCTCGTCATATTTTGTTTATTTTATTCATAACTGTTATCCTGAATAACCTACGGATGGCTTTCTCTTTCACCACACATCGGCCATGACATGCACAGTTCGCATCTAAAACAGTAAGGCGATTATGTAATGCTCTCGTAATCGAAGTTAATGGCGACTTTTTATTCCATTGACGCCGACATTACTGCTATTCCTCCCTGCGTATACACCAAACCAGCAATATATTAAGTTATCGGCTTCAATTTTGAATCCGAGAGAGTTATACAATGTGGTTTGTCGTTCCTGCAAACCTCTCGATATCATCAACCCACGGTCTTCCCACACTTCGTAGACGAAAACCAAATATTTATTGAATTACTTAAAGGCTATTTGCTTCCGTTTCCTCGGTGAAGCTAAATGCCTACTGTACATTGTAATGTAAGTACCAACTTAAATATTTACAGACCATCTTGCAAATACGCATTCAGTAACCAACGTTACTTGACGGATTTATTAAACGTTTCGTTGTAAGGAATACGCGATGCGATGTGTTTGCATAATACATCGATTTATAATCGAATTGCTGCAAATCGATTTTTTTCTTCGTACGCGAAACGATCGATCTTGTTTGACGTGTGAAATTAATTTGAAGGTGAGTGGTTACAATTTTTTTAAGCAGTGATGTTAAAATGTATTTGGAACTCACAAATGGAAACTAAAATTAGTCTTTTTGTCGATAATTAACCTCTCTTTTTGCTAAAATATTCTTTAAAGATGATAATCTGTTGCTTTAGGAAAACGACATGCTTAACAAGAATAATACTTTTAACATACACTGATGCACGGTTTCGAATCAGTCGAAACCGCTCACCAAACCTAAGGGTGACTAGCCTGTAAAAACAGTATTAGACTTGTGAGGCATAATGCATTAATGTCCAAACAGCTACATTAAATTCTAAGGCAGTTCTTTGATGTGAAAATTGAAAGAGGTAGTTAGTCCAAAATGTAAACACAAACTTATCAAACTTTAGTCTAACTTTTGCCTTACGCTAATTCAGACAGCTTAACAAAGATATAGAGAGTGACAGTTTTACGAGCTCAGTTTCGGATTGTTTTGTGGACAGTTCCAGCCATTATTCAATGTATACCGCGTTCCCGCTATCACGAACCGCCGTATCAGTGTGTTACATCTGTAAATTTACTAAGTTTACCGCCGCACGATTTTCAACCTTACGCCATTGACTTTACAATGGGCAATTCTTTTCGGCCAACAACTGTTTATGGGCAACAATGTGTCGCCAGGGCGTTGGGCAATAGATACAAAGGCAGCCAAAACTGATGCGATATGAGTTACTACACAAAAGTGTTTTGTGTTGCGTAATGCGGCTTGTTTGTTGTGACTATATGGGATTGTTATATTCTTCCACTAATAAGACGCAGTGTCATGCATTCAGAAAAATTGCACATGGACGACTTTCTTCTCTTTTTTTGTTCCTTATAATTTTATAAGGTTTGACCGCATGGCATACAATAAATGTTGACTTTAATGACATCGTATTAATACAGTTATTAAAACTTAAATTTTGATAATCAAATCTGTTGATTGACTTCTGATTTGGAAGTTATATTACATATACATAATAATACATATACATATATACACACCCTGCTCTTACAAAATATGCGAAGTTACTGCTATGTCTAGTTGTTACCTTTCTACGACTAAACAATCACAAACCAATCTTGATCTAATTGGTATTTATTATAGTTATAATAGGACATAGTTTACTAATAAATACTTTTGTTTACGGTATCGCAAGTGAAGCCGCGGGGTGATTGCTAGTTTTGCTAAGAGGCTCGTAACATTAAGAAATACACTAGCGTTTACCTCGTTTGTTCATTGCTAGTTGTAAGGTCATAAGTAATTCTTACTTGATGGTAATATCTTCATTTTGAATTGCGGTCTCGTGTAAACGGTTTTTGTTATTTCATTATTGAAACTGCACTATTATTGTGAGGGAATTGTAAAATTAATCTTTTTTGTTTTATTACTTCGTTAGTCGAGCGAAGTAGATTATAGCTAGAGGCTATTGACGTTTCTTTGTTTCAATGATTGTCTGCAGACCAGAGCCTGAATTGTATAACTCTCTCGGATTCAATGTGGAAGCCTATTTCATAATAGATTGATGGTTCAGCGCGCGAGCAGTGTGGGACAACAGGCGTGCGCCATCAATGTAATACAAATTTGACTGAACTACGATTCCGAGAGCAGTTCACAATCGCCCTGCAAAGTGGTTATTGTGGTCAAAAGATGGCGACAGGTAACGACAAATGTTACGTT
Source organism: Habrosyne pyritoides (assembly GCA_907165245.1). Lineage (NCBI taxonomy): Eukaryota > Metazoa > Arthropoda > Insecta > Lepidoptera > Drepanidae > Habrosyne > Habrosyne pyritoides. Next base: position 15,357,854 of record OU015586.1, on the reverse strand, counting down.
TTAACTTAAAATGTCTGGTGAAATTATTACTGGTTCAGTAATTTCCTCAACAACTTCTTAAGTTTTAAGATAAGATACATTTTAAGCGTCATGTGCATAATACAATACGAAGGAAAAGATCAGAACACACAAAACTGACAAATAAATATATTCGAATGAAGTTAGGTTTGGGACCCCATACTGTTATTATTTTTTGCAAAAACAAACTTGATAGCAACACTAAAAAGCAATGTTTGTAGCGATATGAAAACAAAATGACCTTAGGGGGTCATCTAAATATTGTTAAAAATTCTTGGAATCGTTTGGCGAATCTTCCGTTACATTAATTTCATTTGCCGATATAACTGTTCACAAATACCTCGCATTCCCACCTGTGCCCGGAATACTGGCTGCAGTCACAATTAATCGTTGCAAATTAACCTTTTTGTCCTTCATAATAAGAGTGGGAGAGGTGTTTCCTCCAAAGGACCCTGCCGCCAGCGACACGCTCGTATGCATAACACGAATTATTTACAAATTATCCACTCACAAATTAATCTCATGTGTAATATGACGGTGCATTTTATCTTTATTGTACCTGGAGTGTTTATAATAATAATGTTCTGTCTTTATCTTAACTATAAGCGATTTTTTTACTGAGCTTTGCAACTTTGGCCTTAATTTGGACGTAATTTCCCTTTTTTTGTTAAATAGATAGGTATTGTGAGCATTATCGTAACAAAGGCTTTTAATGTGTGAACTTGAGTGTTCCTAGCACCCGATTTTGTAACTCACTCGGCTTTAAAGTTCAAACTGATTTAATAAAAGAGTAGTAGTTTAACAATAGTAGTGTCATAAAAAACGGTATCATCTTTGATTCCGATTGCATTACACAATCGTCCTGTTCAAAATTATGTCTTTTTGTCAATTCCTCTTAGAACTTTTTTGTTAAATAAAATACTTATACAAGTATAGTAACTGTGTCAATTCAACATTATAATGACAAGAATATCTTTCCAAGTATCATTAAAATGAGTGTGAACGATTACCTACTCATTCGTAATTGTGAGTGATTCTCCGTAAGTCGTGCGTCGCGGCAAACCCGTCCACTGATTATACAATTTGCCATAATTATAATTGCACAATTATCGTTGTCATAACAGAAATAAACTGTTGATGGTAACTATAAAATTATGAATCTGTTTTACATGGTTGATGGTTACATTATTCTATGCTAGATTCTGTCCCGCGGCGTCACCCGGTATATTTTTCTTTTTTTTCACACCCTTACACGGACAATATCCCGGTGCCCTAAAGATACTTCATGACTTAAAAATGGACTAAACTATATACCTTCGCTTAAGAGTCTATTTATTTAACTATGTACTTATTAATTATTGTAATATTATTATAGACTAAATAATTAAAAAGATATATTTGAATTTCTATTGTACTCAAATTTCATGAAGATCGGTCCAGCCATTTGGTTCTGAAATTGAAAAAAACCATGGTAAAAACCGACAGTGATCTGAACTTAGCATTTAAAATATAAATAGGATTAAATGAAAATTATTTTGATAATAATTTCGTTGGCACACAATTTCTAATATATATAATTAAGTCTAGGTCCAATAGGTATATGACTCCATACCTACTGTGACTGTGGGTCTAACTAAAATTATGATATTATAGTCTAGACCCAAATATAAACGCACATTGTACATAGTTTATGTTCTATTATTATCTTTACACTTACCGGTGTATTTCTTTTTTTTTTTTTTTTTTTTTTTTTTTTTTTATACTACTAAGGCAGCAAACAAGCTGACGGCCCGTCTGATGGTAAACGGTCACCGCAGCCTATGGACGCTTGCAATACCGTGGGTATCACTCGCGCGTTGCCGACCCTGCAAAAATCTCTTCACACCCTTCTTGAAGAACCCCATGCTGTACTCCCTTGGGAAAACCTCGGCAGGGAGCTCATTCCACAGCCTAAGCGTGCGCGGCAGAAAGCTTCTTTGGAATCGCACCGTGCGAGACCAGTTTGGCTCCAATGTGTGAGGATGAACTCCCCGTCTGTGGCGAGAGGTGCGATGGTAAAAAGTAGCCGTGGGCATCAAATCAAACAATTCCTCAGAACACAGTCCGTTGTACAAGCGGTAAAAGACACATAAGGAGGACATGTCTCTCCTTAGAGTTAGGGGCTCTAAACCGCTTGTGAGCTCGGGATCGTTGACAATTCTGACGGCACGCTTTTGAACCGAGTCAAAAGGCCCAAGCTGGCATCCAGGTGCCCCCGCCCATAGATGACAGCAGTACTCCATATGGGGCCGGACTTGCGACTTATATAGTTGCAGTCTTTGCCCCGATGTGAAGTACCGCTTGGCTCTGTTGAGCACACCTAGCTTTTTAGATGCCAGCTTAACCTTGTCTTCCAAGTGACTACGGAACTGAACGCCGTCAGAAATATCAACGCCAAGGATTCCGATGCTCTTCGTGATGTTGAGGGACGTGTTCTGGAATTGTGGAGCCACAGCAAATGGGGTTTTTTTAGCGGTGAACGCGCAGGCTTGTGTCTTAGTGGGGTTGAAATCGACTAGGTTTAGTCGACCCCAATCGGAGACACTAGTAAGTGTGCTCTCGATTCCAGACACAAGTCGTTCGCGGCTTTCCTTTACCACGGAACGAGGGATATTTGCACGGCCCGTGTAATAAGCATCCCCAGTACTGTCGTCCGCATAGCAATGAATGCCGTCAATGGACAGCATATCATTGATATGCAGAAGAAACAGGGTTGGGGATAGCACAGAACCTTGCGGGACACCGGCGTTTATGTCCATGCTATCGGAGCAACTACCGTCGACGACGGCTTTTATGCATCTGCTGGACAGAAAACTGGTGACCCATTTGCATAATCCCTCGGGGAGCCCGTACGCTGGTAGCTTCGATAGAAGACCCCGGTGCCAGACCCGATCGAACGCCTTCGCCACATCTAGGCTCACCGCGAATGCCTCACCTTGAGTTTCTATGGCGAGTGACCAACGATGCGTGAGGTACACTAGGAGATCACCAGTCGAGCGACTATGGCGAAAGCCATACTGTCGGTCGCTCAACAAGTCGTGATCCTCCAAGTACCTCAGCAATTGTGTATTGATCACCCGCTCCATCACTTTGGAGAGAAGGGAGGTGATGGCGATCGGCCTGTAATTCGTCGGGTCTGATCTGTCGCCCTTTTTGGGCACAGGGTGCACGTGGGCAATTTTCCACGAAGACGGAACTTGTCCCTTGGAGTAGGAAACCGCGAAAAGGCGCGTTAGTACAGGACACAATTCAGGAGCACACCGCTTCAGAACCACTGCCGGTATACCGTCTGGCCCACTCGACTTGTGGACGTCCAGGGAGAGCAGCTCTTGCCGGACTACCCGTTGGGAAATACGAATTTCCGGCATGGAGCTGTCACACCGCGGGATGGTAGGCGGAGTGGTGCCCCCGTCATCCAAAGTCGAGTTTGAAGCAAAGAGAGAGCCTAAAAGGTCAGCCTTCTCTTTAGCGCTATGGGCCAGGTTCCCATTCGGCAACCGTAGTGGTGGCAAGGACGACTGACAAAAGTTTCCCTCAGCAGCTGGCAAGAGACCAGAAGGCCCGACACCCAGAGGGGACGCTGGTCAGCATCTTGCCAATTCTGCCGACGAAATCGAACTTAGCCCTGGCGATAATTCGCTTACTGAACTTCGAGGCAGCGTTAAACTTGCGTTTCGCATCAGAGATGTTAGTGTCCTGATTAGTGCGGGCCGTGGTCCAAGCCTCATACAAAGTTTGCTTGTTACGTCTAGCTTCTTTGCAGGACCGATTAAACCACGGCCGTTTTTTCACCCCCACAGCAACTAGCGGGTTAGGGATGTAACATTCCATACCCGCCAGTATCGCTTCAGCGACTGCAGCTGCACAGGTGACAGGATCGTCTGATGCGAAGCAAAGCTGCCTCCACGGGTACGATGCGTAGAAATCACGCAATCCATCCCAATCTGCTGACTTGTAGTGCCACACTCGACGCCACCCTGGTGGTCGCAGCGAATCGGGCAGCGCGCATGGCGCTTGCGTTCGGACGAGACAGTGGTCCGATGACCCAAGTGGTGCATCTACTGTAACAGTATAGTCATCCGGACGCGTTGTCAGCAGAAGGTCCAGTAAGGAACTAGTATGGCTCTCGATATCTGGTATTCTCGTAGGGCAGAGAACCAGTTGCGAGAAGCCATAGGCCAGAGCAAAGTTGTGAGCTGTCCTACCCGCGCAGTCAGTGGACCGAGAACTAAGCCACTCAACGTGGTGAGCGTTGAAGTCTCCTAAAATCACTAACTCCGCAGAAGGGTACTGCCCTTGTATTATATCAGTCGTCGATTGCAGGTGCTCAAATAACCGAATTGTGTCCGAGTCACCGCTGTGGGACCTGTAAAGGCACGCGTAAATGCGGGTGTGGCCACCGTGGTCTATGCGTGCCCACAGTACTGACAGGTCCCGGTCTTCAAGGCTGCATTTCTGCACATGAGAGCCAGTTTCTGTCTAAGCTTTCACCATCGGCTACATTATGACTTACCTCGGTATAGAATGTGATCAACCTTATGTATAAGAAAAAGTTACAAGGACAATTATTCTTTAGTATGAATTTATAAGTATAAATCTACCCACTATTTGATTTCTACACCGTAATAGTAAATACCAATAAGAATGTATGAAAGGAAAACTATTTAATAAGTATACAATAAATTTTATTCGATTGTTCGTGTAACCAATAGATGCTTATTTTCGCCATCCTGTTCACCGGGGGCGTAGCTCAGATGGTAGAGCGCTCGCTTAGCATGCGAGAGGTACCGGGATCGATACCCGGCGCCTCCAATTTTTTTTTAATGTTTTTTTCTTTTTTTTTATCTTATTTAATCAAGTTCACATCAATTTCTATCAAAATGTGGAATGCTATGAATTTTCTGTAGTACTACGACACGGGTCTTCAAAAACTCCACCAGCGGTGATCACTTACCATGAAGTGGACCGTCTACCCATGTCGACCTTTTGACAAAAAATAAAACACTTGTTTATTTTATAATTTTCTTCTTTTGTAAATATTCTTGAAAAAACACATTTGGCAAATGAAAACTAAAGCCAAAATCAAATTGTATTTTTGTTAACCTTGCTGTATTTCTTGCATCATCTCACTTGACGTGTCCGAACCAGGAGCTTGGACCTTCAAAAGGGCCTAAGGCCTTAATTTTTTTGCATAAAATCAGCATCAACATAAACAGTAAAGCAATGAGACAGTGATCAATACGAATGCAAATGTATTTAAGAGGCGGTAATGGAAGTCATCCCCGCGCAGTTAATCATCGGCCGATAGCCATCGGCGGTTGATTAGGTGGTGCGCGAGCGCATACATTCACTCCAACCACATTAATTACTTGGTATTGCGAACGTTCACGCAATTCATGTTTGTTAATGATCATGCTCTTAGTATGATTGTTTGTTATATTTTTTTTAATATAAAGTAGGTAGGCCTACTTAGAAGCGGAATAGGTTAGAACATTTGGAAAGTATCTTAGTTGCCTTGGTGTCGAAAAAAAGAAACTGCGAATGCCGATCATTTTTAAGGTGCTGTTCCTCTAAACTCTAAAGAAACTCTTATAGAATCTCTTCGTTGTTGTCATATGTCTGTCAATAAATGCCTTTTTGTCAGGAAAGCTTGAAGTTAGAAACCTCCAAGTCTGAAATTAACATCAGTTAGTGGTCTGCAGTCCCTTTAAGCTGCAACTCCTAATCAACCAATCAAAAGATAAGGCCATTTTAGTTAATATTGTTAACACCTATATCGCGTGTAAATGAAAACGTATAGGGTACCTACATCCCACTGGCGTAGAATCATAAAATTTGGCAAAGAGCAAGGTTTCACAGCACAAGTAAAATGAAAAGTGTCTATACATACTTATAACTAGAGATTCGGCAGAACTTTTTAAGCCATCCCGCCTGATGCCAACCCTATCTTTCAACTCTATCATTCCATCGTGTGTAGATGTAATTCCTCAAAATAGGTGTCCACCATTCCTAATGAAGGGTCCGCATTGACTAACGGCCTCCGAGCAGTGGCTATATTATGACGCTGTAAATCAGCGGAAAGCTCCGATCCGCGAGGTTCATTAGTCCAGGGTAGGGCCATATTACTGGTGCCGTCGTAGGTTCCCGTTTGTATTTCCACTGTATAATGTGATTTATTGACGTCGCCGTCCATTGGGACTAGATACAGGAGGGATAGCATTTCAATAAATTCCAAAAGATATTGCGGATGGTTAGGTGGTTTGCAAGCAGAAATCATGTACTCTAACATTATGGTAATCATACCTATCGTAATGGATTCGTCAAATTAAATATATTGATTCAAATACCCCTCGGGCACTAAGAATTTTCAGAAACTAACGCCAATTATCACTTTTTAAAACAAGAATATTCAAGCATTGTCGTCATTAAAATTATCCCTACTAATATGATAAATGTGAATGTAAGTTTGTTTGTTACGCTTTCACGCCAAAACTACTAAACCGATCATCATGAAACTTACACATATTCTTAGAAGTATTAGAAGTATAGGATACTTTTTGTGTCGGGAAAATGTTACGTCCCTCGGGAACGCGGGTGAAACTGCGGGGGACAGCTAGTCGTTTATATTGTAGTAAGTCTTCTATACTAAACCTTTATTCATTTCAAATTGTTTTTGAAAATGAGTACTACTCAGTACACATTTTGAGCAATAATTAAAGACATGGATTCTGTGATACATGGAGTGCTATTTACACGGATAGATAATGCATACAAAGGCCGATTCTGCAGACAATTATTTTCATCCGAGTCCCTGTCACATTGAATATAGATATGTTAAAAGCTTACGACTAGGAGAACCGTCAGCAAATGATTGCATGGATATCTGATACTCGTGACTTTGAATTGAGACAATCTGATTTAATTGGAATTGAACCCTGATTCAAGAGTAGTACGATCTAATTTGTGTTGCTTACTGTGATTTATACGCTACTGTCCTGTTAGAGATCTGCAAGAACTGAATATTTTATCGTTTACTATGAAGAACTTTGGGATATGTGCCCATAGCACTACTATTACTTTGCTACATACTGCTACAGCTAGATAGTTGCCAGTTATTTTTCAATACTAGCTATTTTCAACATGCGTTGTGATGCGCATTCTTACCCGACTTCTGTAAAGATAGTTCTTCAGAAACCTTTCTCCAATCTGAAAAATAGTATCGGAAGGCAAAGGGACCAACATACATACAAAAATATATAAAAGAAGATGCCAATTATTTCAGATTAACTCCCATCACTATACTAGTATTCCTCGTTCTCAAGGAATCTAATTTCTTGCCAGGATACAAATTATCCTAATCATATATTACAACTGTGCGAAATTTCAATGAAACCCTCTCAATTAATACATGATTGATTTACAAACAAACGCCAAAATGACACATTTTCGACAGCCCGATTTTACCTTCTACACCTTTTACATCTATAAGAATTATCCTGTAAACTTCACGTATTCTTATCTGAGTTACATCACTAAAGCTCGCGTTGGCCTATAATTCTAAATGAACAGCTGATCCATCATAATCACCATAAACAGCACGTAAGCTTCCGCTGTTGCATATTCTTCAATAGCGTGTGCAAATAAGACCGGTCTTCATCCACATCCCGCCACATCCCGCCACCACTCGGGTTATCCCACCATATGTCTAGGTTATATTTCTACAATCATTTCGATCAAGCTGCTGTAAACGATACGTTTTCCTTCCATAAATTCACACCTAGCAATAAAGTTCAATGTCAGTATGATATCAATAAATAAATATCTTGGGATATTCTTAACGACACGGCCATCTGATTCCAAACTAAGCAGAGCTTGTGCTATGAATACCAGATAACTCATATTCTACTTTTAATATTTCGAAATATATACTAACTTAAATAGTTATTTACACCCAAACATAGACAAGCAGACATGTTCATGCACACAAATGTTTGTCCTGCATGGGAATCGAACCAATAAACTGTATCGTCTTGGTATACTCTTTAGCCTTCTCTAACGACACCCTAAACTTTTTAGGGTAGTAGTTAGTGGCCGCTACCGTAGAATACACTAGGATACTGTTTACCCGGTCAGTTGGCTTGGTGGTTAGAGACACTGATTGCTACGCCACAGGTTGTGGATTCGATTCCCACCAAAAAGGAACATTTGTTTGCGTGAACATGTCTGTTTATTCTGTGTTTGAATGTAGATATCTATATAATCTGTGTATTTAGAAAAAAACGTATATTTGTTATCTGGTTTCCATAGTAGAAGATCTACTAATTTGGGATCAGGAAGCCATTTGTAGAGAAGGCCCCAGGATATTTATTTATTTATAAACTATATTCAAACGGTGCCTTATTAACATTATGATAATGCGAGGAGATGTATCTTCGCGCATTTACTTACCATCGTCCAATAAATTTGTATAAGCGCGCCCTGTTACCAATTTATTGAGTGACCCTTGTTTCCGAAGGATGTCATATATTCTGGGGATAACATAGCCTATGTCACTAGGGAATAAAATAGCTTTTCATAAGTGATTGAATTTTTTAAATCGAATGAGCAGTTCTAGAAATATAGCCCGTACTTAGAAACATATTTTTACATCTTTACTATTACATCTTTATTAGTGAAGTTAATTGAGTCTGGAGGCTTTTGAGGCAGACTTTACTTATTTCAGTTGTTTTTTTTTTAAACTTGAGCTCACTTGACTAGATCTCACCTGATGGAAAGTGACGATGCAGTCGAGGATGGTACACGCGTACTCAAGTAATGCCTATTCACTCTTGTTGGTAATTACCGAGCTTATTAAAATTGCCGTCCTTTTTTCTATAAAAAACGGTAAAAACCAAAGATAAACGTCGAAACGACTAGTTTAGTGGACATTTCCAAGTCGTTTTATTCTATTCTTTAAGATTACAAGACATTTCTCAGACCGCATACCTACGCAACACAAGTTTACGTCTCAATAATAAAGTTATTTCCCCGAGGTGTCTGTAACATTTGCGATGCCTACGTACCTTTAGAATGGATTGATGCACTAATGCTATACTATCACGGCGCGTCCGTTAGGGCGTGGGCAGGTTCCCGCGTGGGTACTAATTTCGCGACCTCCGAGGTCACGCCGGCTCTGCACTTAGGGTCTCGCTGGATATTCATTATGAATTCGGTCATCTGGGATTAATTTATTTAATGATAATGATTGGGTTAGCGAGTTAATGGCAAAAAGTATCGACTTTATTAAAGGGCCTTTTTCTTAGTAAGATATTTTTAAACCTATGAGAGTTTGCGTATGAATGAATGTGGTTATTAACAAATTGCCTATCCTTGTCTTAGAATTCAGTAAGATTTTATTATGAAGCGAAATATTTTACTATAATGCCCCTTGCTCACATGTTGGTAAAATATCTGCATAACGTTCGGTAGAGTCGATACAGAAAGCAAATAGGCATCTTTAACTGCATTAGGATCAGTCCTGATCCATGATCAGTTCCTAATTGGCGCAGCATGCGCGGCAGCAGGGCGGACTCATATCGATATCTCGATGATATGACATGTTTGAAAGTATACAGACAAATGACTGAGATGCGATATTGTTTCGGCACCGATTCATACTGACAAGTCTCGGAAGGGCCTAAGCAACCACAAAATCCACAAATCATATCAATAAAGATGATCTGTGTTTATATTCTAACGAAGTTATGTTCGTGGAAATTAGTTAGCTTACAGGGCGAAGCGGAAGCCGAGATGAAAGGTGTAAATATTTCAACTCTGTTTATTTTGACGCCTCTGTGGGTATATCATATGTATTGATAATAAATAATGAGGAAATAGAGGCATCTCTGTGTTCGACGTTAAATCAAAATTTTAGTACTTTCTCGTTCTATCTTTGTGCTTAGATAGGGCTTTTCCATTTTCCTCGTAACCTAAAAAAAGATGTGTGGTAGTCTTGACCAATATTTTAGTTTAAAGTTCACACTCTCTCTTTATAATAATGGTATAAGTAGTATAGATTATGACAATTATAATTCTTTCTCGTAAGTAGAAATAGAACATAACATTACTTATATTCACGTCCATATTCTTGAAGAGGTAGCAGAGATAGTTTTAGTCCCAATGTAACATATCCATAGTGGGCATTTTTGTCGTCTCACTGGCACATTACCAATCCAGGACTACAGGTAATAATGTCTAAACAATGAAACGTTAATGTTACCATGGCCGACCCGGGAATCTAGCCTAGGAGTTCTGGCAGCCAATAAACCAATAGAACTAATAAACATACTGGTAATATTATCATATCATAGTGATGTGCGATGTAAATCGAGAGCGTTAAATAATTAGGTCGATTTATTCGGCCGATTTGGTTTCAACCGTACACCACGTATCGGGTGTTAACAGGGTTGGCACGCACCACTTTCACTGGCTCACTTTTGTTTTATGAATATTCAGGGCTTGAATGTATGAATGGTGTACTCAAGTGAACAATAAGAGAGGGTATGGTGCTATGAATAATTTTCATTTCTGAACATGTTACGGTATTGGACAAGGGCCAAGTTTTATTCAATTTCGTTCAACTGTTTATGACTTAAACTGTCAGAATAATTCAAACTTACATGTTATAATATTAGAAGGATTATTTTTAGACTTATCTTATATGTATAAGTCTTTAGTTCCCTAATCTGGTTCGTTGCATGAGCTTTATCTAACAAAGAATCGTCAACTATACCACCACCAGATCTGAAAATTGAACACAGAACACCTTCAGCCGAACTTGAACTAGCTCAACCATACAGTAGAATAAAAATAATTCCTCCAAAACCTAGCAAATTACACAATACGAGTATATTCTATAACCAGTTCCCCTCTATCGAATCAAGGATCTGTATAAACAGCAACAGCCCAGTAGCAAAAACGTAAACAGGAGGTTGAAATCCGACGCGACTTATCAAAAGCTGTCCATAACATAAACTATTGACTCAGATATTATTGGCAACATTGTGGCAGCCCTAATAACTGGACAGAGCAGCTAAGTCCGACACTAATCATAACTAACTTAGCGCTCAAAAAGCTAACAGCCGACGTGCTAAACCCGGCTTAGCCCACTTTCGACTCAATGGGGGACAGTTGACAAACAAATTGTATCTAATAGGATGTCTAACAAACCTTAATGGCCGTACATACTAAACAGCCTGCTTGTCAAACCTATTTGGATTTACATGACGCTGTGTGGCGGCGGACACTACCACTCCTACCAGTCGGTAGAGTGTCGTAAGTGGTGCCTGAAGAGGTATAGCGATGGCCGCAAGGTTAGTGAACAAAAGTATCCCAAAGAGGGTTTACCAATTGGCGAAGAGAAGCATACATGTTGGGAACCCTAAATGATTGGAACGGGGTAGGCAGATGGATGGCTATCTAATAGGTCAAGAAGCTCTTTGAATTGTTTATCATACGTAATTGATTCCAGCCCAATCATAAGCCTATTAAAATTGTGCCTTTCGAAACCAGTATTAGAATTATACATATATTCCTCACTACTTCAAATAGTATTTTAAACAACTCCGAACGTAGTCTTTTTTATTATGATAGTGATATAGTGGTCGAATGTAAGAATGGTAAGCCCAGACGGGAAACGGGCTCTCAAAACAGTAGACCGTTACTAAAATAACAAGTTTGATTTATTTAATTAATGCTAACTTTCCTGCACACATTTATTATAACATCGTTTTTTTATTCATGTAAATGCACTTATGTACAGCTTCATGCCTCGACTAGAAAGGTCTCCTATAAAACTAATTCGATTACATCCACCATACCTACCCAGATCCCGTCCGCACAACTAAGCAAACCGGAATGTAAAGTTTTATTTTTATTTATATCATTGCACGCTGTTGATTCTCAAGCATCCCCCACTTGATTGATGCCGGCAATCACAGACACGGCTATACTTTTATTTTTGTACACGATGCGTCATCAAGGCACATAACGACCGCACATGATCTCGGTTATGGACGCCTAGTTGAAATAATCAGCGCTCGTCAGTAATAATGGGGTAATTTTTAATAAAACTGCTCGATTTTTCTCGTAAATATGTCGGTAATCATCGTCCGGCGGGAGACTAAGTAGGTTTGCTAGGGAATATTATCTGAATTGTTATCCTTGGTTATGATAACTGGACCTGGCCTTGCTATCCTCTTAGTGCGAGACAATTCAAGTTGAACTGAATAGTTTTTGTGTCAGAAAATTTGAAAAATAATTATTTTTGACAGAGAGGCATAATCGCTCAGACAGGCTAGTTGAGTCGGTGATAAGAGACCATGACTGCCTTTTGTGTGCATGATGATGTCTTTTCTGTGTCTGTGTGGAAATATATGTTTAAGTATGTATTTAGAAGTACAAAAAAAGTGTACATTATATGTATTAATATCAGCTGGTTTCTATAGAACAAGCTCTGCTTAGTTTGGGGTCATTAAAAAGAACTACCGGATTCTCTCGTATTGCTATTTAAATTCAGGCTAAACTGTTCTTGTTTTGTGTCAGCAAACGTCAGAATTTTTGGAAATAAATGACAAAAAAATTGTCAGAAAAGCAAAATAATTTCCAGGCTTTTATCTACTGAGGAGCTAAGCTATAAGCTACTTTGCTAACAGAAACAGCTCAACAAAAGTATAAATAATAATCGAAGCCAAGACAGCTTAGCACTCCTATGGAAACGCGCCTTTACGAACGTAGTAACTGCGTTACGCGTGTAGCATTCTTAACATCTCATTGTTAAATTCTTAACTTGTATATTTTAACATAGTTTAAAGTTTATCGTATCAAATTACCCTGGCGTCTCTTGATTTATGTTATACTTAACATGTCTTGTTTGATCGCCTCAGTGGTTGAGAGCTATAAAGCTTTTGTAGCGACTCGAGTATTGCGTTCGATTTCCCGCCCGGGCAAGGCATAATGACAAGTAGCCAGGATTAGGGACTAACCTGTATTCAAGATAAATGATCAAACACTAACCAGCGTATTGATAATCCAAAAATGCACGGTTACATCAATTATGAACAAAATTCAAAATTCAAAACCATTTATTCAGTTTAGGCCTTCGGAGGGCACTTATGAAGGTCAAATTTAAAGTTACTGAAGCTACAACCGGTTCGGAAGTCAGCCTTCAACTGAGAAGAACCGGCAAGAAACTCAGCAAGGTTACATTCTTTTTTATTTGTTATATAATTTTTTTCTATTCTGACTTTTTGGCTATTTTATAATTTCAATTTTACATAATTTTATATTTAACAATTACAAAATACTTATTATAGGTAACATTAAAAAACAAAACAAAAAAAAAAAATGACAAGACTACAAAATAGAAAATAACAATAATTAGGTACTTACAACTTAAAAAAGAGATTTAGAGGTGCACTGTGCAGAGAGCAGCTATTTCCATACATTTTAATCTTCAATATAATGAACTACCTTGTAATACGCTTTCTCTTTCAAAACTTTCCTAATATAATTTTTAAATTTATGATCAGACATTTTGGTTACTGACAGCGGTATCTTATTATAAAATCTAACACAATTACCAAGAAATGTCTTGTTTACTTTAGTTAATCTAAAGTATGGAACAACTAACTTCTCCCTTTGTCTTGTATTTATACTATGAGTATCTAATTTTGACTCAAACATTCCTATGTTTCTACGTATAAACATTATATTTTCATAAATATATAGTGAAGGTAATGTCATTATATTTATTTCCCTAAATAAATCTCTTAATGATTCACGGGGACCCATACTGTAAATTGCACGAATTGCTCTTTTTTGTATAATAAATATTGATTATATATCCGCTGCTGCTCCCCAAAACAAAATGCCATAGGACAAGAGCCATAGAGGCTATGAAAATATGCAAAATAAATTTAAAACAAAATTATATATAGTTAATATGATTTTTAGATACACAAAAAGTACATTATATTGAGGTTGTACAATTATGACGTCACAAATTGCTATTTTATATAAAACTCCTACATATATTCGATCGTTTTGACATTTCATAAAGACTTGCTGATTTGACATGTCAGGACACATCCTTAATGTTAATGTCCCCGAGAGACGATGACAACGCTCACAACGTGTCACGTTGGAACTTAAAATATATCTTGGACTTAGTGCGGGTCTTATAACTGAAACCTATTTCTATCTCTCCGGGGATAAAGGCCATGAGGATATGAAAATGTTTTTTTATAGTACTAAGGTACTAAACATGCTGACGGCCCGTCTGATGGTAAGCGGTCACCGCAGTCTATTGACGCTAGCAACAACATGGGCATCACTCACGCGTTGCCTTTGAGTATAGTTTATATTTTAACTTTTCAAGGATGTCTTTAGCTACAATTGCATTTTTTTTATGCTATAGTAGCTGTCTACCATCTGTTGTCTGTCTATTAAAAATCTAGACTTCTAGAGCATTGAATTTAATGATACAAGTCGTATCATAAATACCATAATTACATAATGGTAGCATTGCAATCTCAAACTGGATATTGCAGATGCGACTAGCTCATCATTATAAATGCGAATATGTTTGACAAGCTACGTCCATTCCAATTCATAATTAACTATGCATCTACATTATTTATATGAATGAGCTTGGTGGCATCGGCTCGGTGGTTTAGAAGTTTTAGCATGAAAGAGTGACTTCATCACAACACAACATCCATCACAAACTTAAAACTTTAGTAGGATTAAAAAAAAAGCTAGGTTCTAAGTTATTTCATCGGCCATCTTAACCCAAAACTAAGCAGAGCTTGTACTATGGAAACCAGATAACAGTTATACTACATATGGGTACTACTTGTTTTATAAAATGCATGCATATATAGATATTTATACCCAGAAACAGTTTTTTATACCACATGATCCTACAAACAAGTACACGGTCTACCCGGTGGTAAGTGGTCACCGCCGCCTATGGACATTTGCAACACCAGAGCAGCGCTAATGCGTTGTCGACCCTGAGACGTGAAATTGTTAAGTCCCATATGCCTGTAATTTCACTGGCCCCCTTACCTTCCTAAACGAAACACAGTAAGTAATACAAGTGCACTACTGCTTCACGGCGGCAATGGGTGAGGTGGTAGTACTTCCCTGAACGAACTCTGTACTAAGAGAAGAGCTCTACTATTCAAGTACACAAATATTTTGGGTGGGAATCGAATCCTCAACTTGAGGCGAGCTAGTCAAGGACTCTAAACACCAAGCCAACCGGCTCGTCAAATAAATAAATGTAAAGTCATAGCTACACCTGTTTATTATCGTTAACAACCATAATCATAATCTGAGATTGCAATCTGCAGACCAGTCATCTCAATACAATACTAGAGTGTAATGCCAACTAAACAGAAGCACTAGCATAATCGGATATATCTGACACTGTACCATTTGTCAAGCGTTCTAATGGTGTTCCGTTGTGCCACACATCGGTCGGGTACAGCTATCACCTGCGCTGTACCCGGCGTGGGTGATTAGCGAGGTATCGCGCGTGTGTCTGACCACAGATAGGGCTAAGTGGCTTGGCCGGTCTGGCCACTGTCCTCGCAATCGCGCCTCCGATACACTGGCCGATATTGGCTTTGTGCTGTGTAATTATTTGCTACGGACAGATTTGCTTCTTGCTAGGAAATTGTGTGACTTTAGTCCTTTAGACATTAGAACCAAGGTATTCAATAACACTATGATGGTCTTTTTGAATTTTTGTTCATGAAGTTTTGTATAAATTTCAAGGAAAAATTGTAGTACTTACTGCACGACAAACGCCAATAACTATTCTTCTAACTTTTGTAAATTTCTTCTTCAGTCCTGTAAAGCAAATATCAGTTTATGAATCTAAATGATTTTGTATATTCATTGCATTAAATTAAACCTGCTTACTTCAAGCTTTTTCCTAGTTGAAAATCTATGGCCAACATACATACATCAATGTATTAGAACAGCTGCGCTTATTATCTCTGAGGTGATTCCTCTTTCTAGTCTTTGTTGTGGTAACCCCTTTGGCTACACCATACTGAGATTACGTTCAAAGGAAACCAAAGAAGAATAAATAGGTCTATTATTTTTTTTTATTTCTGACTAACTTCGCTACCTTCGCGAAAGATCTACTGTGAATTTTAAATTAGAATAGAGTTCCATTGCTTACCTTCCTGTGGTTTGAAATAAAAACAGAGTAAAATATAGAATGCAAATTGTTAGCATCGGTATTTGTGGAAAGTGCATGTGTAATAGTAGTTAGTTATATTATAAACTAATATATTTTTATATATAATTATATATTAACTAACTAGGCCCTCCTAATGTTGTAAGCTTTAGAAGTTATAGAGTTCTTAGGGCAGAGTTCGATCGGGAAAGAACTACCACCATACCCATTTCCACCGTAGTGCGCTGGTATTACTATTTCGGCTAGAAAGATAAGGGGGGCGTGAAATTACAGGCAATTGACTAGAACTTTACGTCTCAGAGTCGACGACGCATTGGCGATGCCTCTGATATAGACCGTTACCTGTCTGTCAGTCCACTTGATATACATAGAAAAAATACAAATGACATTGAACTTGACGCATGAGATAACCGCAGTAATACAGACATGTGTTAACCAGTCCCTGAGCAGTCGAGTCTAGACCAGCCACTCCATGAATGGGAATGCAGTCACAATTCACTCAGCTGTTATCCGACTGCATCCTTATAAAGGCTACCACAAATCTTAACGGGTACAAGATAAAACATGACATAATGTTTATTATCAGACCGATCAGACTCCATGTAAGGCTTGCTGTTCTCAGGTCTGTTACGTCACAACGCTTTGTTTATGTTTGTGATTACATGAACTGCGTCAGAAAACAAATAATGAGTTTAGATATTTGGTGAATAAAGCTTTTTTGTAACCGTCTTCAAGAGGAGGTGGTTCACAATTCGTCTGTATATATTATGAGTAGCTGTCCCCCGCGGTTTCACCTGCGTTCTCTGGTTATTAATGTTACTTCTAATACCTCCAAAAATATGTGTACAAAGTTTCATGATGGACGGTTAAAATAGGGAATGCGCATTTATAATATTAGTTAGGAAGTTAGGATTAGGATGTTCGGTCATAACTTCTTTGTTTAACCGATTTTAATCATTCCTTCGGTACTTCCGTGTTTACGGGGTCCTTATGTTTTCTAGGATGAAATGTATCCTATATAATAATCTAGATCATTTACGACTTTAGATTATTGACAGGTCCACATGGTGGTACGTGGTTACCGCCGCCTGTGGACAATTGCAACACCAAGGCCATCACCAATGCGTTGTCGACCCTGAGACATCCAATTGTTTAGTCACATGTGCCTGTAATTTCATATTTCCATTGTAACAGTAATAAAGGTGCTCTACTAATTCATGGTGAAAATGGGTTTAGTGGTAGTACTGCCCCGGAACTTTGCACTAAGAGCTTTACTATTTCGATCAGTGTGCCAATTTTCATCAAAACCCATTAAGCTGTTTATGTATGATTGACTCGTAAACAACATTACATACTATGAATAGTGGTTCTATGATTTTATGACTATGCCCATATCTTATGACCTTTTCTCCCGGGATTTATTTTTATCCCGGGAACGCGAAGTGAAATCGCAAAATGACATCTAGCTTAAATATCCTACGTATAAAAAAAAAACATTGATTGGTTTCAGTTTACTTTGGCAACAGTGTGAATTTTAATTCAGTCGAATTTTAGTTTGTTTTTATCGTACATATCTTGTAAAAAACAGTTCCGCAAATACTTGATAAGGTAACGACAATCAAAACAATAAAACAGTTGAAAACATAGCCGGTGGCACATTTTATCTGTTTGTTTTATAGTTTACTATAACTGCTCTAGCTTATCTAAATTGGAGACATAACACTATGGACATTAGCAACCAAATGGTCGAAGAACAACGTCGTAAAACAATTTAACATTTAAAATGAGGCATACATTTCTGCAATATAGTGTGGCAAGTGGTGGTAGAAGTGGTACAGGCTCCACAGGCACAGTTCAAATCGTAAATCTCTGTGGAAGTTATTTATTCAGTGTTTGCTCCACAAACTAGCAGTTAGGTCGGAATGCTGCTTTGTGCACTGCACACTTAATGCCGCATGATTGACTTAAATGCTCTCAAGCATTTTGAAATTATCTATTATAAAGTATTCTCGCCGGTATTCGGTTTCACTGTAACACTAATAATACCTTCAATAGTTCCAAAGCTTTATCAAATTTCAGTTTCAATCTCGTTCCCGGAGGTCCGAATCAATTCCGGGATTATAACAGCTTCTGTAACTTCTTTTGAGTTAATTATCACTACGTAGTATAAAACAAAGTCGCTTTCTCTGTGCCTATATCCGTATGTATGCTTAAATCTTTAAAACTACGCAATGGATTTTGATGCGGTTTTTTTAATAGATAGAGTAATTGAAGAGGAAGGTTTTTATGTATAATACATGTGACATCCCACGGGAACGCGGGTAAAACCGCGGGGGACAGCTAGTTACAAATATAAATACAAATTTACAAATCTTTTCACCCCCGTCCGCTTAATTTTACAGCGTCCAATAAACAATATATTTCAAAAATAAATAAAGCAATTAATTTATTTAATTGTAATTTATTTTAATTAGTAATTATTTGACTCGGATCTATACCGGAGCTTCACACCGCTCGACCAACAACATTATAGAAAAGTACCGGTACTCCTCAAGTATTCTCTAGTCCACTCTCATTTAAGTACACAAACACACCAAAATATGAGCTAACTAAAATGATTATTACCAAAACACGACGCTCATTAGAACCGGATCCATTAGGGGCATCATAAAGTTTGCAGCGTAGGCGCCTAAACACGTAAACACTTCTAATTTCATCTGAACAATATCAGTGTTGTACCCAGCAGTATTTATAAAATAGGGATGTCCTACTGTTCGATTGGAAATGGTCAATCTTTATTTACTATAAAGCTGTCCCCCGCGGTTTCATCCGCGTTTATCGATATTATATATAGCCTATAACCATCTAGGAAAAATACCGCGTCGAATGGCAGCAGTCCCATCCCGATTTGTTCAGTATTTATGAGGTGATGGTGCGTCAAAACTACCCTATTTTGCTTATACTTATAATTCTCCTGTACTTGTATATTACTGAACTCCTCAAAGCAGCTGAACTGATGAAGGGACCCAGTTGAGTGTCTCACCTACTCAACTAGGTGGGTCCCTGGATGATTAAGATTTAGAATCGAATCCAGTAGGTGGCGCTGCGATCAAGTTCTAGGATTTCCTTAATTTTTTTTTCCGATATTTTTTTTGTTTCTTCCACTTTCAACACAAACCGCCACCTACTAGGCAGAATATCGGTTTCCGAGTGACCTAGTATTTAAATAAAAATAATGATTTAAAGGTAATTCAAGTCAATTATTACCACTTCCTGCAAATGTTTTTAAGAGATAATCAGACTTTTAACCTTTTAAATAATCATAATTTTAATTATGTTCTTTATCATATCGTTTTATTAAATTTAATTGTATTTGAGGCACAGTTGAGATAATGTTGGACATGAGTCAAGTCCAAAGCATATAACAACAGAAAGTCTTATCTTGCTATTATTATAAATGCGAACAATTGTGTGTGTGTGTTTGTTGCTACTCGACTTCCTAACTACTGAATGGATTTAAATGTTTAACTCAGATATAGAAAATGTTTTAACAAATATTCTGGGACGTTCTTCGCATATGATTCTCTGAACCTAAATTAAGCAAAGCTTGGACTACCAACTAGATATCTGATATACCTACTACTTTTACCGAACCCATGACTTGGTTGATAGTTCTAGGTATCTAGGGAATGAGCCAACGGGCCCGTCTCACTAAACATTACACAATATATTATAAAGAGGTAAATTTTGAAAATTTGGATGTAGGAAGTAATCTCCGAAACAACTCATTCGATTACAAAAAGAAATCACTGTTAGAAAGCATAATTATTCCCGAGTGATATATGCCGATTTTTCCACGGGAAAACGTAAATTCCCTCGGGAAGTGGGTGAAACTATTAAAATAACAAATCAGTCAAATGTCTTAGTTAAACTACGACTAAAAATAATTGAACATCACTAGAGTAAAGTCGAGGAATGCAGTAACCTGAGTCGTGACTCCTATGCCGAGGGTGGGAAGTGCGCTGAGCAGGCGAACTGTTTGCACAAATACACAAGCTGCGACCCGACTACTTGATACGTTTGTTGAGATTGTATTGTCATGCTCTTTTGTAGGTCTACCGAGCAAAACTTGTTTACTTTTTTACTGAACACAATAGTAGAATAGCTGATAGAAGAAAGATGCTGCGTGGCATACAGAATTTTGTGAACTCATACGGGGGGCAGCTAGCTCATAATATATAATGTGGTAGGTTTTTCTGGTAAAATTTGATTTCCTCGACACTATTTCAACTCTTTAATGTAACAAAAACAGAAGACACAACAGAGTTATTCAAATTAAAAACTTATAATTGCAATGATAAAGCACAAACTCGCATATATTTTGGTAAAGCATTACGTGTATAGCTTAATTAACCTTCACCAAAAAATAACACACAAAAGCTGGTATCAGAACACCATAAAGTAATTACATGTTATTAAAGCGTGTCTATAAAATTAATTAAATAAAAAAATACACATATAATTAACCGCCTAAAACGGAACGACTGTTGGATGTCCGTCATAACGATTGATAGCCATATTAATTCGCAGTAAAACATGAAATAAAAGCTACACTGTCAATTGCTTATCAAAATATTACATCGGTTAGTTGTGCGAATGGGCGACGAGAATGGTTAAGTTGGATCTGTGCTTTGATGTTTGTTCCGTAGGTTTAGGTTGCTATTTCGATCCGTGGGAACAATTTAATTAAATTTTCACCAATTATACCTTCCGGCGGTTTCACCCTGTTTTCCTGGGGGATTTTATGTAACTGTAGGTAACATAGCCTATGTCACTCAGGAATACTGTAGCTTTCTAACAGTAAAATAATTTTTAAACTCGGATGAGTAGTTTCGAAGTTTACCTCCAGAATTCAAAGCTTAACTCTTAATATTATTATCCTAAATAACAATCCATCCGATTCTGTTGATGAATGGTTTATCACCCGATTCGGGTGCGCATTCGAACTCAAAATTAACCCGATTGCTTCCTTATCGACATTCATCAGTTTAAGCAAAAACAAGCACAAACTTACTAACTTAACTTTATTCAGCAAAGTAAGGTACTCATTCAAGTTCATTGTTTACGTTTATATGACAAAGAATCCAAAGAAATTCAAAAGGCCTCTGCGTCAATTAGGCCGTCAAATTCATCAAATTTCATTTCATTTCAACACTAGAGGAATTGCGTCGACGTCTCTGAAACGTAAAGTTAAGTCTCGTGTACCTGTAATTCCACCGGCAAGACCACTACACTTCACAGCGGAATTGTCTATGGTGGTAGTACTTCCCCTGACTAACACTGCACCATGAGTTCTACTAGGTACTTCTAAAATTGTTAGAAAGTGACTAATAAGTTTTTAATTCTATAATATTCTATTTTATTCTGTAGTCAATGCCTTTTTTAATCGCTCTCACAACTACAACTTGCTATAAAGTCATTGTAAGCTATAAAAAAGACTATATAGGGACGATAAAAATAAATATTTTCTCATAAGCTCATTTAAAAAATGCTTTGAATTTTAATCTATCGACGCAACACCTACGCATTCATATTTATGATCACAAAAATTTGCTCCTATTAAGACTATATGAATGACTCAGTTATTCTGTGTATCAAACCCGTTGTGGTTTTTTATCTAAATTATTCAAATGTTTCCTCAATTCGCGGAACACTAAAATATCCGTCATAGCAAGCAGTGTTTGCCGAGCTGCGCGTGCGCATGCGATACTATCGACACATTCTTGTTTCGCTCAGTTCCTCTTGTGAATGGGCATTTTGTTATTACTATGATATACTATTATTTAACACGCTCTCTCTGCACCGAGACCCTTACCTCGTTGGCATAGAACTTAAAATCGATCATCTTCTCAAGAGGCGTTATGAACTTTCCATGCGCGATATGCCATTGTGGCTGGTTCAATAATCGCAAGGATTTATTGATATCTTGTTTATGTGGCGTATATTCAAATGGTAAAATTACTACGGTGAGAGATGATTAGATATATGAGGCTTGGCAAGTAGTCTTGTTTTATTGACTGCTATTGGTCCCATTTCTGAATGCTCTACAATCTCTTGTAATCTATTGAGTGTATCAATTAGCATGTACCTACAGCAAATAATAAATCTAATAATTTTGCGGGATGGAAAACTTTTAGCTAATGCCTTCTATTTTACAGCTTTTTATAGCGCTTATACGACATTTTCTCAGGGTGGTATAACGCCTAAGTAACTTATCATGGTGAAAATTTGTGGGATTTATTTTTGATTTATTAGCATTTGAACCGCTTCATTGGGTTTTATGGTACTAGCAGGTTATTCTCAGTCGAAAGGTGCCTTCGGTCTGGTGGTAACCTTGAGCTCATTAAATTCATTAAAGCTTCTAGTTACGAAACTGAAAATTTTCAAGTAATCATTTCATACAAGATAATTCTAATAATAGCATACAAGCAGATGTCATATAATAGTAGATAGACAGTTTCAGGAAAATCCCGTTAGCTGATTTATAGCATTTCTGGAACTTGATAGCCACATCCGCTGTTCATTCAGACAATTCGAAACGAGAAAGCTCGGCGTGGGCGAGAAGCCGCGGCTATAGTACGGGCCCATTCAAGAACCCGTGCTCCAACGGTTATCAGTCCCACGACAGATATGGCCTATCAACTGCCACTTCTGTTTGCTTATCCTCTTCTATCATTGATTCCCGTATTTATTATATTACTTTGTATAAATGTTTGTTGAATTATGGTTGTAAATATAGAGCTATTGGTATGATTTCACTTGAGGTTCTGATTTCCGATTATTTTAGATAAAGCACTCGTTGCAAGAATATTCCATCGGGAAATGAGATGCAAAATGATATCACTTCTTATAAACCATTGCATTTGATTCGAAGATTTATTACACAATTCAATGTTAATATTTCAGAACGTTCTGATCCTTGACCGTACAGACTAATAAAGCACTTATCAAAAATATCGTGGCCTCTCGTACACGCATTCAAAAAAACATTGCCAGCAAAAACATTCTGACGGAATGCTAATTATGGAGCGATGATGTCAACCTCTCGTCAGGATGATGAGTGCTCAGCTAGATCTGATCCGATGTGATTGGCAGGCTGGAGGTGTCAGGTTTCTCGACCTTCAGGCATTCTTGTGAGTTCACGGATTATTATAGGAGGATGGGAGCCAATCCAGTATCGAAACGATTTCTGGTTATTGATACGTAGTGCTCTATTTAAGTTTGATGCTTCAAACATATGACCTACAAACATTGGTTGAGTAACCACCCAAATGCGCTAGCAGCTTTATTCACATAGCCAATCAATGCTGGAAGCCTCAAAAGACGGGATACCTTCATGCTGGATAATCGAGTGTAGTGAACATCGTTATACTAGTCGCCGCTAGGAGACACAGTGATGAGCACTGACTTACTTATACTTGAAAAAAACTGATTGAAGATAAAACACACAATAAAATAACATGTGAAGCCACATGTCAATGGTATGGGAGTTTGCGGTTAGCAATTTAATAAGTATAAGATAAAGCATCATGGAAAGGCGTAGCAAAATTTCTGATCTCTAGGGATGAAGGAAGCCGTAAGATTGTATTTACCTCTAAAGTAGCCAATCGGTCACCTTCCTGTCAAACAGAGTGTCCACTTGTAGAATTGATAAATCGTTTCAACATTCAACATACAATTTCCAACACAAACATAATGAAATACACTCTGATTTATCTTCAAACACTTTGCTTCCAATCACTATATAAATACTGATCTCAGCTCATGAATGAATCAAGTGGTGGACGTAAATCATTGACATATTGTTATTACGGAGCTATCAGGCTAGCTAGAACCTGCCTGGATGGTGGCTTAGCCTAGACCGAGACGGGTGCGTGGGTGATCTGCCCACGCGCCTGCTCGTTTGACCCGCCCTCTACGTCTATACATCAAACACTAGCACAGGTGGCAAATACGTCTGAATCAATTATTCCTGATTAAATAACTTAATCAATTCTGTTTGCTGAACGACTTTCCAAGAAAGTCGTAATCGATTCCTCGACATAGATATCGAGTGTGGTCTGATCTGTGATGATATTTCAATGCCTTCATGTTTTATGACTGCTATTTGTGGTTTCTTTGAAAGTTGTTAAAGTTGTTTGCTCGGTCGAACTAAACCTTTTCAAGTAGTTTAATACTTATTTTGACCAACCTCTCACGCCGTATCTATTAAAAAAGAAAGTAACACAATAGCGTCAATAAAATTTCAAATAGCCAAACCGAGAGATAGAGAATCTAAACAATTCGAACTTTTGTGGTCTCTGGTATCGGATATCTCGATGGTATCGCGTGATGTCGTCGCCGACGCGGCCCGTGACGTGACCGTTGCCGGCACGGGCCTGCCCACTATTGTGGCAGATAACATCTGACCCATTAAATGATGACGATCGTTGCATTGATTTATCAGTGAGCGTCCGCGCTGCCTGCGGTGATTAAAATTGTGCTGAGATGATTGCGGGAATCCAGATTTGGAGCTCAGAAATAATTACTTACATCAGAAAGTGAGATACGGTTGTAGCTGTTTGTAATGTACCTAGATAATTATATCCCAATTTTCTAGTGACGGCACAATAAATATGAGTAGGAGATGAGTACTACACTAAATTGACTTTCAAATTAATTTTAAAATAGAAAAATACGATGTCTATAGACGAGAGGGATCATTCTTAGTCATCCAAGTGAAGATTTTTATAGATTATTCGTATTAATCCTTCTTGTCCCACAGCGCTACATAACCTGAACTGTACCTCGCTTGTTGATATGCAAATAACCATTTATTTAATAAGCCCAACTAGTTCTTAGCTATGTTTTTATATTAGTCATGATTCAGTGGTCTTCATTAATTCAGCGTCATTTTAAGGGCACAATAGAATCTGCACGCCACGCTCCATGGTTCATTGATAACATCTCGAATTACGAGCGACTTGTTTCTATTACTCGACGGTTTTGCTCGGAAATTGATTTCGTCTCGGAACGGTTCGGTTTCTGCTCTCGATGTGGCCATTGTTTTGAGAGGCTGGATGGAACTTTATGAAACTTTCCAGTTTTACGAGTGGGAGTTGTGCTGTTCCTGCTGCTTTCCTTACATGGTAAAAGTTAACTAAAACTTGTTTAGCTGTAGATAGATGTGCCAAGTATCGTGGTCTAGGTAATGAAGTTGAATGAAAATATTTTTATTCCAGCTTCACAACTTTTGATAGTCTGACTCTAATACCGATTTGGAAGGTTTCTTTTGCAACCAAACTTAAATGTATTAAATTATTTTCAATCTAGTCTCACTAACCATTTTCGCGTGACATGGCTGCAAAAAATATTTTTCAAAATGTCCTAATAAATAAAAATTTGGAAAAGTATTCATAGTAAACCCCTCAATATGTTCTAAACTTTTTTCAAGTTTATCACAATGAAACAACTCATATGATATAACTTAATTATAATCACCTTTCGTAATAATATCTCATAACATCACACGGTCTAATGACGTCATGAAACAATTTGTCACTATCGCAATCACGTTCTTAATAATTCCTTTAATTGCTATCGCCATTAGCTACGCTGGAGATTGACCAATATAAATTAACATCTATAATCAACCTTAATCTCATTAGCATTAGAGCGATTATAGAACGACTTAATTGTATATGCAGATTGAATAAAGGGCTAATAAATGGTGATAGGGTTGTGTTCAACATAAGCATTATATAAAATTAATGAAAGCTTTTAGCCATTACGGTTTACTTAGTGAAGCTATTAAATGATTCGTTGCTTCAGGCTATATTTTACTCGCTAGATTATTATTAGGACATGAATGTTTTTGACTTGAAATTGCATTTACTATCTTAGCTACAGTTACAAAATAATTTACAATTGCTTCATTTTGCCTGTATTAAATGCGTTTACAGACCACTTATTTACAGACTTAGATGCTATCAATAATTATGTTAGTATTCTTGCATAAAGGTTTTCAAATTAAATACTTTAGAATGTTATTTAAATAAATAGTGACACCCCTGGACGATCCCTTAAATGGGCGTGTAGTAAGACGCGAGCGAGTCGGGCTTGTCGAATCGATTAGACTCGCTCGTCTCGACACATCGATTGGGGACATCGATGATGTAATCGATTATTAGCTAATTCCGACTTGTGTTGTGCGCAATCTCATGTTTGTTTAGTCCCTTGTCGCAAGTTGTTAATATTTCCTGGCTTTGTGAATTGATCTATTTTGCCTTCGCGGCTGTTTACTAAAATAACTGTAAGCCTATCATGATCCTTTAAGTTCTCTAGTGTATCTTCGTGGTCTCAAGACGCATTAACTGAACCTGCACTAGTCTAATACGATATTCAGTTTGGATCAAAGTATTATAATATGTATTTGAGAACAACTTCTCTACTGTTTCCTTTGAATTGTAAATCTATTTGTTTTATTTTTATGACTGTGTCAGGACATTTTTTCTTCTTATATTTACCCTAATGAATATTATATAGTCGTGAATTTATGTCTAATTAGTTGATAAACCGAGCTCATCTCGACTTTTTTTTAAATCAAATGAATACCGTATATGGTAGTTGAAAACGTGATCACATATGAAAAATATCTGGATGGTAAATTGATAATAAGATCCCTCCTATCCTCCATGCTATTGTTATCATCACAGATTCCATTTCTTTCTCCCTTTTTATTGAGTCTTTCCATACAACCTAAACGCATAAAATAGGACAAGTCTACTTTCCTCGTGCTCACAACACAAGACCCTGGGGTCACAAGATCTAGAACGAGTTAAATTAACGTCTAAGCTTTTAACTATCCGCTGTTAATTAATATTAAGCTCGGCTAACTTGTGAAGCGCTTTCTAGGGACGGCTTTAATTATTAAGCTCACAGCAATCGCGATATAGGCGTTATACCAGAATGAAGATATATTGTTTACTGGGAATGTTCTTCTTACCGTAGATAAAGTTTATTAAAATGATAGATATCGTTGAAATTAATACTCCAGGAAGAGACATAATCATCTCGTTCTTTACTTATCAAGGTATTCTTTCATTTCTCTCCAACTTCATTGATCTTTTGGACTGGTCATTAGCATCTTTTAGTCCATAGCTAATCTAAAATCTTTCCAGTTAACCGCACACATCCAGCCCAATACTGCTATATCTTTCTTGTAGCAAATTCCTGCGTTCTTCTTCTTGTCTTCTGCTCTTAAAATGACTCATAAAAATTAATGGCTTTCAAAATATTTATCATTTTTCCTCGTGAAGTGGCAAGTTCAATCAAAATGACATGTCACTCTCGAGTTGTGGTCAATTTGAGCTAATTATCCTGTCGCTTGTCACAGCAGTAGTTGTTACTCGTGTGTGACGAGTCACCGTTGTGGCACGTAATCAAGGCTTCGATTCTGTAAGGAAAATTATACTTGTTCAAGGATCTTTCGTCGCGGCCTCTATGCTCTGTCTTTTTCGCTAACTACGCAATTACGTGAGAGGTAAGCTCTCCAAGGCTTCGGTACGCTGGCTCCGCCGACGAACTTTGTATTAACTGATTAGGGGAGCTTTATAGCGGGATGTTTTACAGGTAGGTACTAATTCATTATAGTATGCCTATTCCATATCTTACCAATCACTTATGTTCTGTACCAACCATCGCACCCAGCTCATTCCTGCGATATCATAGGTATAAATATAATTATGCTTACGAATATTTTAATTAAGAATTAATGTTGCCAGTATAATTATATCAATTTCAATAAATAACCACTTGACCACTTAATCGAAATATTTTAGTTGATTTACGATTTTATGCAATTTATTTTATCTTACGTGTCCCAAATGACAAATTCTTAAAATTATCGAGTCCACTTTACTTTAGCAATCATAAAATACATTTTAATAATCATTTCTGACATCAAACGGTATACGAGACCATTAATTCAATCAAAAACAGGAAATCGTTCTCTAACAAAACTTTTACGAGTATTTTATTGCGTGTAAAAATTACTTCAATGCTATTTTATATAGTGATGTAGTTGGTACACGAGTCGATACAGGTCAATTATCGACAAAAGGGTAATTTAGACTTTAATCATTTGCAATAAATAACAATATCTGTTTGTCTTCTAAGCATTTAGAATTTTATTTATTTCGTTGAAAATTTATTAGGCAAAGGAAAGCTACCGTTTATTTTAACTGGTGATATTGATATTGTCATCATCATAAGCAGACGTTCACTGCCTCTCTGACTACACTTATTAAATGTAAAATAAACGCTGATATGGAATTACCGGCATCACTAAACATTATTAAAAAACCAGGTACAAGTTCCAGGTACATACACCGACATCGCTCATAATTACCCCAATGCCTATTGCATAGCATCTCTCAAGTTTGTAACTCATCAGCTAATTGTATCGAAGGGGGTCACTCGTGTTTACATGCGTTCAGATAGCAGGATCAAAGGCGGTGCGATTGCGTTAACTGGTCGTTGTGGGCCATATCGCATCATTACGACAGACGCGTCGGTATCACTGTTAATGAATGGACTGCGTAAAATAAGGTTAGGCATACCTACATAGAACAAGCAGTTGGTGGATTGAAAATTGTCCATTAATAAGTTATTCCTCTAATAAATCTCTAGCTGACTTTGTCTCTTTCGCACGGATCTAATCTAGCATTAGGTAACTCAAACATCGTCTTTTTTATGTCAAGTTTATTTTTTATTTATGACAGGATCTGATGGTAAGTGAAGATAAGGCCGAAGATAGAGCTTTAGAGTTATAGCCTATTCACTCTTTTCTTAAAGAGCCCCAAGTTTTAAGTTTCTGGGAACACAGATAAGAAGAGAATTCCAATCTTT
The DNA here is from genome assembly GCA_907165245.1 of Habrosyne pyritoides. NCBI lineage: Eukaryota > Metazoa > Arthropoda > Insecta > Lepidoptera > Drepanidae > Habrosyne > Habrosyne pyritoides. The sequence goes on along the minus strand of OU015586.1, from coordinate 15,328,597 downwards.
AGCAGAGCGCATGAGGTAGGAAGCTGCAAAGCGCTTCGTAAGTAAGCTAACAAATAGGCAAAGGGTCCAACTGATGGTAAGTGGTCACCGCCGTTTATGGTCATTTAAACACCAGGTGCATCGCCAATGCGTTTTCGACCCTGAGACTGTATCATGTGCCTGTAATGTAACCGGCCCCCTTACCCTTCTAACCGAACCACCACTTCACGATGGAATTGGAGAAACTACTTCCCCGGACCAACCATGCACAAGAAGCATTACTACTACTTAAATATTTGGGCAGAACCCTTTCATTTTCATCTACCTAGCTTCCACTTTATCCCGTGACCCTTGTTACTATATACCGAAATTATCTACGATAGGTTTTGAAGTTTAGTCATTAGGTAACAAGAGTTACTTTCGCATTAACAATATTAGTGTCAATTCACATCTGATCTAGCCCTACCCTGTGAAAACTCATAAATAGTTGCCAAACGCTACTAAAGATGTTAACAAGCATAATCAATATTAAAATATCGTATATCAATATGATAAGCCATCTAATCATTTGCATTTGTAGGTTTGTGACGATGGATATATGAATATTTGTTACGCTTTCACGAAAAAAATACTTGATAGATTTGGCTGACACTAAGCAAATAGATAGTGTATGTCCTGGATTAACATATAGGATACTTTTTATGCCGGAGAATTGTATCTTCCCTGGGGAACGCAGGTGAAACCGCGAGGTGAAAGCTTGTATAAAATATATTGAGTATATGCGCAAATATGGGTATTGGGGAAGTGCAAACACGTATTGCGCATGCGCAGAATTTACTGCTCGTAAACAAGACGGATGAAGTGTTTACAAATAATAATTATTAATTTTATTGATCAATAAAGCTATTTAGTGTGTAAGTATGTTGAACCCACATTGGTGCTGTAACAGAATACCAACAAGCTACGTACCTATAGAATTTAGTTACTTCTTGAATAAATTCGCCTTGTCTAATTATTTTTGACCTGCCGGGCGATTGGCTAGATCGACGGGCCAGTTGGCTTGGTGGATAGAGACCCTGACTGCCACGCCGCAGGTCGTGGCTTCGATTCCCACCCAAGACAAACATTTGAGTGCATGAAATAGTCTGTTTGTTCAGTGTCTGGGTGTAAATATCTATATAAGTATGTATTTAAAAAGTTATAGGTATATGCTCTGCTTAGCCTGGGACCAGCTGGCCGTGTGTAATGAATGTCGGATATTTTTTTTTGTGTAATAGTCTCAGAATCGTTGTTGCAGTCAATTTTGTATCACATTGACGGCGCTACGTTTGTTGTGCCACAGTGCTCGCGCGTCGAACCATCAATCTATTTTGAAATAGGTTTCCATATTGATCCGAGAGTGTTACACTGAATTCTTTCAGTTTTGTTTAGGGATGGTTTCGGGGGCCCGTTGGCTTGGTAGAGTTACTGTTTATAGGTTTAATTCCCACCCAGGACAAACATTTGTGTGCATTCATTTATGTGATTAAATGAGAAATGTGATTTAATTGCATAACATATGTCGCACTCTCAGTACGATAAGGGCTTAACTCATTTTTTTGCGAAATGGAGCCACGATCATAGAGAGACTAAACAAAGTACGCTCTATCCGATGAATAGTAAAACATAGTCAATTTAATGATAGAATAAGCATACCGATACTTCAGCCTCTTGAGCACTGGGACCCATCCGCCCCGCTCAGTTTGAAAGTGACCCAAACAGAGATGTGCCAAAAGTGATGTTTTTGAGGTAAGCCCCTATCGTTCTGAGGTTGCGATGTGTTTGTTCTATGTCTGAGTGTAAATATCTATCTAAAGAAGAAGTATAGGTAGTGTATTAGTTATCTGGTTTCCATAGTACAAGCTCTACTTAGTTTAGGAATGACCGTGTGTAAATATTATTCCTTGATATTTATTTATTATTAACTATGGTCTGTCCAAGAAAATCGACTCAGAACCAGGTTTGGCCACCATTATTAGACCAGACATCATAAATTCTCTAAAATACAGTTATTTTACTAGTCAAAGTAAATAGAGAGCACAGATAAAATAACAGCGGCACGTGCGTATGTCAAGTCGTTGCGTGTGATGGACGGACGGACGGACAAGATTGTAACCTACTTGGAAATCTAATAGCTAAAGCCTTCTATTGTACAGCTTTTTGTAGCGTCTATACGACATTTTCTCAGAGAGTGGTGGTATAACAGCAGGAATTTATCATGGTGAAAATTTATGGGATTTCTTTTTGATTTATAGTCTTAGCAAGCATTGGGTAATGCTTCATCGGGTTTTAAATTACTCACCGGTTGTTGGAAGTTGAAGGCTGACATCCGAACTAGTGGTAACTTCTAGTAGTCAAAATATACCGTGTTCATCCAAGTTATAAACTATCTATGTGGCAAGTTTCATTCAAATACCTATCGTAGTTTTTGCGTGGAAGTGCAACACAGTCCGTACATGCATCCTCATAAACTTTCGCATTTATAATACCTATAGCTGATCCCGCAGCTTCACCTGCGTTTCCGAAAATTTTATTTTTTCCAGGTATAATATAATGAGTAGCCTATTTATTAATCCAGCCCATGCATCTTCGCGCAAATCCCTTTAGTGGTTTCGAGTAAAAGAGCAATAAACATTCATATAACCTCAAACTTTCCCATTTATAATATTAGTAGAATTTACATTCCTCCCATCTCCCCAATCGTCACACTCACCACAAATCCACCGAACACTTGCGACACAATCTCCACAGTTTTCACCTGTTGTTGGACAAACAAGCGATAAGTATTTATCGTGACATAATTAAACGTCTGAACGTGTTCTCATAATTTGACATTTATCCCGAGACAGTTACCGAGCCAGTCGCAATGTCACAGTTTGTATTGCTGTTTATCGAGCTATCGTTTCCGCATCCAATAGAAAGGGTTTCTTTATAGTCATAGTCGGAATAATTGCCAGTGAAAATATGATGTTGGAGTGTATTTAGCTGTATGTAACTGCTTCGTTTATTGCCCATATTTTTGCTCGGTTTGATATTTATGTGTTGCGCTGTTTCGTTGAGGTATATTACTAGACTATGATAGTGGTATTGAAGTATTAGAATTTCATAGAAAAACGACTAAATCTGCACTACTTTTTAAAGTTTGTTGTTTGGATGTAGAAGTTTATGCCCGAAATTGCTCATCCCATTTTAATAAATGACGGACAGAATGCTTACAATATTAAAGGTATAGTTTTATAAGAAAAACTGAGAGTAATCCGTTAAGAAATAGACTCATAACATGAACTGTTCCCAAATACATAACATAAAACGTGGATAACCTTTCATATTTTTTTATTGATATTCACGAATATAAAACGAACAAAATCTTAATTCTTTTTTTATGTGATATTAGTTTTTTTATTACAAACTCACATCTGTTTTCGAATGGAAAATGTTCTTGCTTACTGGATTGATCTTTGTTTCAATATCAATCCGCGTAAAAATCACTCTCCGTTAGTTTGTTTAAATTTCATAATTATATTATAGTTATTGCTGTCCCCACGATTTCACCCACGTTCCCGAGGAATATTAATTTTATCCAGGAAAAAAGATATTCTATGTGTTAATGCAAGTTACAAATGATCTATGTGCCAATTTTTATCCAAATCCGTTCTATAGTTATTGCGTGAAAGGATAACAAACATCCATCCTGCCATCCTTACAAACTTTCGCATTTATAATAGTAGAATATCAGTTATCTGGATTCCACAGTACAAGCTCTGCTTAGTTTGGGATCAGCCCTATTATTCAGCTAATACGAACTTCGTCGGCGAGCCACTTCACAGAGCCCTCGGAAAGTTTACCTCTCACGTGATTAGTAGTATTAGCGTAGAAAGCGACAGAGATAGAGCATAGGCCGCGACGAAAAATCCTCGAGTTAGTGTCATTTTCCTTACAGAATCGAGCCTCAGATATGCATGTGTAAATGTCGCAGGATAAAACTAGGCATGTATATACCTCACATTGCCTACATGCTGTAGTTTAGTTAGATCATTAACCAATTGAATCAAGCGCAGTTCGTTCACTCAATCGTCTTAACTATTTTGATTGGTTTTCAAATATGCTCTGATTGCTGCGCAAGCTTTAGATTGTATCGCATTCCATTGTAATGAACAGCAGTTATTTCAAATATTTTCATGTGGGCTGTACTATCTGTTAAAGGGAGTTTTCCACGGTAAAATAGCCAATATCTAATCTGGTCCTTTCCATTAGCTAAATATGTCTGAAAAATGAACCCTTTGAAGGAAGCTTTAGGACTAGTTGTCCCACTCGGTTTCATCTGCGTTTATCGATACATGTATTGCCTATAATTAACTATGACTATATATATTTTTTATCTATACTCGTATATGTAAAAATGAATCTGCGAAATGTATGTACGCCCATAACTTCAGAACGGCTGGACCGATTTTGCTTAGTCTTTTTTTCTTGTGTTTGTTATTGTCAGGAGAAGGTTATTAAAAATAGAAAATTAAGAAAGTTGCACGGAAAATTAGAAAATTTAAGAAAACATAACGACCATTTAAAATTTTCTAATGTAACCGCTTTTGACAACGTAAACTCTTATAATGTAACCTTATGATTTTTGACATAAATGTCAGTCGTTTGACAACATCGTTTAAAACAAAGGCATGGTCGGAATTATATTGATAAAATAATAAATTTATCATTTATATATATTTTATATTTTATCATTTTTTTATATTTTATTTTTTATAGCCTATTCAATCGGAATATTTATGAACATTTTTACACTTATTTTTTGAGAAGTGTGTGTTCATTGCAGTTAGTTCAGAGCAATCACGCCTCATATTAAAAGTTCAATCGGACGTAGTTACGCAAACCAGAACCAAGCCACAGAATGACAGTTTTGAAATAATTAAGATTTTTGTAAAAGACCAGTTCCAATCAATAAGCTGCTGAATGTTTTCATTGAGCCTTTTCTTAGCGTGCTTAATAATATAGGAGCCTACTTCTTGAGCATATCTACCAGCTACTTCTTCAACCCACACTTTAGAAGTGTGCTATTTTTTTTGAAGGGACGAATCTGATGGCTCTTACATCCTTACGTGGACAATTCCGGCGAGCGCTGAGGGCTCTCAGGCGAAAATACAGCAATATTTTAAGCAACAAGGGTGCCCCCTGTGGGGCTCGGACCTCGGGATCAGGACTTTGCGTGGTCAAAAGACTTTAAATTATCTGATTTATTATTAGTGGTTCTTTTTTTCAAAACAAAAAACAGCAATGAATAAATATAACGGAGAGCGCGGCTAACGTCCACGCCGGCGAGGATGTGTATTGTGTAGTATCGCGACCTGAAGATTCGGCTGAAGGCGATTTCGTCGTCAGACTCGGCGAGGGCGTGCCTCGGTCTGCAAACGCAACTGATACGGGACGGAGTGTAGGACGCAGTCTTTATTATGAGGGGATGGTTCGAAATTCGAAATTATGCAGAATGGTTCTATTTTCCTCTTTATGCAACATAGTTTATGTGGTTTGGGATCTTAGGTTGATAGTATTTTTTCATACAAACAGTCACGGCGGCTTAGGTCTTTTTACCACATTATAAAATACACTTTTTGGAATCGTTTGGTGTACTTAACTTAATATGATCAAAGATGTGGATTGGTTCCAGTTTGCATAACTACGTCCAATTGTTGTGTATCTTAAAGCATTAGATTCATAAATACTATGTTTTGGATTTTTATTTTATAAATTGTACCAGTTTGAATTCAATATTCATAGTTTAAACAGGACAACGACTGTCGGGTCAGCTATCGAATATAATAATTGTAGTACGATAAATTTTCATGTATAGTTTTTAATAAAGTTAATATGGCAAAACAACGTTTGCCGGGTCCGCTAGTAATAGTACAAAACAAAGTCGCTTTCTCTGTCCCTATATCCCTATGTATGCTCAAATCTTTAAAACTACGCAACGGATTTTTAAGCGGTTTTTTTTAATAGATAGAGTGATTGAAGAGGAAGGTTTTTATGTATAATACATGTAACATCGACGGTAACGCGGGTAAAACCGCGGGGGACAGCTAGTCAATTAATATAAGCCTCTACAGGAAACACCGATAATGTAGGTACATAGTATATGAAGATATTCTTTAATTCATGTCGCACTAGGATTAATCACAATATTTTTTTTTTCTTCACCAGTAATAAAATTCGGAATGTAAATATACATATCTCAGGAATTCGATTTGTCAACCGTGCGTGAAGTGAATGCGAAACAGTATATTAGCTTGCTGCTATCACCACTATCGTCGGCATGGTCAGTTACTCAGTACCTGACCGTGATCATAGCGTAATTCTTAGGTTGTGTTAGTTTCAGGCTATATTTGACATCTAAATATAGCCTGAAACGCGTTTATTATGTTAAAGAGGACTCAAACGTTTCGTGAAACGTCGCGTCGCATGAAAAAAATGCCTAGAAGGCATGAAAAATGGCTTGGAAGGTTGAACCAGCGTTCAACATTAGGTATGAGGCACGACAAGACATATGAAGTTGCCTATATAATGTTTCTGTGAGAACGTAACCATAGCTTGTTTAATTTCGGGACAACGCCATCTGTTATCGGTTAAAGTAATTTAATATTTACGTTGACTTGTATATACTATATTTACATTTTAGTATGCAAAGTCTGTGAATTTAATTCCATCCAGAGCTATTTCAATCTATATTTATATATATATAAAAATGAATCCCTATTTTTCTTGGTCACGGCATCACGCATGGACGGCTGGACCGATTTTGCTAATTATTTTTTTGTTGTGTTTGTTATTGTCAGGAGAAGGTTCTTATGGAAGAAAACATTAAGAAAGATGCGTGGAAAATTTAAAAAATTGAGAAAACATAACGATCATATTTAGTTTTCTAATGTAACCTTACCGCTTTTGACAATATAAACTCTTATAACGTAACCTTATGGTGTTTGGCATAAATGTCAGTCGTTTGTCAATATCGTTTAAAACAGAGGCATAGGTTGGAATTTAGCATTACTTAGTGCACATTTCACAGTCGATTCAATCGGAATATTTATCAAAATTTTTACACTTCGTTTTTGAGAAGTGTGTGTTTATCACAGTTAGTTCTGAGCAATCACGCTTCATGTTAAAAGTTCAATTGTTAAGAATCTTAAAGCAATAGATTTATAAATACTATGTTTTCGGATTTGTTTTTATTAATCATACCGGTTCGAATTCAATATAATAAATAATAAATAAATATCCCGGGACATTCTTTACACACGGCCATCTGATCCCAAACTAAGCAGAGCTTGTACTATGGAAACCAGATAACTGATATACTACATATACTACATTTTTTTTTCTAAATACATACATAAATAGATATTTACAACCAGACACAGAACAAACAGACAGGTTCATGCACACAAATGTTTGTCCTGGGTGGGAATCGAACCCGCGACCTTCGGTTTGGCAGTCAGAGCGCTAACCACCAAGCCAACTGGCCTGTCAATATTCGAATATAATAATTGTAGTACGATTTTTTTTATGTATTGTTTATAATAAAGTAAATATGGCAAACAACGTTTGCCGGATCAGCTAGTATAATATAAAAGGACATACTAATAGGTAGATAATAAAAATATATAATCGTAAAAAATACATATTACGCCGACTCCTAATGAACTGGGTAGGCAGATCATGCTAAGTAGTAACGTAACGTAGTAGTAAGTAGTAGGGGAGAAGTGGCATGAAAGAGCCGGGTTTTGAAAGAGCTACTTAGATTATTTTGATAGTGCATCATACAACTTTATTTACCTTAAGGATTATTTTAACTGTAAATCCATACTTATAACTTCAAGGTGCAAATAAACTATTTTATTTTTTTATTTTATTTATTTATAGTGTTGAAATGAATTCGGTTGGCAATTTTATTTTTAAGTGTCAGCACTGATTCCCCGTCACCCACAAACATTTGACAGTTAGCCATAACCGCAAAAGTTTTGATATTGTTGTTATTTTGTAGATTATATTTATTTTAACAACAAGTCATGAAAGAGTCGGGTGATTAGGCCTTGAAAGAGCTTGGCACAATATAGAAGATAATTATATGATGTTGATTTTGATAGAAGTAATTGATTAATAATTGACTAATAAAAAAATATCTGGCTATGTGATATGTTATCTTATATATTAGGTAGGACTACCTATGACTGAATAATATGCTAAGATTCAAACGATCGTTAAAATTACATAAAATGACTGATACAATTAAAGGTTTTCTTAAAAATGACATTATTTACTACAAAGGATTCGTTAGAATAGTTTTTTTTGTTTTTATTATTGTTCAAATATTATTATTTTGCATAATTTATACTTTATAGTGCCAACTAGCTCTTTCATAAATTCTAGTAGCTCTTTCAATACCGAATTGTTTTGAAAGAGCCAAAGGACTCATCTTTTAAAAATGAATATTTAGTTGACTTTTTTTTATAGTATTTAAGATTTTTCTGTACGGAATAACCTACTTAAGAAAATAAATAATAATTTTAAAATATAAAATCGTCATTTCTATCATAAAAAGTAAAATTTTTTGCTCCGTTTAGAAAACTGGCTCTTTCATGCCACTTCTCCCCTACCTATATTTATTAATCAAATGTTTTTCGGGTTCGAACACATATAATAATACTAACTAACTATATAAATTAAATGCTTCACATTCGTAAGCGCATCACAAGAGAACTGCTAGCATAATTTGGCATTTTTTTCTTTTTAAATGTGCGTAATAAATCTAGTAAGGTTTTTAGGGAGCGAGGAATTGGGCAAGTTGTAATAATTAGCGAATAATTGTAAGTCTGTGTTCCCTGAAACTTACAACTCGGAGCTCTTTAAGAAAAGAGTGAATAGGTCTTAACGGGAAAACGAGCTCCATCTTCGGCCTCATCTTCACTTACTATTAGGTGAGATAGAAGTCAATCACATTCCCGTCACAAATAAAAAAAAATTAATGTGCTTTTTTTCTGTAGGGTTTTTGTCTGAATTCAACAGATACCATAACTCACCGTAGACGCATTGCATCGCGCCAGGAACATCATCATCATCACACTATGTCATTTTAAATAATTTAAATAGAAATCGAGATTACCAACAAATAGCATTACCTAATAACTGCTTATGAAATTTTATGTTCCATAAATTATGCTAGTTCCTCCAGCCTATTTCTACAACATTTAATTTGATATGCGATTGTAAACTTATTGTTCCCATAAATTAAGCTCAGATTGCCACATTCGATTAGCAGCAGTCATATTTGTCTTACAAACACCACCATTTTGTTATTACAGTTGTTTTATTGCGAACTAACCCATTGTTTCTTTCGATTCCCTCTCACATTTCATATTGACTGACTCGATTGGATTGCGCCGTTCGATTATTAATGTAGGATAAGAACTCTTTAATATAACTTACATATTTTATTACCGTGAGAAATATTCTAGGAAAGTTGAATAATATTTCCTTACTAACTATTTAATAATTTCCCATTTACTGTAAGTCAAAATCATCAAAAACATAAAACTATGCGACAGCAAAGATTATTTTAGTCTTTAAAATTAAATTGCCTATTATATACCTTAAATAATAAAAGCTTTTAGCATTAAATATCTTGTTCATCAGACCACTTAGTCGCGTAATGGGTTAACGTACTGACGCTTGCGCAGGGACATCGGGACCGTTTACGCTGTCAGTCTGCGGATTTCGTATGAGGTTATAATATTTAGTAGTGGAACCAGATGGTGCCCCAACCGCGTTCTCGTTAGAAGTAACAGTAGCTTATTGTACCTATTCTCTGTCAATGCGTGGAAAAAGAACAAACCGCCAAACCGATAAACTTATATATTCCGCAAAATTTTAGTAGTACCAAATAATATATGTTCGATATATTTTTACTGTAATCAAGCCGTGTAGTTATCAACTAGAATTAAGAAGCGTTTCCGCTTTCAAAAACCGTCGCCGCACGGCACCGGTATGCTACTAGCCCAAACGCTTGATTATCTTCTCTCATAATTTGCAAGTTTGTTTATAATAGCGGCGTTATAGGTTTTGTTAATGCATTAGCAAGATAAAACCGCTGGGAACATTAGTTCGGTGATAAACAGATTGTGCGGCATTCGATAATGGCAATCGGTTTCAACTGGCTCTTTTAGCGTACCCGCCGATAAATTGGCCCATTTTAGTCTCTGATCCACGTTTAGTTAATGCATCGGTCGTGGGACTCGAATGGCTTTTAACGTAGAAATTACAATTCGCATCGGTAGTAGATTTATGAATCTGTGAATGCGATTTATTTGTCTGCCTTCACTATTAATTGTTTTCGATCCGTAATTAAGAGAAAGGTTTTATGTTATCCTTCACTTTGCCCCATTTCGAGCGTCCTGAGTACGTACCTGACAGGACAAAAATTTAAAACTAAAATTATCGTGTCCTTGTTTCAGGCTGCAACTGTTCATCGATCGGCTCGGAGAGCAGCGTGTGTGATATTCGTTCAGGACAGTGCCGCTGCAAGGCACATGTCACGGGCCGCGCGTGCGACACTTGCGAGGTTTGTGGTTTTACTGATTGTGTAATTAATTAAGCAACCTTAAATATCCAGCTTTGCACTACAAAGTTCGTTTTTAATGTATAGGATTTTTTGTCCATAATATTCACTATAGTAAGTAGGTGATACGATATATCCAAGCTGACTGGCAACGGTTGGAAAAAAAGAGCTGAAGATCGAGCTCAGTGGCGTGCCATAGGTGATGCCTATGTCCAGCAGTGGACGCAGATAGTCTGATGATGAAGTGGGTGATGATGTGGCCAAGGTGGTAAGCTCTTAAAGCCTAGAAGGGAACTCTCGCAAGTGCTGTCGTAACAAACCGACAGGTGCTTGGCAAAAGTGTTTTCAATATGAGCATGGTAACTAGCTAGGCACGTACCTACTATAAACTATTCCTACAAGTGACGTGGCAATAAGGATAGTCATTAGAATCTGATGCTCCCAAAAGAATGTCAAGAGGCCATGCACTTATAACCAGCAACACGTTATGAATATTTCATTAAATATATATATACCATATGCCTCCGCAGTTCGCCAGTAAAAATGTCCCAAGTATTTCACGGCAAATATTTCATAATAAGCACCGTGCAATAATCGTTTGTGTAACATAACATTTTGTGGGAAATGTCTCTCATTGACATTTGCCGGTTGTAAATTCGGAATGAGAATATCGCGCCGAGGAAGCCGAGCGGGATTATGCTGGGCCACTGTGGAATTCAACTACAGTGTCGCATTTGGGTATGATATGTGGGGCAAGGGCGATGTTATAAATGTAACGGCCTTAGTCGTTTGATGTTTGTCGAGTGCTTAAAAATAAATTATGCATTGAGTTATTTTAAACATTACCTATATTGTATTTATTTATTTATTCAATGCTAAGCTATGCTAATTCGATATAATAGATATTTCTTAAGGAATTTTTATAAACTGACCAAGGACAGCAAACGCCTTGCGACTGAATATTTTGATTTAGGTTAATTATAGTATAATGAATTATTTATTTATAAAATAGGAACATTACTGCTTTTTAAAGGAACTATTGATTTGATATCCAAATTTGTTATGTTCTTTTTAGAAATTGTCATAAATACTGATATATTAGCAATATATTGGAAAGTCCTTTAACTATTCGAATTACAAATCCGCCCCTGGCATTAGACATAATAATGTCAATAATTGGTGTCCGCCGGCTGCGGCAGAATGAAACGCGACGTTTATTCAATTAAATGTCATTGGCGCATGCCACAGATTTGCGGATATAGGTCGCCGGTGTTGCCGCCTCGCTTCGTGAAATTATCTAGACTAGACCACTGATGCAGTTGGCAGACGACTTGTTATAATTATTATCAAAGAATACACGCATATTTTATTATTTCCAGTATTGTAGATCATTTGATTGTAGACATTTTGGTCTAATGGAAAATAGTTCAAGCTTTCTGCAATTTTTAACACGCTTGTATTAGCTTCAGTCGTAACTATGTAATAAAATATTGCAAGTCGATTCTAACCTTTTTATGACTGTCAAATTAAAGCTTTTCAAGTATGTGGGATCGGGGACGATACAGTCATTTTATGGCATCAACTTACCTGATGATGGAGTCCGGAGGATATGAAACTCATTCTTAGCCATTAGTTCACCCTACGTGTTTTAAACTAGGTACCTATTTTCTATTCCCCTAGGAAGGTTACTGGGGCCTGGAAAGTGGTGCAGGCGAATGCCGGCGCTGCTCGTGCGGGTCGGGCGCGATGGCGTGCGACCCGGTGAGCGGCGCGTGCGCGTGCGCGGTGGGCGTGGCGGGCGCGCAGTGCGACCGCTGCCTCACCGGCTACTACGGCTTCGGCCCTGCCGGCTGTTTACGTCAGTAATCTTATGATTGTTTCTTGTCTCATTTGATTTATTTCTATAATCATGGTGCCCGTAAACTAAAGAAAAGGTTGAATATTTAAATTTAGTTGAAAGCCTTTTTCTGAATATTTTAACGTTAAAATTGTATATTTTAAATGGATAATCAATCTCATCCCAAATTTAAGTCCAAATAAGATTCGGTTCAGGCTCATATCAAAGGTAAAATGTTGTAAGAAATTTGGGTCATTATCATTAATCAATTGACGTTTAATACCTTGTTAACTTTCGCAATACGCGTGTCGACAAACGAAAACTTTTAACCTACTTTCATTCATAAAGTAAAAATACTGGCAAGAGTTAAATACTTTTTATTCGTTTCTATATTTGCACATGGATTTATTTCGTTCTTCCAGCTTGCCCAACATGCACAGACGGCAAGGTCTGCTCGCCCCAGAGTGGGCGATGCGTGTGCCCGGGCGGCTCGCTCGGTGCGGGCTGCAGGCAGTGCGCACGGGGGTACTGGGCACATAGCAGAGGATGCCGCCCTTGTGCTTGTGGCCTAGGATCTGTATCAAGTACGTATCTGTGATTTAAGCATCATGCCCGATGTCAAATATTGTCGCCCATGACCTAAATGTAATAGAGAGCGGTCCCTGTATAAATAGTTTCAGATAAAAATATGTTGTAGCCATCTCTTTCCCTCGTTTTTAATTACGTTAGCGAAAGGAAATGTTTCGAAAATTTATCAAATAGCATTTAGAAAAGTCTGTATATAACGTACATTGTTGTATAAACTATATGTTTGCCTCTTTTTAGTGTCACTTTTTCGTTTCATCGAGTGTCACATCACAACGGTGCTGAAGCAGTTTTCACTTCTATATAATTGTTTTTTATGTTTTTTTAAGACATCTGTGACCCTCACTCCGGCCAATGTAAGTGTCGTTCTGGATGGTCGGGTATGTCGTGTGATACTTGCGCGCCGGGGCACTACGGCCCCCGCTGCCGGCCGTGCCACTGCAACCCGGCGGGGACCCAGGGCTGCGAGGGGGGCGTGTGTCCCTGTAATAGCAGGGGGAAATGCCCTTGCAAGGTAATATATCTATACCAATGTTAAAAAGATATTTCTTGTTTTTTTGTCGGTAATGAATAATCTCAAAAATATCTAGATCGATAATTCTTTGGGTTTGATAATTACTTTATCGAATCTGAATATCTGAAGTTGGGAATTTTTTTATTTTAGGAGCGTACAAAAAAAAATTATGTATATTATTTGTATAATAAAACTCTTTAGTTAGGTATTTTTATACGCCTACTGGTAGAAACAAAAATAAATTGTATGTAAGGATAATCTTTATACCTACAGCCCACCAATTCATCTGCTTAGTTTGGGATCTCCGTGCGTATGGTAAAACAAATAAAGAATCAATACATATTTATACAACTTAATAAACTCACTCGTACTGATATAAATATTTAAAAACGTAGATCAAACACATATTTTTATTATTTATTTAGATATTTATAAAATAAAACAACTCTCAATATCGCACCTCTTCTTTTTTCTAAATGGAGCGTGATGAATCTAACTTACAAAAACATTTGCAAGGTACTTTGATGAAAAACATCCTTAAGTACTTAATTAACAAGCCGTAACTTCCCACTCGCCCACTCGACAGAGCAACGTAGTAGGCGAGAAGTGCTCGCAGTGCGCGCCCAGCACGTTCGGGCTGTCGGCGCGCGCGGCGGCGGGCTGCACGGCGTGCTTCTGCTTCGGGCGCGCGTCGCGCTGCGTGGCGGCCGCGCTGGCCCGCGCGCAGCTGCACGCGCGCGCGCCCAGCCACGTCACGCTGCAGCGGGCCGACACCGACGCCACTGTGAGCTTTGTGTACCCGCACATGTTCTATTACTGCATTGCCCTAACTCGAGAATCTACCCTCACAGGGAGCACCTGCTGAGAACCCTCTGCGGTCGCCGAACTTGCCCGCGTGAGGGTGTATAAGCCACCACAGGCTATCCTTAAAAAAAACCTGTTGAGTTCTTCTGGAGCTCAATAACGAAGTTTGCCGATAGAATTCGAAGTCATTTATTCAGTTTAGACCCTAGAAGGACGCTTTTGAAGGTCCTGAAGCTACCACCGCTTCGGAAGTTAGCCTTCAATTGAGACAACTGGCGAGAAAGTGCGCTAAGCTTTTTTTTATGTTTACACAGGATATTTATTTACTTTGTCAAGACGATGGTTTATATGATGGACGCGAAACCATGCGCTGGAAGCTAGTAAGACTAATATTATAAAAAGGCAATGTTTGTAAGTCTGGACGTCTGGATGTCTGGATGTAGGAGGTAATCTCCGAAATAACTCATCCGATGTGAAACATTATTTTAGCCAGTGCTTCGACAATCTCATTTTGATCTCTTTAATTGTATCTGCCACCAGATAGACACAGATTCGTTAGTGGCCATCCACACGCACTCGACGGATGCGATTATCTCACTCCCCAGTCCACCCGTCCCGGTCTACATGGAGCTAGACAAGCGGTTCCTGGGGGATAGAATCACCTCATATGGAGGCAGCCTTAGGTTCCGAGTGGAAGAGGAGGGCGGAGAAGAACTGCCTGCTGAAGTTAAGGCCCGGTTTCCTCTTGTGAGGTTGTACGGGAGGAACATCGTGTTGGATCATTATGAGGTATAATGCCCTTGTTTTATTTCAAGTATACCGATAAACAGGCAGACAGTTCATCTGATAGTAAGTGGTCACCGTCACCTATAGTCATTTTTCACACCAATGTGCATCAACTGGAAGGGTACTAACTAACATGCTGTGGAGCTGGTATAATAACCTGGCTTCCTGGTCTCATTTACAGGACGATAACGAGACGATAAACGGCACACACGTGGTGGAGGTGTCGGAGGGGGGCTGGGTGCAGCGCGGGATGGAGGGGTCATGGGGGCCGGCTCCCCGCGGGGTGGTGCTGGCGACGCTGCGGCGGCTGGAGCGCGCGCTGGTGCGGGTCACGTCGCGCGCGCCCACCGCTCGCGACCACGTGCACGCGCTGTGAGTATACGCGGGGTGGAGGGGGCTGCGGGGGCTGGGGGGCTGGGGGGCCGGCTCCCCGCGGGGTGGTGCTGGTGATGCTGCGGTGACTGGAGCGCGCGCTGGTGCGAGTCACGTCGCGCGCGCCCACTAGGAGAATTGGAGTCCCTTACTGAGTGGTACTTACTCAGTGGTTAAATTAAGTAAAATTTACTTATATTATAAAGAGAGTGTAATTTTGTTTATATAGTTACCTCCTGAACCGCTACATCTATTTCTTTCATTGATTGAAAAGGTCCATTATTTCGGAGTGCTATTGCTGTGTCATATCCAGTCACGCATCCCGGCACGAAAAGCTACAATATTAAAAAATTAAAATAATCCTGCGGCACGGAAAGCTAAAATAATATTAAAATTATTCCCCTTGCAGCCTCCTCAACGTATCCCTAGACACAGCCATACCCGGGCTGAGCCGGTCGGAGCCGGCGCTGGGCGTGGAGCAGTGCGAGTGTCCCCGCGGGTACACGTCCACGTCCTGCCAGGACCCCGCTATCGGCTTCTGGATGCCGCCCTTCAAGGTCGACGTGAAGAGCGTCATGGGGACTATCGTCATCGAGGTGGAAGGAGGCGCGCAGCCCTGCCATTGCAATGGCCGCGCGACCGAGTGCCATCCTGATACTGGAGACTGCCTTGTGAGTCTGTGATCTTATTTTAATACATTGTTTCTACTCCCTGAAAATCGATTTGTCGGTTTATCGATTGGCGATAATTTATGTCCAATTTCACGTTAAACATTGATACTATTGATAAGCATACTGGCATACGATCTGGCGTTAGAAAGGCCACTTATAAGTGCCTTTAAAAGCCTATATGAATACATATATTTCATTTTACATTGGTAGAATCGATCGGTAGGTCGCCTAAAATCTATCAATAATATAAGCACACAAAAATTGATAATAAATTTAAGTTCTAGTAAACCACGTAGATGTCCCCAACATAAGTATGTCTCAGAGTAAACCACTTTGACAGACAGACAAAGCTTCCGAGTGACTTCGGAAATGAAAATATTCACCATACAGCTATACCTTATGTAACAGCATCAATAATTGTACTTTGCATAACCCTATAATTCAACACAACCTTGGTAAATAATGTGGACAAACCAAGTCAGGTGGGCACCATACTAGTAGGTGCTATCTGCCCTGGGTTTCCGTGAAGTTGTTTGTGCGTGTGTCAGAACTGCACGCGGGGCACGGGCGGCCCCCGGTGCGCGGAGTGCGCGGCGGGGCACCACGGGGCGCCGCAGGCCCCGGGCGGCTGCCAGGCGTGCCCCTGCCCCTCGCGCGCGCACAACTACGCCGACGCGTGCGTGCTCGCGCACGGCAGGCTGCAGTGTCTCTGTAAACCTGGTGAGTGCCATATACATTTACGTATTTATCTTTTAATTTTATTAGAGGCGCCTTTTCGTTTAGCTATTTTATTAAGAAATGAACACTATTGTTTTATAATACGGTTTATCAGCATCATCATACAATCGACCATTGGGTTAATAGATGAATCTTACTACAAAAGCAATAAAGATAATTTTTCAATGATATACTCAGCTGTCAATTTTTTTTACTTTAAACTTTATTGCTCCTCACATTGCATTGGACCTCATTTCAAAAGTAATAAAGATTTATTTTCTTTGACATTCTTAAAAAATCCATGTGAATTTGTGGCGTGCGGAACTAGTTTCAAGGATTATATACCTGCTAAGGTCCTGTCTAAGAAGTTACAGGTCGTTGCTTATAGGTTAGTGGAGAACTAGTCCCGATGGGCTGGCTACGTAGATATTCTTTACTATTAAAGAAACGTAAGTAGTTTTAAACTTAAGAGGTATATTCGAGTAAGACAGTTGTTGGGTCTTGATACCTTTTAGTCATTATTGATAGTTAGAGATTCTAATTAAAATATAAGAAAGGTCGACATAATATCTTTTAAAATACTATACATATATAGGCTACACGGGGCCTGAGTGCGAGTCGTGCGCTTCGGGGTGGACGCGCGCTCTGGCGGGGGCCGGGGCGGGGGCGTGGGGCGGGGCGGGGGCCGGGCCGGGCGCGTGCGAGCCCTGCGCGTGCGACCCGCGCGGGGCCGTGTCCCCGCACTGCGACGCGCTCGGCCGCTGCCGCTGCCGGGACCACGCGGCCGGGGACAAGTGCGACCAGTGCCGACCTGCGAGGACTTACCTGGACGAAGACGGCTGTACAGGTACGTGATATATGAGCTGACTTGTGTAATTGATTCTTCCCCCAAGGAGGGTAAGGGAAGTGTTGTCTGCTCCGTCTATAAACTAGGCTGGGTGATCGTGCCTGGGAGAAGCTTTCCTAGATAAGCATCATTAAAATTCATCTCTCCAATGATCAATTAAATTTATATTCATGTAAGGAATTCATTCGGTATTTCATCACTAAAACTAAATCAAAATAATACCTTCTTCCACAGCATGCGATAACTGCACTCAAACCCTATTAGATTCAATAGAAGGATTATCGATGGAACTGCGCATTCAAGCCGACCCCACCGAACTGAGCAGGATACCAAAACCTTTCGCAGCTCTACTAGAGTTCTCTCACAACGCCACTACGCAGCGGAATAACCTGAACATACTGAAAGAAGACATCGCTCACGCCAGGAACATCAATTATTTAATACAAGATTTAGAAGGAAACGAGCATAGAATATTCACTGATGCAAATAAATTGAAAACAGAAGCGTCTAGAAGGGAAAATGAGGCAGATTACTTAAGTTTAGAGAGTATGAGTGCGTTAGAAGAAGTATTAAAGCAGAGAAGGCGGTTGGGAGAGCAGGTAGTGGAGCTCGACGACTTCGCGAGAGGAGAGAGGCACCTCAGCGCCCACAGGGCGTTGAACGAGGGGAGGCAGTTGCTGCGGCACATAAAGGATATCAGGCTAATGGATTATGTCGCTGGAGCTAATGATGTGTCTGTTTTGGTGAGTGTTTGCTTATTCTAGAGTTTCGTGGACTATAAAGACGCTTGCTTTAAGACCTAAGAAATAATTTAGTTCCATAGTGTTAAGATTGGACTGGTCAGTTGGCTTGTTGGTTAGGCTCTGACAGCCACGCCGCAGGTTGTGGCTTCAATTCCCACCTAGAACAAACACTTGTGTGCATGACCATGTCTCATGATCATTTCTTCTGTGTCGGAGACTAAATATAATAAACAAGCTTTTGGTTAGTTTGGGATCAGATAGCCTGGTGGATAGAGTGTAAAGAATGTCCCAGGATATTTGTAAATAATAAACAAAGGTACTCTGACTCCTACGACATAGGTCGTGGGTTCGCCTTCCAACAGGTCAAACATTTGTGTGCATGATCATGTCTCTATGGTGCGTTTCTGTTAATATCTATGACAATAGGTATACTCGTATATTTTGTATTGATAAAAAAAATATATAATACTATATTATAAGTTTTGATTTGTTTGAGAAAAAATATGTTGTTATCTCCCTAACCAGGCGAACCTACAATCGACAGCGGTCCAAGAATACGAGTACCGGATATCAGACGCTCAGAAGCGCATCCGGAAGCTGCAATCGGGAGTAGATGCGTGGGAGAGCAAGGCCCGCGACCTGCCGCTGCTGGCCGCCGCCGTGTGGGCCAGCGGGGACCGGCTGGCGGACCTGCAGCGCCGCGCGGTCCCGCGCCTCGCAGCCGTCAGGGCTGTGGGGCTGCGCTGTCGGCTACAGCTAGAGGTTGGTACACCTCAAGCGTGGAACGTGACTTATGTATTTGACAGCTTCAATCACACGCTAATAGCAAGACCCGTTCAGTCATTTAGCTGTGAAAGCGAAAGTGAATGTGAAACAAACTCACTTTTGCATGTATATTATGACTAAAGATATAGGCATCAAACGAATGAATGATTTTATGTATAGGATATAACAAGTCTATCGGCAAATAACCTCACGGATGGGATCCGGTCGTCTCTCCTACGAGCTCAGAGCCTCGGCATCAGGTTCCCCGCCCTGGCTGCTGAACTGACAGCCCTCACGCTGGCAGCCGAGGAGAAGGAAGGCATCCTTTATAACCTGACGCCGCAGTACAAGCAGAAGTATCTGGAAGCAGTCGAGAAACATGTCGAGGAGATGGGGAAGAAAGCCAAGGAGTATCAGAGGTGGGTGGACTAGTAGAATTAGCAATATTAAGTCATGACTTAAAAGTTTATGAACTAGGCGCTCATTTTGGATACTATTTATACTAGCTCTCCTGCGGTCTCATACACGTTTCCGAGGGATTTATTTATTTATTAGGATATCTAACACCTGTAACTAAATTATCCAAAGCTAATAACATTAGATATCATGACAAAAATATTATAATATAACAACGACAATGACAATGTAGATTTTTTCTAACGTAATTACAATTGTACATCATATTTTTTTATTAAATAAAAAAAAATATACGAATGTTATTTGTATATTTGTGGAGTAATTGCATTCATGTTTGTAGTATAAGGAAAGGTGGGCGTGAAAGAGCCAGAATTAGAAACCAACTCGTTTTAATAATAACTATTCCATAAAGAAATGTTTTAATATTAAACTTTACCCTTTAAAAAAAAGGGAAAACGACTCTCTCATAGCGTGTGGTCACTGAAACCCATATGGTCTGTCCTAAAATCTGGTCCTAATACCTATATGTTAAATGAAATAGCAGTTTTGTTGATTGACTGGTCACGACACATTATTTCATTTACTGCTTCTTCGATTGTAGGAATACTAGGCCTCTTGTGTGTTTTCTTAGGTTTACTTTGTGGGTCATAGATTACCAATGTGTACACGAAAATTAAATTGAAATTATGTTTATTTCAAAAGGTTCGGTAAAAATCGAAGTGGCTGTTTCAAACGTGTCTCTTTCATGGCCACCTTCCTCTATATTTATTTTGTAAATCGTGTAGGGCAAATAAATTTAGAGTTACGCATGGTCGAAAGTACCCATCTGTCGGTCTGTGTGTAACTTTTTGGTACGCGAACTTGGCTATAGTATAGTGTTGGTTGCAGCCTGTTCGCGGGGTCGCGTGTGGCGGCGTCCCGCGGCGTGGCGGCGGCGCAGGCGTGGGCGCGCGTGGCGGCCAGCGTGCGCGCCGCGGGGGCGCAGGCCGCCGGGGCCGCGCGCGCCGCCGCCGCCGCCGCCGCCATCGCGCGCGGCCCGCTGCCGCTGCGGGCCTCCGCCGCGCGGGCCACCCGCGCCTCCGAGGGCCTCAAGGCGCGAGGGGCCGCCGTGCTGGCGAAGGCCGAAGGTGGGTCAGCTTCGTTTTGGATATAGTCAATAAACACTTAAAATGGTCTAAGGTTTCGAAATGCCATGGCTCGACGAATCTTAATGCAATAGTCGGTCGTGCAGAGCTGCGCAAGCGGCTGGAGCAGGTGGAGCGCGGCACGGACGTGGTGCGCGTCAGCGTGCGCGCGCTGGGCTGGCAGGAGCGCGCGCTGGCCGCGGCGCGGGGCGGGGACGGGGGCGGGGCGGGGGCCGGCGCGGGGGCCGGGGGCGCGGGCGGGGGCGTGCGCGCGGGGCTGGGCGCGGCGGAGCGGGCGGCGGCGCGCGTGTTCGGCACGACGCGCGCGCTGTACGACGAGGCGGGCGAGCTGCGGCGGCGCGGGCGCTACCAGCTGCGGCGGCTGCTGGCGGACCTGCAGCGCACCGGG
Source organism: Habrosyne pyritoides (assembly GCA_907165245.1). NCBI lineage: Eukaryota > Metazoa > Arthropoda > Insecta > Lepidoptera > Drepanidae > Habrosyne > Habrosyne pyritoides. The sequence goes on along the minus strand of OU015586.1, from coordinate 15,307,370 downwards.
GACACCGCGCTCGGCGCTGCGCAGGAGCACGGTGAGACGCACTATACGATTACTCTGCTCTAATATCTTAGTCACTAGGTCACTGTCTACACTAACAAGTGCTCAATTAGTAATTTTGATCAAAAACACTCGCACTAGGCGATGATTTCAAAGTTGGTGAAAATGGGTTGTTTATATGACTTGCTTCGATAATTGTGACTAGTTATGTAAGCGAATGTAAGAAGTAAATCTTAACTTACTTCTAATTATCTTATCAATCTTAACTAACTTTACAAATGCGCATTGTACTGATTTAATGGTGGAACCAAAAGGTGGACAACGGAAGCCCACATCTACAAAATGCGTCTTAGCTATGTTCGGGCTCGTTGAAATCGCCTCGAGCTATACCACAGTCGTAGCTATATGGTTTTCAGCAGAAAGCATTTTTTTTTAACTAATACACTTAATCCCTACTAATATTATAAATGTGAATGCATGTTTGTTTGTTACGCTTTCACGCGAAAACTACTTAACCGATCATCATGAAAATTTGTACACATATTTTTGGAGGTATTAGAAGTAATAATGTACTAGGATTGTGCCGGAAAAATGTTACAATCGTCGTGAACTCGGGAGAAACCGATGGGGACAGCTAGTTTTATATAAAATTGTGGTGACTGTGAGTTCGTAATTGTTCTCCAAAGCGCCACCTACTGGGCACAAGTTGTGATGACATGTGTCAACTAGTTATAACATTAGTGCCGGTGTGACCCGTGTGACAGTGTCGCAGATCAGCGGCGACACGGCGCGCGCGGCGGGCGCGGCGGCGGCGCTGGCGGCGGCGGCGGCGGCGCGGGCGCGCCAGCACGCGGCCGCCGACCGCGCGCTGGCGCCCGCGCTGGCCGCGCTGGCCGACAAGCTGGCGCGCGCGCGCCACGCCGCCGAGACGGTACGTGCACCATCTGCCATCCTTGTCTCTATATATTAGTGCACTGCCGCTATGGGAACTGCCGCTAGAGCTGACAAAATAGTAATACAACTAAGAAATAGCTGTGTATTTTTGTATATTTTGTAGATACTACAGGTCAAACTCAATACGATATACTCATATCTACAGATACACTGTTAACATTAGGAAGTCGATGACGCGAACTCAAAAGATGTGCCACTACCTAGTAGCCCGTAATGCGTCTAATGAAGGTTTCAGTAAAAACAAAAACACAACAATTTGGGGCTTGGATTATCTGACTGCTTTTTACATAATTAATGCGCTGGGTAAATTTTTGAGATACCAGTAAAACTGCCAGTTATAAGTACCCTCGTAATGTCATGTAAAAATTCATCATTTTATTTACATTACATTTCATTACATTAACTATAATTTAACTTAGATTGCATTTACATTACATAACATTTACATTACATTCGCATTACATTTCATTACATGTACATTACATTACTTTTACATTACATTATAAAACCATTAATTGTCAATAATAACTGTTGCACCATACAGATATCAGTGTCGCTGGCGTCAGTAGCGGGCGCGGGTGCGGGCGCGGGCTGCGTGCGGGCGTACCCGGTGCAGAGCGCGTCGCCGGCGGTGACGCGGCTGGCGCTGGCCGTGTCCTTCGACGGCTCCGTGCGGGACGGGCCCCTCCTGGCGCTGCACGAGCTTCACGAGCTCGACGACGTGCAAGAACAGGTACACGCGCGCGCCACGCAATACAGACTAATATAATCAATAAATAATTATCCCGGGACATTTTTTACACATGCCCATCTGAGCAGAACTTGTAGGTACTATGGAAGCTAGAAAAGTGATATACCTTTAATTTAAATACATGCTTATTTACATCCAGACACAGAGCAAACGTAAACCTGTCATGCACACAAATTTTCATATATATTGTCCGAGGTGGGATGCGAACCCGTTGACCTGCGGCGTAGCAATCTGGGTCAGTAATAATAATTGTTGTAGGTTTATGATATTTTATGTCCTAACGTCAAATGTCGCCGTCTCTATCTTCCTGCATTTCTCAACGAATCGAATATACATAGGACGATCGAATAAATATCGAAGTCTCCGAGCCGAGCTTTAAACCACTCATAATTTATTTAATCTATATCGTTTTTATACACTTAGATAGTACTGTACCTCTACGAGGATAATTAGCGTGAAGATATATATTATGTTTAATGTTTTAATAGGAAACAGAAAACTACATGAAGTTATTCGTTGAAAACAAGAAGTTGATGTTGACGTGGGACCTCGGTGCTGGCGTTGGTGTCATCCAGCATCCTGAAGTACTCCAGGCGGCGCACGACGACGCCGACCACACCTCTTATAGGATAGAGATTGAGAGGTGAGCCCTTTCATTTACACTAGCTTCTGATCCGCAGTTTCACCTGAGGTCGTTCAGCTTCCGAAGGTTTTTAGGTTGAGGATAAAAATCCTGAGTTTTATTGAAGCATATAAACAACTCTGTGCCTAATTTTTTAAATTATATCCAGCTTTTTTTGACCTGGGTAGTAACAAACAAAAATAAAGATTTGACTTGCCGAATGGGTATCAGTTCCAATAATTAAGTATCTTCTAAGTTCCTACTAACAGCGCGTACCCAATTCCCCCCAGGATATGGAGCACGGTGCGAGTGGGCGTGGAGCGAGCGGGCGCGGGCGGCGTCGCGTGGAGCAGCAACGCCACGGGCGCCGCGGGCGTGTGGCTGGCGCCCGCGCGGCTGTGGCTGGGTGGCGCGGCCCCCGGGGCGGCCCCCGGCCCCGCCCCGGCCCCCGCGCGGCCCCTGCCCGCGTGCGTGCACTGGGTGCGCAGCGACGAGCTGTCCGTGGGGCTGTGGAACTTCGCGCACCAGCCCGAGGGCGCGCGCTGCACGGGCTGCACGCAGAGGTATGCTACGCGCTGCTGCATATGGATATCTATCATACTAGCTCCCGATCCACAGCTTCGCCGTCCCGCAGTCCCGCGGGATCTATTGTATGTCAGGATTGTAACATACCCTGTGTCATTCAGGATTAGTGTAGCTTTCTATCAGTTAAAGATTTTTTTGAATGAGTGCAGGAGTTCCAGTAACTAAAAAGCTTGTGAAGGCGCTACAGGTTCGCAAAATCACAAAATTCATCATGCTTTCAGCCCTGGGAGGTCCACTCCCTATATGAATATAATATGCCTCCCCCATAAGATTCGCACTCTCTCTCTTTTTAATATGAATTATAGTAGTACTACTAACATAAGTAACTAATGTTAGTAAGAAATCGTAACCGTCTCTCGTCCGCAGATGGGTAGGCGGCGGGGGCGGCGGGGGGGGCGGCGAGCGCGGGCTGGTGTGGTTCAGCGGCGGCGGCTACGCGCAGCTGCGGCGCGCGGGCTCGCGGCCCTCGGACCGCTCGCAGCTCAGCCTCAGCTTCACCTTCCGCACCATGGACCAGAACGCGCTGCTCTTCATGGCTATCGACGCCGATAACGTAAGGATATTACACCTGCTACTACCCCCTAAATCATTTAGAGTCGGCTAATACCTACTTCTTGAAACAATATGTTCTATTACGTGGAATGACTTGGGTTTGCATCACCATCTTACATTGTTTAGCCGTGATGTGGTCAAAGGTGGTAATCACACAAAGCCTACAAACCGCTACCGGAATACACTAATAGACGCTAGTGCCCTACCACCACCTTCCTCACAATATTTTGTTTCCGAAAGCTCATGTTTATTGCAGGATTCAAACCTAAAACTCTCGCCTCGGCATTCGATGTCAACACTACTGAGAATCACAACCTTAAACATAAATACGAATTAACTAAATACCATATATCTTGTAATGCCATATAATATTCACAGTACTACATAAACATTTGAAGACTACTAAATTTACCAACGCTTTGGCGTACTTGACTCGCGCTGAACCGTATTCGGGAATTAAAATTAAATAAAAAAATTTATATCCTGCGCTGTAGCTTTTGGTTTGACAACCAGACAGCTGACATACGAGGTAGATTTTTACATCATTTTATAACAACGAACATGGTTCTAACAAAAGCTTAGCCAATGACCTGGTGTGGTGTTCCAGAATCGGTCGGTGTCGGTGGTGATGCGCGAGTGCCTGGTGGTGTTCACGGTGGAGTACTCGGGCTCGCGGCTGGAGATCAGCGCCGCGGGCCGCCACTGCCACGGCCGCCCCGCCCACGTGCAGGCCATCCGGGTCTTCGCCGCCAACAAGCTGGAGAAAGGTACTGTGTTACTGCGGTACTGCCATACTGATTTACAGCGACACTGTGTTACTTCGCTACTGTCTTACGGCTTTACTGCGACACTATGTTACAGCCATACTGCGAGACATCGTTACTAGGGCATTATGTTACTAGTCTACGTTTGTATTTAATTCTTATCTATCTTTGAAAATTCTTATATTTCATGAAATTCATTAAAAATAAGAGATCAGCTAAAAGAAACGGATACAGGTCTCTATTCTTTCGGATATCCGATGATTCGGATAGGATACTCACTAGTAAGGTGACTCGTCGACGGATTGACCAACACCGCAATGATCACCAGGCAGCCTGCGCGTGAACGGCGAGGAGACGCTCGGCTCGCCGTCACCGCCGGTGCAGGCCGCGGCCGCGCTGCCGGACCTCAGCGCCGCCACCTACTGGGTGGGGGGCGGGCCCCCCGGCGCTCCGCCCGGGACCCCGCCGCCGCTGCTGGGCTGCCTGGGGGCGCTGGCGGTGGACTCGCAGGGCTACGACCTGCTCGACACGCCGACCAGGCACGGCTTGGAACCGACCTGTGGGACCAGGGTGAGTTTGCTATTATGACCATTATTGGTAGTGATGTCGAATGCCGTGACGAAGGCTGTTGTTAGTCTGAATTCTACAACAACTAAGTTTAGCTTTCCACGAAAAATCATCGTTAGGAACTGCTTATCTCACCTGTCGTCTTTTTCTACCGCTGCCCTTTTAGAGGCTGGTATCCCTTCTAGGTTATATCTAGGTTATACTTACCGCCATCGGTCACATCATCACCCATTATAGTATGATTGTTGTCAAATTCAAACATGGCTAATGAAAGTAAAAATAAATATTTTTTCAGTCAGATAGAAATATATGGCCTATTTTTTGTGGTGATGTTAACTCCAACAGCAGAGTCTAAACTGAATTATTACGTTCCCAGACCCTTCGCTCAGCCATATTCTCGGGCGCCGGGTACATCGAGCTGCCGGCGCCGACGCTGCGGCGGAAGGCGGCGCTGGGCGCCTCGTTCCGCGCGCGCGGCCCCGCCGGCCTGCTGCTGCTGGCGCTGGCTCCGGCCGACCCGGAAGCCCCCGCCCCCGCCCCCGCCCCCGCCCTCACCGAGGACCTGCATTACCTGGCTCTTGTGCTCACTGGAGGTTAGTACAGACGGCAGCTGGAGGTGTTAACTCGTTTTACAGCTAAGGATGCCATATAGTTAAATTAAATTGATTGCTTTTAGAATTAGGGTATATTTTTACGAAAAATACTAATATAATCTAGTTATGTATACTTTTACATAGTCATTCAAAAGTTCTCTTTATTGATTATTTACCTTTTTGTTGATTTGTTAACCCTAATAAACAATTATTGACGACTACGAATAACCGGATTTAAGAAGAAGTTAATCACTTAGTTCTGAACTCATCCGGGGAAGTAGTACCACCGCATCTATTTCTGCAGTGCAATAGTAGTGCACTTGTATTAATGTATCAGTTAGAATAGTAAGGAGCTCATTGTATAACTCGACGATACAACCACTGAGCTATCACACCTTAAACTTTACTGCACCTAAACTGTCTCAGGTGAACTGCAAGCCATAGCATCAGCCGGTAAAGGAGAGCTCCAGCTAAAGACTAACAGCACGAAGTACGACGACGGCAGAGTCCACACAGTGCGGCTCATACGGGCACACAAACAGGTCTGTGGTGTCTATTTACATTTTAGATCCGTGGGAATGGATCATGAAAGTCTTTACGGGTTATAGGCTAAGTCAGATATATATTTCATTTAAGATAATGAATAAATTCCAAATGCAATGCTGGGTGCTTTATATTCAGTTTCGACCCCATGTGCTCCAGTGTTGAAGGACACTTGTGAAGGTCAAAGTTACTGAAGTAAATATCCTGGGACATCTCTCACACACGGTTATCTAATCCCAAACTAAGCAAAGTTTGCTATCTAGTAATCACATAACTGTCTTGGCTGACAAGTAATGAATCTAGATCCATTTATTCACTTTGTGTTATGTTTCAGCTAGAAATGTGGGTGGACGGGGACCGAGTGGCAAAGGGAACGCTAGCGGGGGGAGCCTTTCCCGCAGGGAGCGGGCGCCTGTTCCTGGGGGGAGTGGGGGACCTGGCGGAGGCGCAACGTCCGCGCAACGTCACAGTCACGCCGTTTACAGGAACCATTGCTGATCTTATTATTGATGGACAGTGAGTGATTATTAATTTAATACAAGCGTTACACGTTCCCTTGGGTTTATTTGTTTTTCCGGAAAAAATATCCAGAACACATTCTATCTGTGAAAATTCGCACAGACGTTTAAATGCGTTATTGAGTCTCAAAAATCGAAGCTTTTACATTTATTATATTCGGATTTGTTAGTTTGATGATGGTGAAGAAACATCCGGCTCGAAGGACCATTTATGTATGAATGAATTTTGATGTGATGTTACAAGATTTTGTAATCACTATGCTAAGAGGATTTCTTTCCCCTTTCTAAGATATATTCATAAATACCGACTACCAGAATTTCCAATGAAATGTTATTAACCCGGCAGGTTAATAGGTGTCGAGCGCGCACTGCGGTGGCACGGGGCCCAGTTGGGCCGTGGCGAGGGGCCCCGCGCCGCGCCCCCCGCCGGCCCCCGCCGCGCGGCCCCACGCCTGCAAGCCCGCCCGGGGAGCGCCGCCGGCTGCACCAAGGTATACGAGCATCAGCTGTTTCCTGCCCAGAGGCTTGATAATATAATAATTTGAATGCCCTGGTAATAATACCAGGGCATTCAAATTGGTGTAGTACTTTTCATTTGAATCAGACAGGCGTTACGTTACGTATTCAGTGCGGGAAGATAGAACATATAAAATGATCCAAGTCTCATATCTGTCTGAAACAAAAATGTTTACTGATGTCCTCATAATATATCCCTGTTCTCGATGCATTCAGTATATTTAGTGTATTATAAAATATTTGGTGTGAGGCCAACCCTCCATAGGAATACTTTGGTTACCCCTGTGAAAGGCGTAGATGCAATGTACGCGGTCACCGTATACTCTTTAGTCGCGGTAGAACAATTTCGTAAAAAAATTTATGAAATGCTTCATACAATTTTTTTACGAAATGGCACGCCACTGAGCTCGATTTTCAGAGTATTCTGAAGATATCGTTGAGGTCTATGTCCAGCAGTAGACGGAGATAATATATATAATAAATTAGCGATTATTGAGCATGCTACATGTTTGTGCAGACGTCGTCGTACACGGTGGAGGCGGGCGCGGTGAAGTTCGGCGACGCCCCGTGGAGCCACGCCACGCTGCGGGTGGCGCGGCGCGCGCGGCCCCGCGCCCGCCCGCGCCGGGGCCTCGCGCTCACGCTGCAGTTCCGCACCTACTCGCCCGATGGGCTGCTGCTCCTGGCACCGGTCTGTATCTGTATCTGTATCTGTGCTCTCTGGGCCCTTTTTTCTCTTCCTTTTAACCGGTTCTTCTCACTTGAAGGCTGATTTCCAAATCGATGGTAACCTTAGTAGAAATTAAGTTGATAAGTTCGCCAGCATAAACTGAATTATTTATTTTATATTATGAATACGTGGGTTAAAACTATCTTATTATTTTTCTGATTCGACATCCGGAATCCATCTTGAGGCAAATTTTTACCAGTCTAGTTTTAGTAGTAGTAGAGCTCTTAGTGCAGAGTTCGTCCGGGGAAGTACTACCACCTTACCCATTTCCGCCGTGAAGCAGTAATGCAATTGTATTACTGTGTTTCGGTTAGAAAGGTAAGGGGGCCGGTGAAATTACAGGCACATGAGACTTAACAACTTCACGTATCAGGGTCGACAATGCATTGGCGATGCTCCTAGTGTTGCAAATGTTCATAGGCGGCGGTGACCACTTATCATCAGGTGGACCGTCTGCTTGTTTGTCTGCCCAAGTGGCATAAAAAAAAAAAAAAAAAGTCTTACTTTAGCATTTCCAGTCGTATTACCTTCTTCCACTAGGCGGCGCCACCGTTGCTAACGCATGAAGTGAGCGGTAGGCGCAGAAAGGTGGTAATTTAATTTTTTCATCATTATAGCGTCGATTTTCGTTGCGATAATACGGTCGTAAAACCAAAGTATTTATTACTTCGAATATAATTTGTATTTATATTTGTGGTAAAGTAGTAAGTTAACGTTACTATAACATCAAGAAAAATGGACAACGATGGAAATTCACACGCTGTTAGTTGACCAGATTTTAGGAAAAGTTGAGGTTTTATTGTCACTGATGCAAGTCCAGAACGAATCAGTAAGTCAAAACGACCACGACCATTAGCAATAAGAATTCCGAAAAAAAAATTGGTTTGCTCTCAAGTAGGTACAAATAATGAAACCGATATTCAAATAACGAATATTTCCAGTAAATTAATTAATGACTTTTCACCTTCGGCGCCCCCAACTAGCAATTTTTGTGGAAAACTGCAATTGACTGACCCTAATAGCACTTTGCTGATACACAAAAGAAATACCTAACGAGACCGCGGTTTGTTGAATTGAGTATTAACGATGGCTTGAAACGCTTTGAGTCTACAAGTCTACTCGAAGCGCCACCCAAATTATACAAATTTCTTAAAGGTATCAGAATTCCTTTAATAATGAAACCATCCCTGATATTATCATACAAACAAGTCATGAAGAGTGTCGAAACTAAATGGAGTTCCAAATCACAGCAAATAAATACCGTGTTCCAAACAAATATTCTCGAAACAGTCGATCGATCGCCGAGTTAAGGTCTATCCACACATATTAGGAGCGTGCACGCGGACATGCCGTTGCCTACATTTTGCCTCAATTTTTTTTTAAATGTGACAACATTTAAAAAATGTTTATACGACAGTATAAAAAACCACACTTGCAAACAGAAAGCTCCTGTCTGGACACGGATGCACGGTCTTGGCACGGTCACGGTCCGTCCTCGTCACAGCACGGCCCTGATATGTGTGGATAGACCTTTACCTATCGACGTTTTTTCTCGTGCCGAATTCAATGAGGCCAATCTTCAACTTAAAAGATTTTCAGGTATTCCGCGTTCCGAGATTCTTGAAAACCAGTTGCACAGTTCTTAAAAATAATAAGAATTAGTGAAACAAATGGCCAATTATAGATTTTATCAGCACACAGTCACATTACACACAGACTCATTACTCAACTTTATATAGTTTAGGCTCCAGAAGGTTAAAACTACAAAAGTTACCACCGGTGCGGAAGTAAACTATTAATTGAGAGGAACCGAAAAGATACTCGGCAAAATGGCTTCAAATTTGGACCCATCCGAAAGCTAATGTTTGTTCACTTGCTGTGTAGGGCACGAAGGCGAAGCCGAAGCACTACATGGCGCTGATGCTGCGCGAGGGCCGCCTGCGCCTCGTGGTGCGCGCGCGCCGCCGCCGCGAGCTGGCGCTGCCCGCGCACGTCGCCGACGGCACCTGGCGCACCGTGAGTGCCTGCACCTACGACTGCTCTGTTCCCAGTCATTTGTTACTCGATGAATAACATGCTAGAAAAGATTCGTCAGAATGCAAACTGTGATCTCGTGATTGCGTGGCAGGTGTCGCTGCGGCTGTCGCGCTCGCGGCTGGTGGTGTCGTGCGGCGGCGCGGAGAGCAGCGCGGCCGGCCCGGCGCCCGCCGCGCGGCCCGCGCGCCTGTACGTGGGCGGCCTGCCCGCGCCGCCCGCGCTGCCGCATCTACCCGCAGCCGTATGTACAGCACTTATACCATCATCGTCACCATATTAGCATAGGAATGTCCAATGCTGAACGTCGGCCCTCCACATCGACCGGTCCTGCATCCGACGGCTCTGACCGGGTCTACCTGGTGGGAGGTCGTTCCGCACGGTCGTGGTCGCCACTCGAGGACCACCTATACTTAGCTTTTGAATTAGTAGAGCTTTTAGGCTAAACTTCGTCCACAAAAAATATTTGCTCCTAAGCAAAAACCCCTTAAATCTCTCTTGATAACATTTTACATTCAATCAAATATTGACAATATAAAAATACGTTCTTTATGATTTGAAAAGTCACACAAAAATCAATCTTACTCCTTCAGAACATGGTTCACCTGTATTATCATACAATAATCCAATTTATATGACATTCCTTTGAATCTCTGTATATGATTCTAAATTCAAACCTAATATTAAGTGAGAACTTTAAATAATGTCACACAAAAATGAACCTTACTCCGTTACAACATGGTTCAACTGTATTATCATACAATAATCGAATTAATATGACATTCCTTTAAAACTCTGTTCAAAATTCTAAATTCAAATCTATCGTTGAGTTTAGAACTTTAAATAATGTCAATCAAAACTGAACATTACTCCTTCACAATATGGTTTATCTGTACAATCAAATAGCAACGAACATGGTAGCGTTAAACGTTTAACGCAACCTTTTTGGAAGGCGCATTAGAAGTGTAACTTAAAAAATATGCGTAAGTGTATTCTGTATGCTGTGTGCTTTTAGTGCACAGTTCGTCCGGGGAAGTACTACCACCTTACCCATTCCTGCCGTGAAGCAGAAGTGCACTTGTATTACCTTACGTTTTAACTTTACGTGTATATTGTGTTTCGGTTAGAAAAGTATGGGGGCCCGTGAAATTACAGGTACATGAGCGCGTTGGCGACGTTCATAGTGTTGCAAATGACAATTGGCGGCGGTGACCACTTACCATCAGATGGACCGTCACGCGTCGTCATAAATGTTTTTAATTCGTTTATTTCTATTTGTAATAAAAAAGCGTGTCTTGAGGTTACATGACAAAATAGAGAGAAAAAGGTCAGGGAGCGAGAGAGAGAAAGTTGCCCACCCTACTGTGCACTCACTTGCTCGTGTGCTCATTTGCTTGTAGTAGGCTCGATACACATACAGATACGACATTTGATTACGTGGCGATTTCTACTAAATCGTACCAACGAACTTCGTTCCAGAAACACAAAAATAATAATGTCACCGAGTAGTAGTGTTCTTATACTATGAGAAACAAGCGGGCGGCCCCCTTGCCTTTCTAACCAAAACACAGTCAAACAAGTGCACTCCAGCTTCACGGCAGAAATGGGTAAGGTGGGTACTACTTCCCCGGACGAACTCTGCACTAAGAGCTCTACTACTCAATTGAACGTCTCTATGTTCGTCGATAGCATCTGTTGGCTACGGAACCCTATACCGTGTGTCCCCCCAGATCCGGCGCGTGGGCGGGCTGGTGGGCTGCGTGCGGCGCGTGTCGCTGGACGGGCGCGCGCAGGACCTGGCGCGCGCGCACCACGCGGTGGGCCAGTGCTTCCCCAACGTCGAGCGCGCCGCCTACTTCGCAGGTACGCATGTGCAGATCTGGCGCGACCGGAACCTTGTTATATACAATATATGTTCAAATCGGAGTATGCTTCGATGTCGCGATGGAGATAGGTATCCAAGGGCCGGTTTCGTAAATGTGGCGCCATCTGTCCCTCGTTAAGAAGTCCCTCGTCGGGAGCCAAACTTGAGTGCAACAGGTATGGGTGTAATTTGAAACAGCCAATCGAGTTTAAATATGTTTATAAAAGCTCGGGTCTATACTGTATACCGTTGAGGAATTCCTTCGTCTGAAGCCAACCACTAAATACAACTTTAAACGGAGCCAACCACTAAATACAACTGTAAGTTTTCGTTTGTGGTGGGTGGAAATCGGTTAGACAACCATAATGTTTGCGTTCCAGGTGACGGGTATGCGACGTGGTCGAGCCAGTGGTCAAGTGGTGGCGCGGAAGACGAGGTCGTGGAGTTGACAGTACAGTTCCGCACCACGGAGCCCAACGGTGTTCTTGTCGTCGCTGGCACACTTGTTCTTGAAATGAAAGATGGCGCTGTAAGTATTTGATAAATAGCTATAACTCTATTATATCTGAATTTGCTCAAGAAAAACTGGGTAGTGTTTGGTCATTTATTTTGAACACAGTATAATTCCCTACATCCTATACACAGGATGTCACATCATGCAATAATAGTTTACAATTATCAAAACTTAACATAATGCCATAATAAATACCATTCAGCGCCTACATATTAATAAGTAAGATGTAGGAGAATATAGAGGGTCGCCTCGATGGTCGAGTGATATAAAACTTAAAGATCATGTATACACATAAACCAGCTTAAAGTTACTACTGTTTTACTGAGTGTATCCTTCGTATGTACAAGCTAGTAGCTCGACCGGAGGCCCTGGGTTCGTTTCCCAGGTCGGGGAAGGTACTATAAGTGGGTCCCGGCATTGCAGGTGGTGCTGAGTCGCCAGGCGGCGCGCGGCGGCGCGGAGGCGTGGGTGTCGTCCGTGGCGCGCGCGTGCGACGGCGCGTGGCACGCGGCGGCGGCGCGGGCGCGGCGCGGCGCGGCGCTGCAGCTGCGCCTGGACGGCGCGCCGGCGCCCGAGGGGCAGGCGCCGCCGCCCGCGCTGCTGGCCGCCGCGCCGCCGCCGCGCGCCCGCCCCGAGCCGCTCTACGTCGCCGGCCTGCCTGGTGCGTATACCTCCTACTTAAGCTCCTGCCGTGATACTATGTTCAGAGTGCAGAATGGACAAAAAAAAATGTTACACTCATTGGTCACTGTCGCCTGGGAGTACCGCGATTTATTTACTTACCGACATATTTATTGATTACAGAAGGCCTGATAGACTCGACGGACGGCGGTAGGGAGAACTTCAAGGGCTGCATCCGCGAGGTCATCGTTGGAGGACAGAAGCGCGACTGGACCGAAATGGAGTCCCTACACAACGTGCTGCTGGACTCCTGTCCGATACAATGAACCTTGCGTCTTAACAGTGAGGTTTAAATTGCTTTGAAGCTAATGTACCATCAGTAACAAAAGTAGACGTGCTTCTCCAAATTTGGAACACAGAGGTACATAATATAGACATTGTACAGCGTGTAGGTATTTGTAGACCATTTGAGAAAATACCTGTTTAGTTTATCCTTCAATATAAAGGATGGTAAAATCTGTCAACTACTTGTGTTGCTGACTGTCCAATTTTGAATGAAAATGCTTGGAAATGTTTTTAATGAACGAACCTAAAGAAATGTAAAAATATTTATAAACATTACCAGAGGGTACTTAATCGAAATTAAAATAAACAGTCAAAATAATGGGGTAGGTGATTGACTTATGTCAAATCAACAACTTTATTAATACATTTATGAAACTAAATCATATTACAGCATCGAATGATCTATGGGAAGAACATAAGAAACAATTTAGCAAATTTCTTGTTTTAATCATAAAATATGAATTTATATATAATTGAATTCTACCCTATTATCAAACAAAGACAATCAACGAATAGTCTGCAACGTGCCTTAATAATTATTAAGTAATTACCAAATAGTGCCATTTCCTACAGACGATTACAAATACGCATTTAGTGTTGTTAATAATATCATCTAGGTATGATGGTACAGAGCATAAGAGCCCAGACTCTTTCTCTTATGATATTGAAAAACATGATTGGCTATCGGTCAAAATGTATTGAATTTCTTGTGCCGATTCGACAATAGGTGTCGCCACCTCAAAAGTCAAGCAAATCTGGATTTTAAGTTCTTGGCTTAAAGCACAATTTATTTGCCCCGTACCAACGCAAATGAGATAAAAAAATTGCTAGTTAAATCAGCAACTGTTTAATAAATCAAGTGTCAAACTTCTCTGAGTTTTGATCGGTCATTAAAATTATTATATAGACAATTGTAACTCAGTACTTATTTATTCTTGTTCTTGTTTTACGGACTTGTTGGTGACTAATCTCGAAGTAGTATAAAAACAAAATCACTAATTTTGTCCGTCATATTATCCCACTAAGGCAAGTAGTAGGTCGCTAGTATTAAATAAAGGCAAATAAAGTAGTGCTCATTCCTAAGGTGATATTATTAAACAACTTGAACACAAAAACTCAGCCAATCTGTCATAACGCGTACTTAGGTCTCGAACGAGGCTATACATAGAGGCTAGTGTACATAAGTAATATATAAGAATTAACATCACGTTACATAAGATATGTTCTGTTCTCAACACAATACTCAAAAAGTGTAAATTATATATATTGAGTAAGTTACGTAGTTTTTCAACCAGTATTCATATGTTAAGTGTAAATAGGTACTTAAATATATCTTCATTTAAATTAGTATATATTACGGTCACAGATTCAGATATAATTTTTAATTTTTTTTCCTGCTGTTTTAAAATAAGACAAAAGTAATGTATTGAATAAACTTTGGATGTGCTGTGTATGTATTAGGAACTTTGTTCATTATGTAATGTAAAGCGCACATGACATTTATATTACTCCAAAAACAATTCTTTATACAGAGTGTTACAAAACTACCCGTAAAGCCGAAAGGAGGTACAATGGGGCCTTATAACGAGTCCATTCACAATATTTAAGAACCGTAGAAACGCTGTCTAACATACCCCAAAAAAATAAACTGATTTTTGTGAATGAAAAATAGAAAAACTATTAAAGTAGACAATTATTAGGTAAAATAGGTACGTAGGCCTTTCTGTTAAATAATCTGGTTCCCTGACACGACAGATTACTAGGGTTGTTGGCTTTGATAATTAATTATATTTTTACGGGGTATTTTGTAACACGTGTATATTAATTTAACTCCTTCGATTATGCATTTATATAAATGAATAGTCACTAGTTTTGTAATAATGTAGTATTGTTAGCACTTTATATGATAAGTTACAATGCCTGTTCGACTAGATTTACTAACATTAAGTCGTCGCGTGTGAATATTATAGTATTTTTCTATTTTGTTTATAAAACCTTGCAAATGTTTTGTGTGAAGCATCGACGTGGGGAAAAATCCGTACACTGTCACACGATTTTTATTGAAATTGTGACTTATGTTATGGATTTTTTTTAACTATTTATCAATCGCTAATCAGTTTATTTAATATTGTGTGACTGTCACAGGACTACTATGGGAAGTTCGTAGTTATACAAAATCAGTTTAAATACGTGGTTTCTTGTGGCAAGCCGTACCACATCGACAATGTTTACTTACAAGTAATTTTCTGTGCAAGTCTTATTTAGACAACGTTAGCATCTAAATAGGTCACATTTAGCACGATTTTGTGCAGTTCGAGGAAAAGTTGCTTTACAGCGGTAGATTCATGTACTTATTTATACTGCACGAGAATTTAGTTGGGCACCAGGATAGCATGCATCTAAAGGAGTAGAAATCAATTAAAATTCGTGTCGACTGTTAAGCAGTTAATATTTTTACTGCTGGCTGCAAAAAAATACTATTTAGCAGCAGGGTAGCATGATATCAAATGGAGTTAAAATTTATTTTTCTCCAATAACAAATTTACATTGCTGGTATCTTGGTATCTACTGTCTGCAGATATCCCTCAATTTTTGTATACTTTTTAATAAAAAATACCTAACCCACTCATAACTCTTTTAAACATCCGAACTCCTTAGAGTTGACACGATAAGAGGATTTAAGAGAATGCACCTCCTTGTACATCGGATTTCCCATTGAAAGTCAGACGTTCAAAACTTTTCTGAATAGTGTTTCCGTTAAAAAGTATAAGTTATAAATGATATTTTGTGACATCTCTTCTACTATGTGTAAGTTGTCTAGTTATTAGTTGTTGTAAATAAATAAATAGGGATCAGCTTTAATAGTTAAAACGCGATTCAACAACTGTCACAAAAAATAATAATAATTTATTGAAATAACCACGTGTTCAGTAGATTTAAATTGTAAATAATATAATTATACTGTTGTACATAGATTAAAGTACATATTTATTGTATTTTGCTTTGTAGAAAAAATAAAACTCAATTATGACAATAAAAAACATTTATTTTCATTACTCGTCTTACAATCGATCTTTACATCAATGATGTTTCAATCTAGCCTAAGATATACACTGTTACCCCAAAATCATTATAACACATTCGGAAACTACGGAAACTGACATCAATTGTCCTTATGATGTTAAAACTCATGCTCTTGGTCTCGGTAAGCTCTACTTACATGCAAAATCACTTTCGTCTATTTCCGTTGTAGTTTCTTAGAATGTTATTCGTTTATATTAGGCTAGCATTAGAATGCCATTATCAGAAGGAACGACTCCCCTTCAAGTTACTCCGCCGTATAGCTACCTCGAACAATCACACACAAGTACAACACAAAATAAAAAAAAACAATACATACATTAAAATTATAAGATATATATTCGAGCTAGCCATACCGAGGTTCGCTTATAACTAATTCAGAAACTAGAATAAATACTCCTTCTTTTTAAAGTATTGGTTGTACTTAAAGTTGATCGATAGATGTTACAATTAAGGTTTCCGAACAAGTTTCTGAACATGTTACAAAGCCTTGAAAGAAACTATACTCCCAATTAAAAACAATCGACCCAACTACCGTTTTCTTTTCGTAGCAATGTTATACGCGAACAAACTAAAGGATTATTTCTTTATTGTAGTTTAATGGATCGTAGACGTTATTGGCCGTCACTTAATATTCGACACATGAACATTGCTAGATTACTGGACAATTCATTGCCAAAAAAGAAAATAATTTAAATTTGTTGCCAGTTTAAAAAAATGTTGAAATATATGATTAGTATCATACGCATAACAATAAAATTGTCCAGTTTACGTTTATTATACTTAAAATAATTCTGGAATACTATATTATATAATCTAAATAATAATGAAGAAAGACACTGCATTATTTATTACAGACTAACTATGTATAGTATATCTACGGGCGTATTATATATGTATTTTATTTATTATATATGTGGACAGAAAATTTGATCCTATATGAAGTGAAAGAGAATACTATTATACCGCTACAGACATATTTAGAAACAATTCTTTGGACAATATAATTCACTAAAACGAAATATAAAAAAAACTGAAATCGGTTTCATATATAAAATAATATTGCGTTTCATTTTAGTTATAAAATAATAACACCCCAATATTCTCGATTAAAAACTACTAATTAACATCACATTTCTCATGTTTTTTTTTATTACTTCACCCTAACCATAGGCAAATAAAGATTCAATCAGTATTATGAAATAAAAAAGTATATTGTTTACTAGTCTAATATTATGGCCGAAAAGTCTAAAAAGGTAAAAAATAATTAATAAAACATATTATAGTGACACTTCATAATCAACCATTTCAAAAGTTGAAACGCGTTTTCAAATAATAATTATCGATAAAATAACCTGAGAACACCAAAAAAATCCTTTAGCCAATCTATTAGACATACAAAAATTTTGAAAAGAATTAACGCTACATGCTTGACATTTTCCTTCTATAACGCTGACACCGTTGCACTCCATACGCCATGGTGTTACCAGCATTAGCCTTGAGCAAATATACTACCTACCCTTTAAATAGAAAATTTTATAACGAACTATCTTTCTTTTTCAGAATAACATAAAACTTTTAGAGCAAATTGGAAATTATCTGAATACTTACAGCAGCCCAAGATAAGCAAAGTGCAAGAGAGACGCCTTATACTCTGGGCTTTTAATGTCTTCGAAAAGTACTGTACTAACATACTTTGCCTGTCACTTAAGAATAACTTTTTCATGAATTTCTTCAACAAATAACTGATTATTTTGATTGAGACATACATTGTTAATGAATAAGTGTGTACATGTGTGCTACGAGTAGGTAAATGCGATGCAATGAAGGAATTGTTTTACATACTTTTTGTTTTTATTTAACTGTTTCTATCAATTGTATATGACTACTACGCTCGCTGATAATCCAATCGCTTGTTATCTGAAATGGACAAAAAATATCTAAATTAATTATTATGTAATCATGTTTTTTTTTATCTGCAATTTTAGTGACTAACTGGGAAGATCCGGCAACAAACTCAACAATCACTCGTCTTAAAAAATCGGTATAATTTATTTATTTTCCATATAATGTATTTGTATTTACTACTTCTGTATAATCTTATAATATTTTTTTATGTGAATGTTGCTAGCAAAAGTAAAATACTAATTCCAAAATTTTTTATTTACTTGACATGACTTATTGGCTGAATTCGAGGTAAGTGATACTGACCAGTGTGTGTGCAGTCGCCTACATGGAGAGGTACCCCCTAGCGGCGGAGCGCCTGCGTCCGACCAGGTATGCAATGAGCACCACTACCACGAGCCCTCCGAGCGCGCAGCCCACCGCGATCGGCACCGCGTCGGGGACGTCGCCACCGCCGCACTCGCGCGCTGAAAACGAATAAATGTGCAAAACTAATTTCTGGGACCTATAAACATAACACGGGCCATTGGTCGCCGGCTCATATCCGGCTCGAAGGATCAATTTTATAACGTCAGACGTATGTTATATGCCAGACACTGCGAAAATGAACCTCATATGAATAAGGTTTGTATGTATGAGGGGCATCGGAATGTGACGGGGCTTGGCACTACCAATTAGTACTGGAAGTAATTTCCGGCTTAGCTAAATACTGATATGCCAACCACGTGATGCAACGTTTAACTTCCATATATCTTGTGTGGAATTTTATCATTTTATGTTTAATTAAGCAGTATGTTTCTTTTCTTTTATGACAACATTACTGTGTAGTGTGTTCATTTCTAGAAAATTAATTGAATATCAACATGTCACTTTGGGACAATTTTTTCTGTAAAATGTGGGTCTCACTCAGTACTAGCACTCTGATTACCTCTTCGAAGTTATTAGGCGTGAATTCATCTATTTTATAAAATAAATTTTGCTATTTAACGTTAATAAACCTTAAATTATTTTTTGCAATTTTAAACAAAAAAATAAGTAAGTACACAAGGAAACAAACTCTAATTTACATGACTAAGGTTACAATTTACATCGATAACGATTTATCAGTCGAACAACCATTTACTCAGTAGCGACTGTAGCCAGAGTAGTCCATATCAAGATTACCTGCAGTGACCTCACATTACACACAAACTAATAGATAAAGCGTATCGTTCGACGTTTAATCGTCTGAGTAATAATCTCTTTTTTTTTTTCTTAAAATTTTCTTAGAAGTTTCTTATTCTTTTCCTTAAAATCTACTAAACGGATTAGTATGAAACTTGGCACATACATAGTTTATAACCTGAATTATCATCAGGGTACTCTTTTTTACCCCGGGAAAATGTTACATCCCGTGGGAAAGCGAGTGAAACCGCGATGGACAGTTAGTGGTAAATAAATCTGACACTTTTCATTTTCCAACGTTGAATATAAGTGAAGATATATTTAGTTTTATCAGTTAGATTATATGCTCAAATAATTCTACTAAAACAATTTAGCAAATAGTAGAAAGGGTTTTCTCTTTTCATCTTATTAAAATAGAAAGAGACGTACATAGAGGCAACTAAATAACAAATAAAGATAAATCGAATTATTGTAACAGACCTATATTAAAATAAGCAAAATAAATCAACCACTTATTGTTACTATTTTTCCACAACAAGTTACATGCGGCCCACGCTTATGTATTACTGATAAGCTAGAAATCCATTTTGTAAACAGTAGCTCTCTGATAATTGTATAACGTTTTATTACTCAACAAACAGGCAGACGGTCCACTTGATGGTAAGTGGTCACCGCCGCCTAAGGACATTTGCAACACTAGGGGAATCGCCAATGCGTTGCGACCCTGAGACGTGAAGTTGTAACTTTCATGTGCCTGTAATTTCACCGCCCTTCTACCAATCTAACCAAAATACAGTCATACAAGTGCACTACTGCTTCAAGGCGGAATTGGGTAAGATGGTAGTACTTCCTTGGAAGAACAATGCACTAAAAGATCTATTTCTGTGCATGTGGTCATCGGTAAGCTAGGTTAGTCGATTCCGACATCCTAGAGACGAGTTACGGTGGTGGAATTCGCTGCTACCACATAGCAATTCTCTCGACATAATCGTGTAGATAAAAAGGTCAACTTTTGTTTACAATTTACCAAATTATCACAAAATTTGGGAGGGATTGAACTGTGTAATCAAATACCAACTTCTCAGAACTCAAACTTATAAATTTATATAAGATACTAGGTGTCCCCCGCGGTTTCACCCGCGTCCCCGAGGGATGTAACATTTACCCGGTGCAAAAAGTATCCTTTGTTACTTCTAATAACTCCAAGAATATGTGTACAAAGTTTAATGATGATAAGCTTAGTAGTTTTCGTGTGAAAGCGTAACAAACGAACTTACATTTATAATATTTGGTCGCGGCATTGTTAATTATGATTCAAAGAGAATACAAATTACTGATATTGACTTTTGTCAAAATTTATAATTATCAAATTTTCAACCATACTTAACCATAGACAAAATTACGTTTAGATTTGCGTTTTGTTATTCCATGTCAGGCGTTTTCTCACTGACGTTTTATGTCACGTACCACGGGAACACGGTCGAACAGGATTAAAAGTATCCTATGTCCGTCTCCTGGTTCTAAGCTACCTCCCCAATAATTTTTAGCCAAATCGGTTCAGTCGTTCTTGAGTTATAAATAGTGTAACTAACACAACTTTCTTTTACATATAAAGATATCGGGAAATATATTTTTTTTTTATGCCTATGGACATTTGCAACACTAAGGGTATCACCAATGCGTTGTCGACCCTGAGACGTGAAGTTGTTAAGTCTCATGTGCCTGTAATTTCACCGGCCCCCTTACCTTTCTAACCGAAACACAGTAATACAATTGCACTACGGCTTCACGGCGGAAATGGGTAAGGTGGTAGTACTTCCCCGGACGAACTCTGCACTAAGAGCTCTACTACTCTAAAATATGCTTTTAACTTTAATCAGAAGAGTGTTTCCCAGAACCTAATTTAAAAACAACGTCTACGTGTACTTCTTTAGCGTATATTATTGCCTAACTTAGCTGTCAGTACCTAAATAGTATTATGAAAATTAAGCAATAAACAAATTAAGATTGTACAAAAAAAATCTAGTAACAATATTTTTTTTATATACCACATGGGCCAACAAACAAGCGGACGGTCCACCTGATGGTAAGTGGTCACCACCGCCTATGGACATTTGCAACACTATCACCAATGCGTTGTCGACCCTGAGACGTGAAGTTGTTAAGTCTCACGTGCCTGTAATTTCACCGGCCCCCTTACCTTTCTAACCGAAACACAGTAATACAAGTGCACTACTGCTTCACGGCAGAAATGGGTAAAGTGTTAGTGCTACTCGAGAATCGAGATCTCCTTCTCTGTCAACTTGACAAAGTCCAGCGGAATTTGTTACAAGATATTGGTTTTTTTGTATAATCTTATAACGGATTTCCACAAGGCCGCGCCTGAGTCAATTAGTTATCAATAAACAACTTGTAGAATGATACTGTTAAAAACCTTACTTTATCCAACTTTTTAAAGTCTAATAAAGCCACTATACTGCTTGGATCCTTTCATCACATGAAGGCGTTTCACGAATTAATAGCTCACGAGCTTGACAAGTCCGCCATATTGGATTTTAATAACGACACAATAATCGTGTATTGTCAACAAAACCAAATGTGCGCAAAATTTTAGTTTAATCAGATTCGGCTTAAAATTCAGTTGCAAGAGTTAACCCAAAAAGTAAAATAAAAACTTGTAATTTAAATAAAAAATAACTCGACAGCAATGTGGTACCACATTATCACAACTGTTGAGATTGTGGTCAAACGCAATTCTATCCAAGGTTAAAGAGATATAAATATTATTTCTAACTTATACCGAATCGAATTAAACATTGTTTGTAAATTTTGAATAACAATATTATGAATTATACATATACAAAATAATAAAACGTTTCCACAAATAGAACATTGTGTGCGAGTTGTCAAACAGGTTCATAATTAATACGCACATGTGTTTAACAATTAAAAAGTACACGATATATCAACGGCAATGGACACTATCAGGGCAAGCGTGCCAGCCGCGAGATAACGTGATAAAATTATGTACCCTATATATTAGCGAGAGAAATTAATTATTATTTGTCATCGATATCAAATGTTAACTCGATTAACGAGTTGCAATGCAACTAAAAAGGTTAATTCATATTTTGACGGATCGCATTGGTTTAATTCCCACCAAGGACAAACCATGTATCCATAAATCTGTGCGTTTAAAATTATAAATGATCCTTTTTACTTAAGAACAATTTTATTTTTATTGTATTTTTATTAGAATGAGGTCAAAGAAATACTTGTGTTTAAAATGTCACCTCAATTGGTTTTGGGCGGAACTGATATAAAATTAAAATATATCAATATAAATAAACATGTGAAATCTAATAATAAAATCCTGAGAGATTTTATCACACTTGGTCTTATGATTACAAACTAAGCAGAGCTTGTACTATGGAAACCAGATAACAGGTAAACATCAAAGATAACTTTTTTCAACCAGACTCAGAAGTAAGAGACATTTTAATGCATACAAATATTTGTCTAGAATTCCCGCCCCCCCTTGAAACCATCACCTGAAAATCTATCACAGTCCGTTTGTTAAGTTTTCGACTAAACCGGTCTTGCTAAAATTTGGCACACACATAGTCTATGATTCGGAGGGAGACATGCTAGTTTCTATAAACTTTAACGCGGAAGAAACCGCGAGTTGGAAGCAAGTATTGAATGAGAGGTAAGGATGGCTCACCAGCGCTGAACTGCTCTCCAGTGGTGTTACGGAAGGCCTCCTCCTGCAGGCGCGTGAGCGTGAGGTCGGCGACCACGCTGTCCGTCTCCGCGGTCAGGTGCAGCTTGGTGGCGGGGTTGCAGCGGTACGACGTTTGCAGGGGAGTCTGCCACTCGGAGCCGTGAGAGAGGCTAATCACACCCTTGGCAGCTAGTGGGAGAAATTAATAAAATAAGTGGAGACAAACCTACTGAAGACTGCAGCCTTAAACTGAGAAGAGATAAGCATGAAATTTTGCAAGATTTCTTTTTTTATAGTACGGTTTCGTCATGACGTTTTACCTCAAGTCGAATGGTACTATTGAACCTGCGACTTTCATCATGAAATGTCCCAATCGTCATGTCCAAAGAACGAGCACCTTTTCTCACTTCAGTTAACACCAATTAATAATATACTTACTAGAATTGTCAAACAGCTCAGGAGTCAGTGTGATGTTCAGGCTCAACAGGTCGTAGTTCTTGTTGGTATCATTCTTCTGGTAGATGAAGGTCACGTTGTTGGGGAGGCTGGCGTTGACCCCGAGGCTGATCCAGCTGATGGTGAGCCACTGGTTAGGCGCGCTGCAGTTGCCGCTGACTACCGTCTCATTCGCAATTGGTACGTTGAGGAGCACCGACGCCATTTCTGTGAGTAAAAAAGGCTATGTTTTAGAAGTAGTAGAACACATCTTCCACTTGAAAGATGGGTATGTGGTCACCGCCGCCTTTGGAGTTTTGGAAAAGCAGGGGATCACCCATGTGTTGTCGACCCTGAGTTCCTGTAATTTTACCAGATCATTCTAACCGAAGCATAGTAATAAAAGTGCGCTACTGCTTCTCAGCTAAAATAATAATGGTAGTGCTTCTACGGCTAAGTCTACCGAGCCATATTGGCGTTCGACGCCAAGCCAAGTTCCACGTTTCTAAGTCTAAAAGTTAAAACTTGGTGTTGATTCTCAGTCAGTCAGTCCCAGTCCAATTTATTTGTTCTGCCCCAGCGCCTGTGTCTAAAGAGTGATTCTATAAAGTTTGACCTTCAAAAAACCGACCGAACGACTACAGATATATATAAAATAACATTATTATTACAATAATCTAGTTTTGGCCTTGTTAAGTAACTAGTTTGCGCTATCTTTTACCTAATATGATTCATCAATTAAAAGGCTGCTTACGAAACCCATGATAACCAGTCATCTAATAAAAACGAAATTTCTCGTTTTTTGGACGATTGGTATACCCTGACTACCAGATATGTTATAAGTCTTCGGTTTTCTTTCAAGTACAACATTTGTGTACACAAACAAGTCTTTTGTTTGAGTCCGGTTTAAAAGTAATCTATGTAGTATACAAATTTTCTGGTTTCCATAGTACAAGATTGCCTCAGGGTATTCCGTTTCGCTGACCCGCGTTCCCGAATTTTTTAAGGTGTCCTAATTATAACATGACCTACGTTACATGAGCTTTGTAATAGAAGAAAGAATGATTAAAATCGGTCCAGTCGTTTATTCACTATAAAAGAAAAGTCTCTATATTCTCTTTATAATATAAATATAAATAAATGTAGAAATATGTGAGGAAAACGATTATTAATTTGTATTTAGTATTAGAGGAAAGAACCTTATATTTATTTTTCTATTAATGACATAGGTAAATACATATTAAAGAACAACAATGACCAATTGAAATAGAAAAAAATAAAATGAAATACCGATTACCTATTCCTTATTTTTTCTATTGCTTTCATCAAAAAGAATTATTGTATAATATTGTAGGCACGCGGTTTAAAAAAATAACAAGTATCATTCTCTACACACGGCCATCAGATTCTAAAACTAAACATAGTGACTATTAGATAATTGATGACTTTTATCTGAATACACAATTATATACTGCCATCCTGACACAGAACAAGCAAACATGTTCATGAAAACAAATGTTTCTTTTTTAGTTCTATTTAACTGTATTGCGACTGTGAGATCTGAAGGCTGTCATCCGAACTGCAGTAGCTCTGACCTTCATAAATGCCTTTCTTCGTCCGAAACTGAATAAATGGTCGCGTCGATTGTCGAGTGATGGCTCGGCAGCCTAGGTTTGATTTCCGGGTCAGACAAGGTAATATTAATGTTTCTTTGTTTGGAAATGTTTACCTGCAGCCCGAAATTTGGAAAGTGTCCGAGAGACGGTGACAAGTCACGTTGGAACTTAAAACTTCGGTGGAATTTGGGTCTCATTACTGAGATTTCTGGCCACCACTTTGGGGACAATGGGCGTGAAAATATGGTATGAATCCATGTGTCGATTTATTTTCACGGGGAAAATGTAGCTGGGCGAAAAATAGGTTTTCATCATGAATCAGCCAGCATAGGTACAACCAAGTATGAGTTTATTTGTGATTTCATCTCGTGTTAACAGCGCCGACTCGACTATTTTGCACAGGCATTAGCTTTAGGAATGGAGAAGGATATATGCTGCATATATCTTGGGCTAGTCTGCTATAGTTACTTTTTTATTTGTTTGAAGTATGCCGACAAACAGGGAAACGGACCAGCTGATGGTAAATGGCCATCGCTGATGCATTGTCAACCCTGAGACGTGAAGTTGTTAAGTCTAATGTGCCTGTAATTTCATCGGCACCTTTACCATTCAGTCGAAACACAGTATTACAGTGCTCTGCTGCTTCCGCGGACGACCTCTGTACTCAGAGCTCTACTAGTTCTATTGGTAAATGAGTAATACTTTGCGGTTAATTATTATTCATAATTAATATTTTTTAATTAATTCCCTATGATCCAACAAACAAATGTCGTCAGACTATATAAATTTAATTCAATAAATTTAAGTACGTTTTGAAAAGTTATTTTTGAATTTTTTTACTAGTTATATTCAGTTTAAACAACCTTCCGAACCGGCATTAGAGTCAGGCTGCATAAGTGCCAGTGAAGGACGTTCAACAGATATATTTCCATTCACTTGTTCATTCATTCAGTGGTACACGCCGCACCGCAGTAGGTGCACCACTTAGCCTAGATCTAGCTCAATTTCTCTCACGTGTTCATATCCTCAATAAAACTTAGCTAACAGCACCCGGGCTGGTTGAACTGAGTGCTTGTTATCTGTAGTGTGTCACGCAAAGGTCGACACTACACTACTTTTAATAATGATAAATATCCAATGTCATTTCTATATTGTAGATAAATCTACTAGATTTTTAAGTGTCATTTTAGCACCTGTGTGATTTGAAATGGATGAAACGAAAGCATGTACATACATTATATAGGATATAGCCTGCAAGAGTGAGATAGATAGTTTTCTGCAGGTCTCACTTCTACCGCATGTGAACTTCTTGTGAGAGAATTTGTTTCTTATCAACAAACGATATAGGCTGTAGTAAAAATTGTCGCCATTTAAAGATTTTTTTAACAAGCAGACGTACCACCCTTAGTAAGTGACCTCCGCCAGTTGCATTACCAGGGACATTGCCAGTGCATTCTCGACCTTGATACATAATGAGTATAAAGCAGCATATGCAGCGACCTCTGGCAAGTTACCATGGTTCACAGCCATCGTAAAGAATGCAAATCCTATACAAGAAAACGCATGTAAATCGGTCGAACCATTTTCGAAATAAATATCAACATTCGAATGCACACACAAACCAACGAACAATCTCTCCCGTCAAAAAGAATGACTCGTGACATTGACTTTCAATTAATCATTATATTTATGAGCGTCGAGAACAGCAGTAAATCTTGTCATTTAAACATTGTCATCAATAATAATTTGTCATTGTATTTTATTTATTGTGTTCATACTTAATAACTAGGTGTCTCTCGCGGTTTCACCCGCTTTCTCGATGTTACATATTCCAGGGATAAAAAGCATATGTGCTATTCCAGACTATAATTTATCACTATAAATCATCTGCCCATCCAAACTTTTACATTCATAATCGTAGCAAGATGAAGGTGTGTATCCAATGCCTTCTTTAAAATACAATTTATCCGATAGCTGTGAAACTTTAGACTTGTATTAGGTACGTCTGCAAAAGTTCCTGGCACAAAAAAAAACGAAAAAAACTAAAATTTCGTATCGCTACGCATGCCAGGAACAGCTAGATTATTATAAATTGGATTCCACAAAACGAGTCGTTTGGCCTTCTTTCGATTCTTTACCCGGATAAACATATTACATATATATATATAGGGTTCCTTTGACGCACCATTACCTCAAAACTACTGAACATATCGGGATGGGACTGCTACCATTCGACGCGGATGAAACCGAAGGGGTCGATAATATATAAAACAATATATATTTCTGTTTGTTATCTCTATGAATTAATAACTATAGAAGTATTAGAAGTATTTAGTACCTATGTATATGAAGTATATTAGTTATCTAGTTTCCATAGTACAGGCTCAATTTCATTGGCTAGATTGATTGGCACCTGATGACAGTGTAGAAATTTAAATAATGTTTATTCATGTGCCGTCTTATCTGGCTCATATAAATCGAGGTTACATGTTTTTTTAAAATATAAAAAACAATAATATAAATCTATATATTTTATCTATGTATATAAAAATCGATCGGATGGACCCATTTTGACGGGACTTTCACCGGCAGATATCTGATGTTATAATGAGTAACTTAGGTTACGTTTTAAATGTAACATCCCTCGGGAACGCGGATAAAACTGCGGGAAAATAATAATTTCACAATGTGTGATGAATGTCCCAAGGTTTATCATTTATTTAATAATTACATCCAACATATAGGTTATCAGAAAGGACAGAACAATACGAGTTGAATGAATCATTTTTAAATACCAAACAACCATACAAATATTATAAGAGCAAAAGTAACTAAGTTTGTTTGTTACCTTTTAACGACTAAACGGCTCATCGGTTCGTAATTAAATATGACACGAAGATAGTTTAAAACCCTGGGAAAGACGTAGAATAATATTTATCCCGGAAATCATTCCTTAAAAACTTGAAAAGGGAGGTGAAGAATCAACCTTTTCTCAATTAGAAGATATAAATTTTTAAATATTTTTGTTTCATTATCATTTTAATTTTTATATCTTTGATTTAATGAAGTCTTAACAAACCTCAAATTTATAATATTTACATGTCTTTTTGTCTTTTACCATGTTGTGATAGCCTGCAATTAAAGCAGAACTTAGCTTTAAGTATTGTTGGTGACCATTGTATTATATTCTTTAGTGTATGTTTTGTTGGCTGTCCTTATAAATAAATAAATAAAACAGGGATTTTCTGGATATAAATATTATATTATTATATCGGTTTTGGTTACGGTAACGGATATGAAATTATTTCGGATTATCCGATAGGTTCGGTTACGGAGCTCCATAACATCCCTGATATACTCATCATAATTATTCTGATTGTAAAGGAAACTCTGTGTACTAAATCCTGAAGACAACGGGAAAATAAAAAAAAAAACGATATTATGATTGGTAAACCCTTTCATTAGATACCAATAACATAGCAATGGCTTGTTAATTAATAAATTACCATCTAATCACGTCCGCCATATTGGATTTACAATGACGCCATAGCTTATCGTGCAATGTCAACATAAACAATTGAATGTGAAAAATTTCAACTCTATCGGATGGGGATCTAAAATTCAGTTGCAAGATTTGTCTAAACAACAGCCTACTAATATTATAAACGCGAAAGTTTGCATGTATGGATGTTTGTTCCTCTGTCGCGCTTAATCTACCCAACGGATTTGAATGACACTTGGCACATAGGTAGAGCATATTTTGGAATAGCATATAGGCTACTTTTTATCCTGAAAATGTTATATCCCTCGGGAAAACGAGTGAAACCGCGGGGGACAGCTAGTATTATAAATGCAAACTTCGTGAGGATGTATGTATGTTTGTTACTCTTTCGCGCAAATAGTACCGATTGGATTTGAATGAAACTTGGCACATAGGTAGAACATGACCTGGAATAACATATAGACTTCTTTTAATCCCGGGAATGTGTTACATCCCTCGGGAATGTAATCGTAATGTAATAAATGCTTGTGTACACAAACTCACAATATGGACACAACTAAAGTTCATTGCACCATCGTATTAAAACATAAACAAACAAAAAAAAAACGGTAATATGCAAAAATATGTTGGACATACAATATTGTAAAGACAGTCACGGCGCTTCGTGTCACACTCTGACTCATCTCGAGTCCATGAGTCATAAGGTCATATGGCGTATAGCCTTCGAATAACTGTGAGATTATTAATAAAATATATTTTTAAAGATAATATATTTAGTAGTAGAGCTTTTAGTGCAGAGTTCGTCCAGGGAAGTACTACCTCCTTACCCATTTCCGCCATGAAGAAGGAGTGCACTTGTATTACTGTGTCTCGGTTAGGAAGGTAAGGGGGCCGGTGACATTACAGGTCCATGAGACTTCACAACTTCACGTCTCAAGGTCGGCAACGCATTGGGGATGCCCCTAGTGTTGCAAATGTCCAAAGGTGGCGGTGACCACTTACCATCAGGTGGGCCGTCCGTTTGTCGGCCCATGTGATATAAAAAAAAACTAGGTCGCCCCGGCTTCGCTTATACGTATTAAAAATAATTATAAAAGCGTAAGTTAGTGACGAAGGACGCATGAATTATGGAAAAAAACTTCCGGAAGGGTTTTCGAAATGATAATGAAAACTGCATCAAAATTTATTGCATAATTCAAAAGAACTAAGCGCACAAACAGACAAACATAAATTTACTTTGAATTATAATGTATACAGATATTAGATATATAAGATATATTAAACTTAATAAAAAAAGACTTCACTTCAAATAAATAGATTTAAAAGTTAATATTATTCGAAAAAGGTTTGCCTTTCTAGAATTAAGAGTTACAAGAAATGGTCAGATCCGGAAATTAGTTCTCCCGTAAATAGTACAAGTGCACTACTAGTTCACGGCGGAAATGGGACTAGTGGTAGTACCTACTTCCCCGGACGAACTCTGCACTAGGGCGAATTCTAACATCTAAGATATCAGCAGATAACACAATATTGCCTTGATATTGCGCATATTCACTATTAAATAAAAAAAATCAAAACCATTTATTCAGTTTAGGCCCACGGAGGGTAATCTACCAGAGCTATTAGAGTGAAACCGATGGGCAGAAGTTAATTCACAATATTCTTAAAAACAGATTGTAAAGCGTTAACTTCATTGCCAAGGGTTATTTTTTCCAAATATTCATCTTCCATTCCAAATATCAAGATACATTAAAGAAATATTTTGACATGAACGTGATATTTAAAAAAAAGTGTCAGTTATGTAAACTACAAATTTTATCAAACACGTTCAATCAGCAAACAGTTGATATGTATAACGGGCGAATAACATCATATCGATCGGCGAGACGTGCCGACAGACTCTGAGCAATCGAAACTGTACTTTGCAGAGAAATAACTTGAGTAGATAAAGCTTTGCAATGAAGTATTCTCGGATGACTGTGAAGAGAACATTGCCAAAATAAATTATAGGAATAATATATACCAAGGACGGAATACAATAGCGTCTCCTTACGGTCAGATAATTTATTTATTAATACTAGTGCTCGCCCACTGGTAGCAATTCGACCATAATTTTTATTGAAAATTTCAGGAAAACATCTAAATTTACATGTGAAAAATAATGTTCGTATATACATGTATGTTGGCAAATTAATGATTTATGAACTATATTAACACATAGGAAATTTTTTATCCCGGAAAAATGCTAGATCCCTAGCAAACGTGGATGAAACCGCGACAAAAAAGCAATATGAAAATCTTTTTTCTGAAATATCCATGCCTATTTAAATGGTGTGATGTAAAAAAGTGAAACGTGAATAAGTGATACAACCGTGTCGTGTACACTGTCACTAACAGCTTGAAACTTAAATCGGATTAGTTATGCCGCCATACGGTTCGTAGAACGAACCAATCGATAATACGTCCGTAATTTGTAGTCGGAAATAGGAAAAACCTAGTCTAACTACTTAAAAATGTATTGCAATTACTAAGAATACAGTTAGACATTAAATGGAATGCTATTATGTTTATAATATGTGTATTGTATAAATTTAGGTATGGAACTGGAAAAAACAAATATTTTACTCAAATAGGCCTTTACAAGCACTTATGAATAGTCTGACTCTAATACCGGTACGGAAGGTTGTGTTTATTGAGAAGAGCCGGCAATAAACTCAGCTAAATAATATTAGTTATCTGGTTTCCATAGTACAATTTCACCTTAGCTTGAGATCAGATGGTTGCGTTTAAAGAATTTGCCAGGATATTTACTCGTACCTACTAGCTACCGCCACGCGGCTTCTCTCGAGTTGAAATCGATATAAAGTAGCCCATTTCTTTCAGAAATTTTGGCATGATCGGTAAAGTCGCTTAACTGTGAAAGTGTAATCCCACTTTCGCATCTATAATATTAGTTAGGATAAAATTAATCTGGATCCTGGATACTACAACGAGGTCTGTTTAGTTTTGAATCAGATGGACATAAAGAATGTCCCAAGATATTTGTTACAAAAATAACAATTTTTAACCGACTACAACCAAGAGAGGTTGTGATGTTTTGGTAAAATCTAGTGCTACATATTCCAAATTCCAAAACAATTGTTTTATTTAATGAAGCTTATGCTGATGCACAGCATCGCTGTAGTCACAGTTTCCTGCCTCAATCCAAACGGCAATAAGAAATTAGCAAATACAACCCATTATATGCTGTAGTTTATCCAATCGGGCACATCCGAGCAGTTCCGAAGAACCCCGACTAACTACAACCTACAAAATATTTTTTCACTCTCTTCATACCTAGGTTGGAATATAGAACACTCAAAAAGCAGTTCATTATATAAGTATAACCGAGTCAATATCTCAATATCTGTGCGGTTTTCTTTCTTTTATAGCGCAACTATTGTGCGAGTTTTTTTGCCTACTATCAACAATTCTCAGTTTATCAACTAAGCTATTTGCTAAGATTTCAACCCATTGTGTTCGCAAGACTACGTTGCATAGATACGACAATGTTCGTTTTAAAAGCATAGTTTTTACTTCTAGAATGTTTGGGTTTAATGTAACTTAATCTTAATCCAGCTCCTTGGTAATCTACGATTAGGTAACGGTGACGTCATTCTAAATTCAATATGGCGGACGTGACAACTTGATCCTTAACCTTTTCTTAAAACTTTACTTTCGTTTGGCGGACGTGTAAAATGGGTTTAAATTATATTTTTTCCTTAACCTTTCCTGTAATTTGCCAAGTAGAATGCCTACGTAACGTTAATTAATAACCATTTTATAATGAACGATCACCGCAGCCTACTGACGGCTACAACACCAGGAGTATCATTTTTTTTTATCATAGAATCTTTATGGTGTACGGACTAAGAATCCGTAGAAAACGTAAAAATAAACAGAATTAATAAAAAAAACATTGAAACAGGTAGGCACACATAAACGCCTCCAATTTTTTGCGGATAGATTTTAGTTACTTTTTCACACAAAAACAAACGTACCGAATTAAATAAAACATGACTACTTGGGTTACTTTTAACCTTTTGAAAGCATATTTTAACATGTTATTTTGTATTTTTCTCTGACCAGTTTATTGTCGAGCATAACTGACGTTGGCGTCCTAAAGGTTAATCTCGAAAAAGTGTTTGTTCTAGAGAACGTAGGTAAAACCGCAGGGGGTAGTTAGTTTATCATATAAGGAGAATAACGCATTATAAACGGTAGGTATATCAGCTATTTATTTAATGACATCGCTCACAGGGCACTAGTGTCAAATAGTTATTGTATGGTACAATGGATTCTTTAATAGTATTATCAATGAATAACCGTCTGTCGAGTATAGTGCAAACTGCGCCGGCACACAAGGGGGCGGCGTTGTGCGTCATACACCAACAAACATGTATGTACAGTCAGCAACATAGGTAGCTAACAAAGACACATTTATAAAAGAACTGAACACTGCATCCATCCGGTATATCGAAAGGTAAAGTAAATGGGTGCTTATTAACCATGTTTCTACAAAAACCTACACTATAAAACTGCTACATAATGTGTATAGCAACAAATAATAAAAAAAAATAAGGGGGAATCCCCTATAATTGTTGCAATACCATACAACGACTTTGTTAAATATTATGCGGTTAAAGAGGGAGTTATCAATTAAATGCATACCTATTTAAGATTTACCTACGATTCTCGCGTTAAATTCATATCCATATTGTAGCCACACTGCTAATTCTTTGAACACTGAATCATTGCTGTTTTAATAAATTCTACATGACTTTCATAGTTTGATTCAAAACTATGTGTAATACATTTCTATTTTGAAGCCAATTGGCTTTGTGGTTACACGCTCCTGACTACTACGCCACACGGTTACGGTCTTGGTTCGATTCCCACTCAAGACAAACCTATGATTGTGTGCGTGAACATATCTATTTTTTCTATGTGTGGGTGTGGATCTGTCTCTATCTAATATGTATGTAATACTTATGTAAATAAATATGTATTTAGAGGAATAAAAGTTATTATGTAGTATATCAGTTATCTGGTTTCCATAGTACAAGCTCTGGTAGTTTGGTATCGGACGGTTGTGTGTAACAAAGGTATATAGTGGCATTGTTCCATTTCTATCGGATAGAATAAAAAGCTATATTTATTTCGCTTATCAATATGGTAAATAAGTATTCCAAGTTAACAGTGTGGCATGCAAATCCCTAAATGTACATATATCTATAATACAGAGTCAATATTTCTGTTTGTTTGTCCGCTTATCTATACTAATATTATAAAGGGAAAGTGTGCATGTTGTACATTTCAATGTACACAGAGGCTTACTCCGGAACCTATATGAAAAATTCTTTCACGACTTGAAAGTGTTTTTTTTTTCCAAGTGACATTTGCTGTTATAAACCTGGGATACATTAGATCCCACACCAACGTGTTTA
Organism: Habrosyne pyritoides; assembly: GCA_907165245.1. Taxonomy (NCBI): domain Eukaryota; kingdom Metazoa; phylum Arthropoda; class Insecta; order Lepidoptera; family Drepanidae; genus Habrosyne; species Habrosyne pyritoides. The sequence goes on along the minus strand of OU015586.1, from coordinate 15,273,387 downwards.
AAAGCGCGGGACAGTCTATTATAAAATATACAAAAATTCAAAATACTTACCACCGGTGACCACAGGGTAGGTGACATTCAGTTGACCTGCAAACTCGAGGAGGATGCATGTAACATTGCTATTCTCGTATTTTAATGACCATTTTCCTTGAGTTGGCGCAGGAACTGGACCTGGCGCTGGGGCTGGCGTCGGAGCTGGCGTTGGTGCTGGCGTTGGTGCTGGCGTTGGTGCTGGCGTTGGGGCAGGTGTTGGAGCTGGGGTTGGTGTAGGTTCAGGAGGTGGAGTAGGCTTAGGAGTTGGTGGAGTCGGCTTTGCAGTAGTTTCAGGCACAGGTGTAGTTTGCTCTTCAGTTGTAGGCTTCTCACTTGTGGAGTTTGCTACTGTTTCAATAGGCGCCACAGAAATGGGTTGGATCGATTTCTGTGGTAGGTCTATAATTTCAGTTTTCGAGTCCTGAAGGCCATACCCTGAAAAAGAAATCATTCTATTGTGTTTCTGTATGTAGGCCATGGTCCATACCATGGTTCAATTATTAATACTTTTTTGGGGACCAATAAAGTGTTGCCAACCTTCACAGAACTTAAAACATACTCAAGTGCAATGGCTAGGATAAATAATAAGTATTTGGGGGCAGATTTTCAATGTGGCCAGCTATGCAGTAACAAGTATCCTACCTCATTAAAAAACCATCAAGTGTTTTATTTATTATGAAAATATTTATTTAAGGTTATTTGGATACAGGTATCCAAATAAAGAACTAATTATGAATAATAGAAAAGAGGTTACTTTTTGTATGTACAGAGCTGATCTCTGTGTAAACTATTTATAAATAATAAAAATTAAAAGGGCACATTGGTATGACACTACTTTGACATGGAAAGGTTATTTCACAAATCGTTTTGTATGCAGAAACATGAGTGAGTATCATTTATGTAAATTTTAAATGGAGATTATACACTGTATCAACTAAAAAATACCATCTTCAAGCTTTTGTTTGGGATCAGAAGGCTGTGAGTAAGATATTTAAGTAACATATATTTTGATTTCAACACAGCATGGGAATAAAACTCAATTAACTCCAGAAAACATGACTATGGTGAAGTGGTTCAAACATGAAAGAAATTAAAAAAAATATTGATAAATTTTAAGAAAAATAAAGAAAAGGTTGTTTCTGAATTTAACCTAGTAGGATAACAAATGTCTAACAGTAGTTATATGCTAGCCAACATTGTCTAATGTAAGCATTTAATTATTATTAATTTTATCAGCCAGGCAGCAGTCATTTATAAATGCCTATATCCTGTTGCTCTATACTAGTTCTTCTCTTTGAGTTATAAAGTCAATATATTTGTCAAACAGTTATATAAGTAAGCAATTAACTACAGTAATTAGTTACATAAAAAGTCCCCAGCAGTAGCAATACACAATTTTACTGCAAGTCAAATCAGCAACCTTTTGTATGAATGTCAAATCTCAAAATATTCATTTAATTTTGAAATATGTACCAACTTGTGACATCATAATAATGCTAACTAACCTACTCTTTGTGTTTCAATTTGTATTTTAAATAGAGATCATATAACTTATTTTGTATCTTAATTACAGGCTAATACAGCCCAGTTTTAAATAAAAGCTTTAACAGTGGAATGTTATTCAGGCCAGTTGTAATTATTTAAAAAAGGAACATGTTTTTTGCATGCTATTTTCAATTCATTATTATGTGAAGCAATAAGTAGGTAGGTTCTTTATTTTGGTAATAACATATACCTACTTACATATTTATCATAATGATTGCCTACCTACACTAAATCCCCTCAAATCAAAATGGTTGTGTATGAGCTATAGAAAATAATGTCTCAAAAGGGAGGTCCTAGGTAAGGTTTTACCAGTAGTAATATTTATTTTTCAAATTGAAGCTGTTAGATGCGCCAGGATTATGCAATTACGTTTTATTATTTTAATATCCTATAGATAATACTATCAGAGCTACCTACACAATATAATGTAGTTAGAACTAAATGTAGGACATGCTGCTAGCTACCATTTACGCTATCTATAGATTTCTATACAATTAGGGCCTAAATATCTCCATATACCTACTTACTGGAAATAACTGCGCATCATTCCAGAAAAAAACGGGTAGTTTAAACTACGTCGAAAGGATGATGATTTCATAATTTAGTGACTGTAATTGCGCAAATATCGCTCAATCACGACAACAAAGCGGTGTAAGAGCGCGCCCCGTTACGACGATAAACGCAACAAAGACATTTTACAATACGATTGGTGCATCATGGAACTGAACTTACCGAGGCCAGAGCAGCTGTAAAGCACCACCAATAACAAATAAAACTTGAATCGATACATTTTTAAGGTATTGCGACCCGTTCAAAGGTTCTCCCTTCGCGAACAATCTAACAAATGGAGCAAATAAATGATCGGTTAAAATTCAGCAGCAAAAATGTCCACGGATACGGAATGTCTGACAGTCAAAGCAATTGTCAATTTTTCAGACAGCTGAGCTGTGTTGCCACAGTTGCTTATGAAATTGTACCATTGGTAGCAGAGCGGCGGTACCAATTGTGTTGCGCATCGTTAGTCTTAAATAAATAATATGTTCAAAATATAATATTTAACAAAATGAAAAGTAAATAATGTATGAAATTTTATTAAGTCCCGCGAAATTTGCTTGTACTTTACTCATTTACTGGTGACGTGTACTTATGTGCTATGGTTTTGTCCAAACTAACAGGGCTTATTATAATAAATCATTATGGGTGGCTATTTAATTAAGTTGTAGTCGAACCTCCCATAATTATTAAACAGAAAATAATACACTCTAGGCCTAGGCTCGTGCTTTGAAGTTATACGAAACATTTGTATTTTACTTCATTTTAATTGGTAATGGTAGAAAGTATTGGAGGAAATGGTATGAGCGAACAAACACGCAACCTTTTTCCCAAAATATACAGGTTACTAGATACCATATTTTCAGTTTCATCATAGACAAAAATACTGTACGTTGGTTATCTAAAGAACCTTGGAACTACGCCTCAGTATATTATTTTCATTTTAGGTAGGTACAGTTATGGATTTAAATTTGTGTTCAATGGTACAGTAATGTTATTGGTAATTGACATATAGTATATATAAAACTACATTGTTGCCAATAGATTTTTATTCCAACATATTTTTTCAATTTATTTATGTTGCCTGGCCTGTCATCTCATCCAACTTGCAATATATTATTATGGCTATAGTGTTCAAGTTATAAATATGTAACTCATTTCTCCAGGGTCAGAGACTCTGTAATTTAATGTGCCAGGAAACACATGTGCTTTACTCATTACAAATGCTTGCGGCATGTCGCCAACGAATAGGTGGAAAACGGTAATGTGGGAATTAAATTGAACAATTTATTACATAAACGATTTTATTCACATCTTCACACTGTAATAGACAAAAACGACATATATCTATTGAATACGCACGAACAATAATAATGTAATTATTTTATACACAAGCTTAAACTAACCAGTCTAAAAATAGAACTCCAAAAAATATAATATAATTTTTTGATCAGGTCAATAACTAAACAATATTAAAGGATTAATTTATTAATTTTGATATAAATAAAATTATTTCAACATGGCAGCACTTTGTAATTATATAAACTAGCAACTGGAACGTGATACCATGGGGATGCGGTAATTTACCGCGACTCGGCGATAGGTAGAACTTATTTTTATAGTGTACGATGATGTAGATTCACAAAACAACAATTACAATTTAATTTTTACAGATAATAATTGAACTTCGTTTCTGCTTCAACTTTACAATATGAAACATTTATACAAACAAATAGATTATAATTTGAATTGATACCAACATATATTTTTCTAGGCTACAAGGATAGAGAATAATTACAGCGATATCCTTATCCTTACATAGTGTAAAACAAAGTCGCTTCCGCGCCGTTTAGGTCATTTAAACTACGCTACGGATTTTGATGCGGTTTTCATCAATAGACAGAATGATTCAAAAGGTATTGGCTTATATCCCTCGGGAACGCGGGTGTAACCGCGGGGGACAGCTAGTCAGATTACTAAATTAAAGTCCCCCGCTGCACTGAACTTGTTTGTTCAATCTAATCTAAAAACTAGTATACGGACTTTTATTCGGTTTTTTCGTAGAAATAATAATTATCTAAAAAAGTTATATTTATCAACATTTACGAAGTTAAGCTGCCTCTACGATGATATTTGTGATAAAATTGGAAACAAACCTTCCCTTCTGAAAGAGTCCGTGGCATATGCTAAGTAAATAGTTAAAGTTACACAAACATTATATATAATATTATATTGTTAATTAACACTCTTAAAAATTAAAAAAATGGCGATACAAATATGCCTATCTTTTAAGGCTGACTTACAATAACTTTTTTTATGTCTTTCAATTTTTGTCTAAAGAAATGCTCTATTTGCGAAGGTGTTTTTACCGACAGTGTATTAAAAAATATCTAAATTAATATTCGATATTACGTTAGTCAGCTTATGTATTGAATTTAGACCAAAATTGCCATCTACACCATTCAATTGATATAAATATTTTAGGAAATATGTATCACAGAATTAAAATATCTCGTGTTATCGTGATTTAATAAGCAGGCACAGTCACGACTGAAAAATACATTATATAGCATTCATTACAAATGTTTAGTGACTCCTTAAGGGCCAACAATCATAACTTTATAATCTTTTAGTACACAGAAAAAAACAAAAAAAAATCTTACATGCTTGAAAAATTACCTGGCATTACTTGTCATTGTCCAAACAAAACAATCAAAATCAAATAGACTTAAAATTAATTGTACTTAATAGATAAGAACATACTCATTTACTTAATACCACTAATTAAACTCCATGTCATTGTTTGACAGGCCAATTGGCTTGGTGGTTAGCGACCTTGACTGCCAAGTCGAAGGTCGCGGGTTCGATTCCCACCCAGGACAAACATTTGTATGCATGAACATGTCTGTTTGTTCTGTGTCTAGGTGTAAATATCTATTTATGTATGTATTTAGAAAAATAAAAAGTAGTGTATGTAGTATATCAGTTATCTGGTTTCCATAGTACAAGCTCTGCTTGGTTTGGGATCAGATGGCCGTGTGTAAAAGAATGTCCCGGGATATTTATTTATTATTTATTGTATTGCATTTTATTTTAATTGAGTATTTTTTCTTAAGGGTGAACTTATGTTTGACCATCATTCACAAAGGTGGTTACATAATTACACAATTACATAAAGCCTAAAAGGAAACAGGTCGGCTTGCTGGTTGAGTTAGCGAAGCAGACGAGCGCTACTAAGTGCCTAACTACCATAATTGAATGTAAGTTAAAAATGATCACAACATTCAATACCTTATGCTTATAATTTATTATAAGTAGCTATCGATTACTCAAAAATAAAAGCCATTTTTCACGATGAAATTACAATTTGCAGTGCTGTGCATTAATTTCTTTAGTGACATTGGACCCACTGCGTAATTTCTACTATTGATGCCAAGTTCAGTAATTAACATACGAATGCTTGTAACACTTTCAACAGGTTATTTGACAGCATGTCAAATTAGCAACTGTTTATTAAATATTCAAATGTTAGGCCTCGTGACATCATAATAATTCAGTGTCAACCTGCTCTTAAGGCTTTCATTGTTTAAAAAAAAATCTTAAAAAGCATTTTGATATCATTAAGTGCTTGTTTATAAAATGTATTAGTGAATATTTAACTGAATTAAAAAGTCATTGTCACTGTTATTTGTGGTAATGTTTTGTCGATGTAGAGACAGGTTATTTCTTCTTTGCTATTATATAAATAATAATGTTGTCTGTGTAATTAGCATCCTTCGAATATTTAATATCATTTACAGGGAAATTGTAAGCATTTACAGGTGAAGTTCAATAAAAGCTATAAATACTGACTAGCCATTTCTAAAAGAAAAATAGGTATACTTTAAAACTCTATGATCGATGCTATTTTCTGACGTTGATTACACTTTACAGTAACACTTTTAAGGCCCTTTTTGATAGCTAAAAATGTAATATGAAAATCATCTATATTGCTTATAAAATAAGGTTCATCTATTGATCCAATGGTATATTGTGTGATGATGCTTATGAACCTTACCGAAACGTGATAGGGTTCATTTTTCTATATCACTCTTAGCTGTCAAAACGGACTACTATTTGTTATCGACAACGTTAAATGCTTTAGATAAACTAGATACATCCACTTGAGGGAAGTCCATCTGCGGCTAACACCTTAAAGACAATTAAGAAATAAATAAACTCAAGCCCTACGAGCATGGATGAATCGATAGGTTGATAACCATATTTGTTTGTCGTAAATCTGACATAACTCTATGATAATGTAATTTGTAGTAGAAGAATATTCATTCACCCATAATCAACCCTACTTAGTTGCAGTTTGTAATTCCCATTTCGTTTTATTAACTGATTGCTTAGATCAACAAATAAGCGCCATATTTTAATCCACCATTAGCGTCGTATAAAAGAACGCATGATTCAAAACTTAAAATTTTCAAAATAGCAGCCATTGAATACAGTAGAACCAACCCTAATTATCGACTATCCATTCTCGCTGGGGTCATTTAATATGATAATTATAATAACTTATTTATTCGACGAATAATTCGAAACGGGCGCGACCGATGCGGCTGGAGCGGTCGTATATTATGTCCCGGCTCCAGATGCGGCACTCCACGTTGATTAGAACACCACCTGTGGAGAATATTGCGATGATAGCTCAATCAGGTTACTGATGACAAGTGACAGTTGACAAGTGACAGTTTGAATCTTACTGGTCTACTTTATTTTTGTGAAGGAAAGCATCGTTAGGAAGCCATATAACGGTAGGGTACTTGTAGTATTGCTCACGAAGGACATGCCAATGCTCCGGTAAAGGTCCACACATGTTTTGTCCCAGATGAGAATCGAACCTACGTCCTGTGAAGGGGCAGACAGGGTCTGTAGCAACTAAGCCAACTGGCCCGTTAACTTGGTCCCTTAGTGATATAAAAATGTATATCCTGGCTTATTCCTTTCACACTATTAAATTGATCCCAAAATAAGCAAAACTTGCTGTATAATTTAAGTTTTGTCCTGTACCTAACCACTACACCAGCCTAATACCATTGATACTCACGTCGTGGATTCTCAAAGAACACGGCAACCAAAGGTCCTGGTATCTGGTCAGGAAGGTTCCTGGTGGAGTAGGGGATGCGGTCCGCAGTGTGCAGGCGCTTGGTGGGGAACCCAGGCCCCACACCAGGGGAGATGTACTGGATGGGCCCGATGTTCTCCTGGTCGGAGCTAAACTCACCCTCGCAAGTCACCCAGATGTAGTCGCCGAATTGGGTGGCGGGGCGTTGGCGCTGGACAATATAGTTTTAAATATTTTTCAGCAACAGGATCAGGGAAATAAATTAATATGTTTGATTGATTATACAATTTTTAACTGTATACATAAAAAAAACACAATAAATATAAAAATCATGCAGGAAAAGTGTACTCTAAGTACAACAATAATCAAGCATCAATTTTATCACGGCATTACAGGTCAAGTTTCACTTACCATTATTTGTTGCAAGTGTATGGGTACCTCCGGCGGTACGACCAGTCTCGAAGTCATATTGTAGGGTTCCGGTACCCAGTAGTGGATCTGTGGAAACATAACAACAGAGGATCTTAAACTAATTTCCCAACGAAACACTTCCTAATATACCTTGTACTTCTCTGCAATAGAAGTATCATCTTAAGACTTTTCTTCACACACTTATCTTTCGACTCTCGTTGAAAACGGGATAACTAACACTTAACAACTTGATACTCACATGCGATAGCCTGAGGAATATACAGGGCGTGCCCATAGCATAGCCGTAGAAGTCGTCAGCGGTGCACGGCGTCCATAGCCTCATGGCCTGGTCACAGTTGTCGGAGCGCAGGTGCTGGTCGCGGCGGTGGTGGGTCGAGCACGGTGCACGGGGCGGCTCCTCAGGCAACGATGTTTCATAAACTGATGGTTAGAAATAAGGGAATAAGGCACTACTTAAAAGCCAGGGAAATTCTTTACATATGGCAATCTGATCCCGAACTAAGCACAGCTTGCACTGTGGAACTCAGATAGAACATATATAGCGCCGGCCCTTATTGCCCTATATTATAGAAGAGAATTTCAAATAATTGTGACTATTTTAACTGCGCGGGTTTGACAGTTCGCGCATTACAGACCTTCGGAATGAGTCTGAAACCGCAGGATGTGTGTTAGAAGCAATGCTTTAAGTTATCACCTTTAAGGAAGTCGTTGATGCGTCTGAACCATGGGTGCCAGCTGCCAGGGTCTTTCGGGCGGAACTGGATCACGGGCTGATCATAATTGTATTCCTCAGAGCGGGGCCACACCTCCAATTCTGTTATTATAAAATAAACATTTACATAAAAGAACTATAAGTAGGTACGTTAACAATAGTATTTCTAAAGAGTAATTTGGTAATTATATAACTCTATAAAAACCACAAAGGTTTGTGCTTCTAGTGCTATTTATTAGTCTAGCCAATCGGGCTTAGCTATTAAGCTTAGCCTTATAATTTGTTTTTTTTTGTTTATAGGTACTACATGGACCGACACAGTAGGCGGGCACCGCAGCCTATGGACATTTGCAATACCAGGGTCATCGTCAATGCGTTGTCAACCCTGAGACGTGCCTTTAACAGTTTTTTTAATACACAATGCTATTTTTAATATTTTATATTAACCACATACAACCTCACACGGCAAAGTATAAGATATTATTGTTTTGTTACAGCTGATGGAGCTGAGAGCTTTCATATGTTCTATGCTATTTGTTATTGTTGAAAGAATGTAAGTTCAGAAACATTGTTGTATAAACTATGACTTTGGAAGGCCATGTACGTGTAAGGGTGTAAGAGCCATCAGGTTTACAAATTCGCACCTTAAATAAAAAATTTGATTCGTCAATGCAAGTGACACTAAAGAAAACGTAATATCCTTTGGGTACGCTGGCGAAACTGCGAGAGATAGCTAGTAATTTATTAATGCCGGGATACTATATACGATCCCGCCCAAAATGGCAAGATTGAAGTAGAATTTTGACATTACGTGTAAGTATTAAAATTACTGTCAAAAGGTTCATCAATCCATGGATTTTCGATCGGGATCGTATATAGTAACCCGGCATAAATCAATATTCTATTAAGTTTTGATGTCAGTGACTCAATTACGTTAAGCATAGGGTTTATGCCGAAAAAACATTAGATCCTCGGGAACGAGAGAAAAATCGCGTGGAGGATGCAAGTATAATAACATACTCACCAACGTAGCGCTGAGGCAGCAGAAGACCAAGTAGTAAGCCTAAGATTCCACCTGAAACAAATAAATATCCTGAGCCATTTCCTTCACACACGGCCATTTAACTCTAATCGAAGTAACTGAAATACTTCATGAACATGTATTTTCTAAATACATACTAATACTTATAGATGTTTACAGTCAAAAGCCTTGGGTGGGAATCGAACCCACGACCTGTGGCGTGGCAGTCTCTAACTACCACAGCAACCAACCCGTCCATGAATCAATCCATAATAGTTTAATGAAAACTTATCTGACACGTTTCTAGATTTATCTGTTTCTCATTTATTCTCAATAGCAAGTCGAATGTGAGAATGCCTGACATGGGAACTAAAAATGAAATGCGATGTTATTGACTAGCATTTTAGGTTATGTTCCTATAAGCTTCTTGGCGGGACCTTAAAAAAAACAGTGCAGGCCGTAAAGACACACGATAGAAGTGTAACTTTTGCCCTTCCAAAAGAAGTTTCACTTCAAAAGTGGCGTTTCCTTTTTCTTTCTATGGTTTACGTTCTGACGGTGAACATTGTGAATATAAGTAACTCAACATTGGCAAGAATAAGTCTGAGAACTAATTGGCTGCCATATTTAAAATTAAGAAGAAGAATAACTGTAATGTATATTATAATATGTAATTTTATAATTGATGCAATATTGCCTCTCTCATAGCCTTTGCGTGACAAGTTGTGACTTAGTTTGAAAATAATCTGCTTATAGTCCATTGTCCTGCGTTGTGTCCTGGACTTAGGAAACCTTATAGATATATTGTTAGTTTTGCAGTCTGAGCTTTTCACTGTGGTTTTGATTATTGTTTTTTTACTACGAACTATTTATTACCTACGAGAAAAGTTTGCGTTCAATTGGAAAAACTGAGATTAATTTGTTTTGTTGCTTTGCTTAAAAATACAAAATAGTATTAATTTATTTACAAATATCTAGATAGCCGTTTTAAAATGCCAAGTTTATTGATTTATTATTCAAACGTTTTTCATATACGGATATTTGATACCAAACTAAAGCATTGCCCGTGGTACTGAAACTACATATGTAGGTACCTACAGAATAAATGCAAAGACGAACGGCCTGTGTTGTAGTTGTAGCAGTCAGAGTACACAATACCCGCAATTGGTCCATCTAGTACAGAATCTGAGTTCGAAAAACGAAGAATATTATTTTGTGCAATTAAATAAACATTGTTTTTCCCTTAAATAAAATTACACTAATATTCAGAATGTAGAAGTTGGGATTCTTAAATTCTAAGAATGGGAAGTATTATTCTAATGCTCGTACATTTTGTCATCCAATCTCGCATTTAAATGACTTAAATGAAATTAGCACCTACATAGAATATGATGAAAAACTATAATCTCACGTCCCAACCGGACGTCCACATCCTGTAGCTTTGACCTTCCTAAGTGTCCTTCTAGGGCCTAAATTGAATAAATTGTAAACTACCCCCAAGCTAAATATCTTTCGCCAAGCATTTGCCGAAAGCGGCAGGTGCACTTTACAAAAATACAAATCTTTCCTCTTTATAATATTATTAGTGTAGAAATAATTTTAAGTATACAAAATAGTTGGCATATATTTTCTTCTATTTTTAAAAAAAGTCGTTTTATCCGTGTTCTTAGACAATGAAAACGGCTACAATATCATAAGATTAAGAAGGTAAAAGAGTTTCAAGTTCCATCTTTTGTGAGAAAACTATTAATGAGAGCCCTTTATTATCGCATCTAATTCGTATCTAGGTATATATGACTGAGTATAAAAAAAAAACGGTAGTAGTTACATTAGTAAAGATAACAACGCTCGGTAATCCAGGTAATATAATATAGTTTGTATAACAAATGCGGGGAACCTTTATAAATATTGAAGAAAATCAAACCTATTTAAGATAAGGTTTTGAATGTGTCAATATTTAATTTATAAAATTATCAAAAGGGGGTTTTTGTATGTTTGTTTTTATGTTGAGGGTAATATCAAGAACTACTACATCTATTCGATTTTTTTTTTACTATTAACAGGTTGAACCTACATTACATACAGTTAAAAAGTAGGTTATAATTCCGGGATGCATTAAATCACTTGAAAAAGCAGGTGAAACCGCGGGACTTAAGCTAATTTTTATAATAATTTAAAAATTATTACTCACACAAAATTAACACAACAACAACAACAATCACTATGATTTTCACTGTACGCTTTTCCAACCCCATGTTTACTTTTTAATTTTTCTTTTTTTCTACTCTGACTCTGGATCAGGGTAGCGTCCCGCCAGCCAGGAGTAACTCAACTGAACGCTATGCATTATCTATGGGGTGAACCGATGGAGGCTTGGGAAGATGTAGGATGGAAATGGGATTGGACTGATGTACGATATACATTGCTTGTTATAAAACAAAACAATATATTACAATTGATTGTAGAACGAAAGGTTACCTCAAATGTTTTTAGAAAATATGTTTAGCTTTTCATGATGTTTTCTTTTTTTTGTTTTGCCTGAATAGTTCATAGCTTAATTAGCGCAAGCAATAGGGTATTGAATCTAAACAAAATATTTGTAATATTCTCAAAATACTATCGCAAAACGTTCTAATGAAATAAAAATACTTTTATTGAAAAAGGTCTTCAAGCACCTTGCATGCACCATGAAAACTCTGGACTCTAATACCGGTTCGGAAGGTTGTTTTTATAGATAGACTTGCATCGTGTTATCATCTGGATGAAGAATATTAATAAGTCTAAATTAAAAAAAAAAACGAAAGAAGTATATCATTTACTTTACTATAGGTACAAGATTTGTTTTGGGATCAGATGGCATTATGTGCCTACAATGATCAATAACAAAGAGTTCCACAAGGATCTATTCTAAACCCACTACTGTTTCTTTGATACAATCTCACCACCAATTAAAGAAAATCTCGATATAGTTATTATTAGCCAGCAATGTACAGTTCAGGGGTCGACCTTCCGCCTCCCCCTGGTGCTTTAGACGGCGACGGAGCGACTGGCGCCGGTCGTCGCCGTCCTGGCGCCATCGTACCCTCACTATTTGGCGTAGTATGAACAGTTTCGCACAAACGCCCTTGATTGAACTCCTAAGGTACCTTTTTGTTTTGGGAATCTTATCTTATAAATCAAGTACCTATAGTAAGAAATGTGGTAAATCTTTATATTGAAAAAGTTATTAAAGAACATATTCAAATTTGTAAAAAGAGACTATCAAGGTAGGTGCAACTGATGTTTCTTATTTTTAATGATTACCTGAAGTCATTGGTAATGTGCCTGAAAGATGACAATGTTCATCCCATGTCATGTTGGACCTTAAAAAGTCTTCTGGGAATTTTAGGCTAATTTAAAAAAGAAAGAAAAAGAAACAAGTGAAGACGATTTATATGAATCTGTAAAACCTATTTTTATTAAAACCTCTATCTATCTTCAATGGCTACTTGTAATAATACAAATAGGTTTTTACAATGCTATTATCTCGAGATACCCATAGCAATGACACAGAGTGAAAAAAATTAAAATTTGCATCAATGCAAAATTACGACATCCATAAGTAATTTGATGCGAACTGTCCGCACATACATAGCACCACCCTTGTCCATAAAATCCGCTTACGAACTAATGCAATAATGTCATCAACCCCTGTTCATACACATAGTAGTATATGTATATGTACGTCATTATTTGCATCTCTCACCCCTAGGGTTACCAACTTTTTTTACAAGAAATGAATATTAATACCGGAGAAATAATATGAACAGTATTTTACTAAAAAAACAGTATTTTATTTTCTTTCGTTTTAAAAACATATTTTTGGGGGCTTCTTGCACCATTTAACAATTTATTATCATTTTTAAAATATAAGCTTATCCTCTCAGGGGACATAAAAACAGTATTTGGTATTTTTTTAAAACTATAATACTGTTTTTAACAGTATGGTTAGGAAAAATCATAATTGCATACATAGATGTTAATATAGTTCATTTTTTGTCTCGATTAATGGTCTTGAAATCTGTTCATTTGATCTGTTATTGTCGGGAAGAGTCAAAAATAAAACGATAACTTTGAATAAATAAATAGATGTAAATATATAAGTATGTATTTAAAAAAATAGTATATATGTATTATATCAGTTATCTGGTTTCCATAGTACAAGCTCTACTTGATTTGGGATCAGATGGCCGTGTTTAAAAGAATGTCCCTGGATTTTCGGAAGGCTTTTACGTACTCTAGTATTTATTGCCTTTGAAAATGTTGGTAAAATCTACGTCAAAATTGTCAATTCAATGTAATCCTACTATCCCACTAATAAGGTAGGTATTATAAATGCAAACGTGTGAGGGGAAAATGTAACATCCCTTGGGTCAAACCGCGGCACGAAAAGCTAGTTTTAAATAAACAGTGATAAGGTGTTCGTTTGAACTATTATACATTTTGAACTTTATGATCATATGGGTAGGTAATTATTTTAATAAATTTTCTGGTTATTGTTTTTTGTTTTGATATTAAATATAAATAGCATGATAATGATTTAGAAAATGTGATATGAGTTACTTGTGGATTATTTTCCTTACAGATTTTTGTAGCTACTTAAACTTCATAAGTGTCCTTCTAGGGCTAAACTGACTAAATGGCTTTGAATTTTGTGTCTTAAGATAGCTGGTTCTCTCTTCAATGCTTCGTTGCTTCGTGTGCTTACCACCCCCGACCACATCATCGCTTACCATAGTGAGATTGTGGTCAATAGCTAGCGTATCACTACAAAATGGCACATGTCTTTGTCTTGTGACGTTCAAACATACATTTTTGATCTTCCATTCCAAATACAAACAATTTTTTTGCATCAATAACTTAATCATACCTACATAGTTTTATACCTAGCTGACATCTCCCTTTAAGTAATAGAAATACTTATGTTAGGAGAACTCCTACAATTTCCAATATGAATAGAAAACCTGCCTTCCTTTCTAACTTTGGGATCAATAATGTTAAATAACTCCATCGACGTAACAACTGGGTGGGAAGAAAGGAAAAACAGTATTAGCTCACGTGCTATTTCAGGTGATTCTAATAATAGTAGAGTGCCTAGTGCAGGGTGGTGCAAGGCTAGTGATGCGATGACAATGCAACTGGCTATAAAATGCAGTGACGACAAAAAACAGTCAGTTTGGTCGCACCTAAACTTTAATAAGTAATACGTATCCGGAATGATTTAATTAGGGATGTGAAAAAATTATCGATGAATAATTTTTCGATTCGAAAATCGAATTTTATTACAATGAAAATCGATTTTAATTAGGGCTTTTAATGTAACAAAATAACGATCAATAATCGATTATTTATTAAGCGTTTTTACATACTAAAAAAATAATCGATTAATTAATAATCGATTTTTTATGTGGGATGTCACGTCCGTCGATTTAATGCTACTGCTATAGCGGCTTAATAAGACACACATATGACGTAATTTTGGCTTAGCAGTATAGTCCTAGAACAATTTGCAAGCTTTGTTTTTTTTTTCTGTTATCTAATCTTTCTACTATTATAAATGCGAAAGTAGGAATGGATGTTTATGTCTCAATCACGCCAGAAAGGCTCAATATACCTGGATGAAATTTGGCAGAGATACATATTAAAGTCTGGAATAGCACAAGAGCTATTTATTCCGGGAAATTGTAACATCCTTCGGGAACGCGCGTGAAACCACGGGGGACAGCTAGTTTATATCTTTACTTAATATTATAAGGAGGAAAGATTTGTATGTAAGTATGTTTGTTACTCTTTCACGCAAATACTACTAAACGGATATGGATGAAACTTGGCACATAGATAGAGCATATCCTGGAATAACATATAGGCTACTTTTTATACCGGGAAAATGTGATATCCCTCGGGAAAGCGGGTAAAACCGCGAGGGACGGGTAGTAATAATTAAAAAAAATTGTCCAGCACAGAATCTGCTGGAATTAGCTACAGTCGCTGCTATTCAATAATCATGTGACACGAGTCGCAAGTTACAGCACTATAGGAACAAAGAGCTGACAATGAGCTCTAAGTAGGGCAGTGAGGCAGCCGGCAGGGCTGGGGGTGAGTGCCGACTGCCTGGCGCCATGGGGGTTGTAAAAGCTTGCCAAATACGTTTGCACACTGTTATGTTTCTATATTGGTCATTCAACGGAGGGAATTCTTCATATACAGCGATTTGGAGTCCTCTGAATTCCTTCTTGCTTAACACGGTATTCAAAGCAAATTTGTAAAATATATATAGGACATTCTTTACCCACGCCCATCTGCCTAACTGAAATACCTACTACAAATACAAAATTTTATATTTTTCTGAATACATACTTAAATAGATATTTACACTGTCTGGCACAAAACAAACAGGCATGTTCAATAATGTTCATGTACACAAATATACGTCCTAGGTGGGAATTGAACCTGCGACCTGCGACTCGGGAGTCAGTGTCGCTAACCACCAACTGGACTGTTTGAAATCATAATTCCTTCACTTATGACTAACAATGTAATCAAATTTTGGAAGTAGATTTTAACCATTGGTGATTAGTAGCTACAGTAACTATAAATTTGACCTTCATAAGTGCCTTCCGAGGGCCTAAATTGAATAAATGGTTTTGAATTTTGATTTTTTTAAAAAGACCTTGAGCGCCACGTCACGGGTCGTGAAACTGGAACAGCTAGTAATTAAATGAATAAAATAACAACTTCCTGCAAAATTTTATATACTTACATGACACGTACCTGAAAAAAAAACACAACTTTGTCTGGGTGATTAATGTAAACTATGAGAAATTAAGGCTTTTATTTATTTTTTATTAATTCACAGACCTTCGCAGGCCTACGTACCCGCACAAGGTCTATCGTTATCGGATAAATAGTAGTAGAAGGCATAGTGTACAAACATACAAACATAATTTTATTTATATATCTATTTATATCCCTACTAATATTAAAAACTAGCTGACCCGACAGACGTTGTCCTGTCTGAACTATGAACATTGAATTCGAATCTTCTGTTTGAATCGACTGTGAAATGTGCACTAAGAATAAATAAATTAATTACTTTATCAATATAATTCCGATCGCCACCACTATTTTAAACTATATTTGCAGCGTGCATTCTGTCAATCTCGCCAACTGACAATAATGTCAATCAGGTTGCATTAAAAAACTTTACATTGTCAAAACCGCTCATAAAATCGTGAAGTTTTCTTAAATTTTCTAATTTTTTACGCAACTTTCATAATATTTTCTTTCATATGAACCTTCTCCTGACAATAAAAAACTCAACAAAAAAAGACTTAGCGAAATCGGTCCAGCCGTCCATGCGAGATGCCGTGAACAAGGGAAATAGGGATTCATTTTTATATATATATATGTGGACGTAAGTTTGTTTGTTACGCTTTCACGCGAAAACTACTTAATCGATCATCATGAAACATAGTACACATATTCTTGGAGGTATTAGAAGTAACATAGGATACTTTTTGTGCCGGGAAAATGTTACATACCTCAAGATCACGGGTGAAACCGTAGGGGACAGCTAGTAATACATAGATTTACTCTAATAACATAGAATGTGAGACGAAGAAATCTTCGTAACAATTTTTCCAATAATAAAGTTCCGAAAATAATTTGCCTCGTTATTTTTATTTTGGTATACGATGAGCGACATGTAGCAAATAGGTGATTAAGCAACGTAATTGACTTAGTGTATCGATCAAAGCTTAAAGCACTTCGATCCCTAGGACTATGCCAGGCAAATGGGGCAATCGTATAATGCTCTCGGAACTGATGAAGAAATTTCTGTATCTGTCATGAAATTTCTGAGGAACTCGTACACATATCAATGTTATAGAAATATTGTTTATTCATGAAGCCCTTCACAGACTTTTTTAAATATCTAAATATGTTTTTATACCTATTACAAACAATAATGTTATAAACAGCTAAAACTTAAGTCTACTCGTAGAGCTGTAAAAAAAAAAGCATTGGAGTAAAAAAAATACGGCAATTTGTGCCGCACATATTGCCATTCACAAATACCTATATTTTA
Source organism: Habrosyne pyritoides (assembly GCA_907165245.1). Taxonomy (NCBI): domain Eukaryota; kingdom Metazoa; phylum Arthropoda; class Insecta; order Lepidoptera; family Drepanidae; genus Habrosyne; species Habrosyne pyritoides. The sequence continues at coordinate 15,255,855 of OU015586.1, read as the reverse complement.
AGCCTATAGGGTCCCGATTTCCCGTTGATAAAGAATCATTAAATTTGCCATGAAGGAAGGCCTCGCCGCATAATTAGTCGTTTATTTGTAGTCATATATCCCAGTAGTACTAAGAGAGCTCTTAGTGAATAGTTCGTCCCGAGAAGTACTACCAATATACCCATTTCCGCCGTGAAGCCGTAGTATACTTATATTACTGTGGGCGTGACTTCGGCTAGAAAAGTAAAGGGGCCAGAGAAATTACAGGCACATGAGACTTAACAATTTCATGCTTCAGGCACGACATTGGCGATACCCCAGGTGTTGCAAAAAAGTGTGGTATAAAAAAATATCAAATAAAAGAGTTTGCAATTACAACCTTACATTGGCTGTTCATATCCAAATTATAAAAAAAAATGATAATCAATAGAGTTGGTCGATTGATACTGGGTTCGAGGGGTGACCACCCCTTGTAGGTAGAAGTGGCTCCTGCAGTCGAACTCACGACCGTTCATGGAAATGAAAGTGGGTTCGACTGCAGAAAAAATATGCAGGAGAAAATATCATTGGTCAAATACGGAAATATTTTAGAATAAACATACCTATAATACTCAAATAAAAAAAAAATAATAAGAAATTATAACACAGTGTCAAATTCGTCTGTACTTCTTAGGTACTGTTTGAAGACAGTGAAATTTCTGCTAAAAATATATCGATAATAGCCTACGAGTAAAACGCCCATGATTGACAGAGTTTTTGACGAAATATTGCCTGATCTCTCGTCCTCTAAACTTCATCTGATTTTCATTGGAATCAATAGAAGGCTTTGAGAATCGGATTGCTAAAGAGCAATTCATTACTAAGGTAGAAAACATAATATGTTTAGTTATTAGAATTATGAACTAGCTTCCGTGTTGCAGTTTTTCCGCAATCCCTGGCATCTAATGTGTCCCAGAATTCATATTATCCTATTTAATCTGGATTATGTAGTATAATATATTATGTATCTATGTGTCAAATTTCCAGCTTCGCCCTTACCCATTGCGAGGCTCCGGGCGGCAGGTCATTGCGAGACCCATTGTCCTTCGTGAAAAGTGTGATGCGAAAGTAAGTCTGGTTGTTTGGTTTAGGTATTTGTCATGTTTGACAAGAAATACTAAAGTTATACAAATAAATAAAATTTGAAATCCATTTTTTTTTATTTGCTTGGGTTACGCGAGGTGGCGAACGGGGCAATCGCCCGAGGCCCCGGGCGATTGCCCCGTTCGCCACCCCCTAAGGCCGCCTCTGCAAATTTCATTAGAATCCAACGAACTTGCGGGATAGAGTAACAAGCAACCAAACTTCTTGATGGCATGTCATAGAGTATCAAGTTAGCTACTCAAGATGCAAGTAGTCTGTAGGGTAAGGTCATAAGTTCTCATATTAGACTTTATTTCAAGGGTTTAAAAATAAAACACATTAAAAACCTAAATTGGAACCAACTATTGCGTGTTTATTGACTCATCGTCCAGAAAACATTACATAATAAATATTCGATAATTTTAAATTTTTATTTCTTATATTTGAAGCGTGAAAACGAAAGTTAAACTTAGTGGCGCCATCTGGCTTATTCTAAAACGAATACAAAGTAACCGCCGACTATGTGGCTATTGCTAAGGGGCGCTTCTGGCAGCCGGCGCCGGTGTGGTGACCAGCGACCATGGCGACTGATGATCACTCCATAACCTTGGCAGTAGATAAAACAACTAACTTAGCGACTAATTGACTAACACCGTCAGAAACGACCACCGATAGGCCTAATGATTTGGCAGTTCGCAGTTTTGCCAACCAACTTTGATGACTAAATGAGCTTAATAAATATCTTTGGTAAACAGTTGATGTTGGCGTATTGGTGGTTGTTAGTGACGTTGGTGGTCAATGACTGCGTTGGCGTGAGGCTGAACGCTTAGTTACGGTCCACCATCAGCTCGAAGTGGACCGACCCACGCCGCTCGTAGCGGTCGTAGAAGATGTTCTTCGCCCAAGCCTTGCACTCGATGTTGATGAGCACCCCCGCTGGAAAATAAAATTGGTATGTAAACAGATGTAAATAGTTGAGCTCTCAGTGGTTTGGTTAGAAAGCAAAGGCGGCCGGGGAAAGTACAGCCACATGAGAATTAACAGCTTCATGTCTCAGGGTTGATAACGTATAGGTACTGTCCCTACTATTGGGAATGTTCATAGACAGCGGTGACCACTTACCACCAGGTGGATCTTCTGCTTGTTTGACTGCTTACTAGAATCATTAGCATTAGCCAGGATTTTAAAAAGGTGACATAGTTCTGGAGTTTGCTTGGTGGCAATGAAAATCCAGTTAACTTACTCCTGGGCTTCTCAAAGAGTACAGCAACCAGGGGGCTGAGGTAACCCTCCTTGTTGTTGAAGGGGTAGTAATAAGCCGGGAAGCCTCGGCGAGGGATGTACTGCACTGGGCCAATGTTCTCCACGTCAGCTGGGTTCTCACCCTCGCAGGATACCCACACGGTGTTAGCTTCTGGTTTGCCGGACTGGGGAAGATATAAAACATGATGATAATGATGAAAACAAAAATATAAAATAGCTGTTTGAGGCAAAATAGCACCAACTAGCTGTTAAGGTTGTGCCAATTATCTTGTAATATGTGTATAATGCAGTCAATGGATAAACTCCATAACATCCATTGCACGGAGCCTAAATAATTTCAATAAGGCATTGGTGTGAGGATTATAAATTCTTGTTTTGTCATTTTAATCAGTATGTTCCCTTCTGTTTCGTGTCCATGCTGTCTGTGATTGTGGTGAGGTAATACTTCAAGTGATGACTTTGGTAGTCTGATAACTCCGATTTCCAGTGGTACAATCAGCGAAATAAGTAAAATAGTCAATATATCACAACTTACAGGTCGTAACGTAGCAAAAATAAATTTACAAATCACCTGTTTACTTTTCATGTGATGGATTGTAAAATTTGGTTCAACTGCTTACGTCGTGAAGAGTTATAAGAACTATATAGGTACTTACGACCATCTTGATGTGCTGCTTCAAGTCTTCAGGCATGTTGACGGGCAGGTCCTCGGTGTTGTTGAAGGGTTTCGGAATCCAGTTGAAGATCTGAAATAGGTATATTATTTTATTAAAATATTTGTTATAAATGTTTGTCGACAACGATATGAGAAGTTGATAAGACACTGGTTTAGCAGATTACTATTTCATTATCACGAGTCGAGTGGTATAAAGTTCGGCTAAGGACTGGAGCTAATCTTCAGGCTTGGTTTAGTAATAACGTAGTGTCTACCTTATTCAGCTTGAGGAACACGCAAGGGCCAGCTTCCTCGTAGTTGTACTGGTTGGCAGAGGTGCAAGGGTGGAAGTCATCAACAGGTACGTCGCAGACCTGCTTCTCGCCAATGGGTCCGGTGGAAGGGGAGCAGGGGACGCGGTTCTCAGCTCCGGAAGCCTCGCCAACACCGCTGCCCTTCTTGCGGTATTCTGTTGAAATTTTTGAGTTCGGTGAATTATTTTTTATGTTTTTCAGATGGAACTACAAAAATGTGAATGGAAATTACGCCACAAAGACAGTCCTTTACTTAAATCTCCGTACTTTTTAATACCCTGGACTATTTCTAACAAAAAAAATGGCCTATCGGTGTATTCAACCGACCAATTGCAATAAGGTCAGTTAAAATAAAAAAATATATACAAACGTAAATCTAAATATTTACAAAAACTGAAAAGTTATTAGAAATTTATTTTTTACCGAAGTTAAAAATGAACGGAAGTACTATGATTAGTACGTATGACAGTCTAAGATTCCGAAGAAATTACCAAATTGACAAATATTGGAGATTTAATTCTTTATAACTGAAATCTTGAATGACTTTGGCTGTATTGAACAGGTATCAGAGACTACCATGTCATTCCTTGATATTGCAGCTGGAATTAAAGTAGAGATACTTACGTTCCAGGTACTCGTCGATGACCTTGGCCCACCTGAGCACGGAGCCCTTATCATTAGCCCGGTAGTAGATGAGGGTGCTGTCGGCGTTAGCGGAGTCCGGAGTAGGTCTGAAGCCCAGACCTGGTACACGAGAGTATTTAATTAGTATCCGAAGAAGTTTTTTACACGGTTGACATAGCGCTGGGCTACGGTGATCGATTACCACCAGGTGGGCATACAGACAGGCAGAATACAGTATTTTTTTTTTAGGAGAAACTCTTACAGTTACCAACAATATTTTAAGTTGAGCGAGGATCTCCGATTATATTACAAAGTTAATTCGAGTAGAGAAGAAAGTTCTTGCTCTTGATGTTTACCTCGCGTTTAAATACTTGGTCTCCTTTACATGATTATTAACTTATTGATAACATGCTTACCTGGGTTGGCGCCAATCAGCGAGCTATCCAGCTGCCACTTAGGCATCTTGGAGTCCAGGGTCTGATAGAAGATTGCCAACATGGCGGCGAAGAAGCCCACCAGAATAGCATAGAAGATCAAGTAGAACAGGAGGATTTTAGCTGTGAACAAGGAATAAGAAAATTAGTTATCAAGCTTGAGGCTTCATGGCGATGAGTACTCCCAACTCACATCTATGGTATCGTAAGAGGCCTTGCACTAAGAAACTAAAGAGAGGTTCAATGATTTCATTTATGCTAAGTATGATTCCCAAAATAATTTGAGATGTTTAATGTCCGTGTAATGACTTGTCTCATCTTAACAAAATTGTTTTACAAATGGCAAACGATTAGCGCGTAGTGTAGGATGTAAAAACTCGGTCAACGTTTGGACCGACAATTTGCTAGGAAACTCGTATGGTCGCCACTTGTGATCAATTATCTGTCCAATATTCCCCGGCTCATTTGTCTGTGTGTCTGTCAGAACATATACACACTGTACGCTCTATAATTTAGTTGGAATCATTGCGAGATTGTTTTAAAGTGGTCTCGTATCGGGCAAAAAGTGCATGTCTAAACAACGATCAATGATCATAAATATTGATTTGTTAGGAAATATATTCCATTCCATTGGTACAGCCGTATAGCTCGGCTTAGAGCCTGGAGTCTTTGGTTCGATTCCCAGGTCACGAAAGTTGATGCTTCTTTGTCCGAAATAATTACCTAAAGCCCGGGGTAACAGAGCTCATGTCACGTTGGGACTTCAAATAACTTCAGAATGTGGGTCTAAATACTGATACCTCTTCTTAACTTTAACCTGTCTTCTAACTCCATGAATAAAAGCTTTTCAAAAAATATTTCCATTGGCACTAGATGTTAACCAGTTCGTAAGGATGCACTTATGCAAGGATGTCATAATAATTGCGTACCAATTAGTGCGCCGGCGCAAACTCTAGCGTTGCTGTTATCGAGCCGCTGCGACCATTCAGAATCCAGGTCGTCTTACAGGCTCATTCAGGGCTAGATAATCTGTGGACTACTTTTCATCATCATTAGATACTACTGTCCCGCGGTTTCGCCCACGGATGTAATGCATCACGGGATTATAACATAGCCCAACAAATTGAGAGGTATAGCTTTCTATCTATGAAAGTTTTTTTTATTGGTCCAGTGGTTCCGAAGATTACCCCACATACTCACAACTTTCATCTGTAAGTTGAGTGAGTTTTGTTTTTATTTGCCAAAATTTTAAAGGCCGTCAAATTCATGGCTAACAAGTCAAAGACAAGACGTCTACCTGATTCTAATTGCAAGTTCACTTTGGTTAGGATTTAGTTGACTACTTAGTGAAAGGCGTGTCCTGGTTACATCACCATTGTCATCACACACAATTACATTTTATCCCGGAAAATCATTAGATATTCTGGAATCTCAGGGAAAATTGCGCCGAAGGTTCTTGTGATAACTCCATAATTCATCATTATATTTTCAAAACGAAATGTGCAATTACTATCATGTATATCGTTAGATATGTATCAAATTACAAAGCGCTATTAAGTCCCTTTTGATTATACCGCATGATGAACTAGCGGTTCGTTTAAACATCAATCATTCAGCAGCCATTAGCGACACAGCACAAAGTGCATTAAATATGGCCGTTTCCACGTAATTCTAAACATAGATACGTTTTATACACTGCAGTGGTCTGTGGATGCATTATTGAACCCCGGGGCAATATACGGAAGCCATAGGTCAAGGAGTTTGCGCCAAATGCGCCACGCCTGACATGCGCAGACCTACTCGTACTTTCGATCTAGCCCAGCTTTATGTAGCTCCTGAATAACTTAAAGCTTTGACGTTATACGAGTATGTGACGGTAAGTAATGATTTGGTATAGAAAGTATCTGGTGCTCTTGTGGAGAATACTGATGATACTGACTTAGGTTTGGTAGAGAATAGCAGGTACTAGAATATCCTTTTCCAAATTATTACGATTCGGTCACGATAATACCTGAATGACCTGGCCAAAAACCGATCCCCAAGTAATAATTTCACGAGAGTACCACGCCCTCAGCAACGCCCTGAGCCGAGTTCTATTCTCAGGCTCCCTCTGCGAAATTGCATAACTTACCTTTGATCGAGAGCCCGTAGAGCCATATTGTCCTCGTAATTGTGTATAAGCCACCTGGGCCACACACATGTACATTCTAAATTATAAAATCAAGATCCTATCAGTAAAAAGAGTAGTGTTTTCAACTCAGGTTGGAGTGAATGGTTTTTGTGTCAAAAGATGATTGAAAATTAAAAATTAAAATTTGTTTACGGTCTTGTTTAATTTAAATAAAAGATGGACCTTGTACAAGTTCGTTCGTTCGTACAAATATTTCACGCAAAAATATGATCTCAGATAAATGAATATCTATAAGTAATTTAAAATTTTATAGTGTCATTGAGGTCAGTAAAAGGTTAACTTGATAAAACGATGAATCTAATAAATTGTCAGAGAACGATATGAAATAAAGCTCGAATATAGCGATTGTAAAGTAATGCAAATGTAATGGTGAAGAAGGGGCATTCGAATTGGATGACCACAATCAATAAAATGGTATAGGCGATGAAGGAAAACTACAGTGGGGGGGATAGTTGTAGTAGTGGGGGAGCGTAAAAACCCAGTAGGTTCACAGAATGAGTCAGCCTGGATAGTAACAAGACTATAATCTAGATTTAGTAGCATGTGTTACGTATAATCTATGCTGTATCGATTGAAGATGTAAAAACAAGATAATGGCTTTCTTAATATTTCTCTTTTCAATTTATGTCCAAAGATTGGTTATCAGACAGACAGTCCACCTTAACACCGTCAGTGTCTCCCGAAGAAAAGCTGTCAGTATTTCTGTTTTTTTTAAGAATGAGTTAGTCTATAAGATTTTTTGATACAGTATTGAAAATATCTTGACAATATATAGCAACTCCATTATCTACAATTTAAAACTCGACGCAACCAATTACCACCAGAAATCTTGGACGAGCTGTAACAGGGTACACGGTCTCCTTAACGAGGCATCATGTTTAAATTAAGAGGCGCAATTATTATCGGTAAATCATAGTGATTCTGAAATTGTAGCCTTATGAGTTTCAGACATAACAGCCAATTTGGCGCAGCAATTAGAATTCTTTCGAGTCGTTTTTAAAGATGTCTTGATTTTTTTTGTAGCACCTGAAATTCGAATGAGAGAACAGAAGATTTCTTTCTGTTAATAACAGCTTTTTTGTTTTGTACTTAGTAGTCTTTCCTTTTAGGAGGAGATATTCGAAACCTTTACCTAATACCTAACAAAGGAGTTGTATACCACATATGTATACTCGTATACCTGATATATAGTAGGATGCATAATACCTCCCGAGTTAAGAAAGATGATTGGCAAAATGATAACATTTCGAGACATATCTGAATCCAAAGAAATCATATCCTATATCATGTAAGGATAGAGCCTCGGGTATTTCCGTAAAATATCACAATGTCCGTCCTTGGATCAATGTGGGCAAGGCCGGTGCGCGCGCAGGCGGCGCGCGCCAAAAGAAAACCGCACACTCTGTATTAATTAAGATCATTTATTTTTAATCTTTGCCCATTATTACGTAGAGACATAGGTGTTTATTTAAACTATATCTTTTAATAATTATAAATGGCCACTTGAGAATGAGCTGTCAACTCAAGACATAATTTCTATAGGTTTCGCATAATGTTATGTAATGCTATTTAATCATTCGAGCAAACATAGTTTTATGACTAAATGAGTGCAGTTTTATCAAGTTTTTTTAAATACAATGATACAAAGATCTTCTTGCAGCGAAAATAGGGCGATTCTATCAACGTTCGTGAGTACTTTTTGCAAATTGAGAACCTGCTATCCCGAGACATTCACTTGAAAATGATGTGTTACGTAACATGGTTAAAAGTAGAATCTTCTTCTTCAGATTAACAATATTTGTTGAGACGATGAATACAAATCCACTGAAAATAAGACCACAACAGACCGTCATCGATTTTCCCCCCAAAAGAGCAAAGGCTCTTTGTCATACCACTCTAAGAGTAACCCAGAAAAATCACAAACTTACCCCAACTCGATCCCGTACGGCCTAGGAACTGCCCCGTCTCGGAGTTCCATAGAAAAATCCTGAAGCCTTCCCATTTTCCTAGATCCGGTGGTGGAGCATAATATTGCTCGGTAACTTTAGTCTTGTCAGCCATGTTCGCACGCCAGGCCGGACTGCGGATAGGAATCGATTGCCGGCGCCTTCGCCCCCGTCCTGCCTCTCGCCTCGCCTGCCCCTTCCCCTCTCTGGCCTGTACAAGCCCCTGCAACCCCCATTCGCCCCTTACGTAACGATTGCGTAACACGGCGCGCGCATCGTCAGACCTACTTGCCCGCTGCTATTCAAATTGACCCGCGAATTGGAATACCGCGCCGTCTGGTACCTCCTTTATTTACGGTGTGCAGGGAGGGGCGGAGGGTCTTTATAATCTGGTCGGAAAATAGGGTTGCGAAAATAGCGCCTGCGTTTTTCGAAACTTTATTTGGGTAGCAATAAAGGTGAGTTTGGAGTGGAGTTTGTGGAGAATATGTTTGCTTTCGAGACTGGTTGCCGTGCCAGGTTGTTGGTCTACAGAAAAATTGATTTGATGTCTGCGCAATCTAGACTTGCTTCATAACGTTATTGGACATTAAATATATACTTTATTTATTACTTAGATACTCACGTTAATCCTTACGAAAGAGTTATTATAACAATAAAAATTACCATGTAACAAAATATTTTATAAATATAATTGTTTTGCTTTACTATAACCTCTTTGTTTATAACACACGATCTTATATTTTAAAAATATATGTATGTATGCAAAAAGTCTATCCCACCAACAGCCAGCAGCGAGTCAAAAATAAGAAATAAGCGAGTAAAGAATAAATCTATTGAACAATTACTCTATGAAAGTAATATCATTCTATAATAATAGATAATAATTATAAATATCCTGGGACCTTTTTTACACGGCCATTTGAGCGCAAACTAAGCAGAGCTTGTAGTATGGAAACCAGACTTATATATTAGGTATTTAAATTTCGATTTTAAATACATACTTATATAGATACTAGCTGTACCCTGCCACGCTTCGCTGTGGCACATTGTGATTGAATGGTTGAGAAATGAGAAACAAAACAAAGGTGATCGCGGAAATGTGAAAACAATCCTTGATGCGTATTATATATCATGTTAAAATTTCAGCTCGATCGGTGCAGAACTTTTTGAGTTTTTGAAGCGTACACAAACCAACATAACATTTTTATATATATAGATTTACAAACAGACACAGAACACTCAGACAAGTTCAAGCACATAAATGTTTGTCCTGGGTGGGAATCGAAATCATGACCTGCGGCGGAGCAGTCAGAGTCTATAACCACCAAGCCAACTTAGGCCCGAGATGAAGCCTTAGTAGTAAGTAATAATATTAGAAGATACTGGCCGAAAATGATTTGTTCCCCTTAATATGAAAGTGGTTTCGAATGTTTGAATGTGTACAAATTATGAAATTATAAATGATTTCGGAATGTTCCCTTGTTTTTTTTTTTTATTTTCGTTTCTTAAAGCAGAATAAAATAAGAAGTATATTCTTTAATCTTATTTTTTTACTGAACAATATTTTTATGCATTTTGTTTTAGTGTTTAATTATTTAATTTAGATATAATTTAATAGAATGAAACAATTATAAAACATATATTACATTAACGAGACAAAAACATTAAGATTTTCTTAAAAAAAAATTGAGGTAATTTCTTTTTAGGTAACAGCAGTAATCTCCCATCATGAGACGTTCCCATCTACCCTAATGCCATTCTTCATTGTTTGGTGGCTAGTCGGGGAATCGATTCCCACCCAGGACAAACATTTCTATGCATGAACATGTGGTTTTTTGTATGTCTGAATACCTATTTAGATGAAAAAAGGGATCACATGACCATGTGTAAATACAGTATGATGTACTGATTTAATGAAATTGAATGTAATGATGTACAGTTATGCAAACCATTCATCAAAATACAAAAAAATCATTACCAAATTAAATGTACCTATGTGGGAAGTGGTAGTGGTGATGGTACCACTGGTTCGGAATTTCCACTTCATCAAGCCCTTGTGTTCTGGCTGCTCCACCATTAAACCAGTGCCCTTCGTAGCTAAGTGGGTTTCCCCTTTTATAGCCAAATGTCTCGAATTTAATTTGGCGGTTTTAATTTCTCACCGTTTACGAGAAAACGACTTCAATTGCGAGTAAATGTCGTTAAACTGCTTATTGAGTTGATTGTTAATGACTGCCATGACAATTTCAGCTAAATTACACCACTCGTGAGTGTTTCTTTTTTTTTTTTCACTTAAGTTAGAAGGTAACTCAAAATGGGTAGTTTATTGTTATTTACCTATAGCTACGATATTTGGTAAAAACTTAGTACGTAAAACATACATATTTTGATCGCTTGCTAAATTATATTTTTTACTAAATAATTAAGTACCTATCTATCTATCTAAGATCTATCTATATTTTTAGGCGTGTTACATTTTCCTATATCCATCACTAATAGTTTATTTTTGTGATGAATGAATCCTTAAATTTAAATGATGTCAGTAAATTATGTTAAGACATAAAAAAACATATAAAATATTACTATATTTTATTTTAAAGGTAGCTAAACATCATAACACACAGTGAAAATACCATAATATATTTAAAATACCTTACTAACAATAAATAAATTAAATAATAATCTCTGCTCTCAAAATCTGTAAACTTAGATAAGAACCCAGAATTCATGTAAATACGTAAACCTCAGCAAGGTTAAGACTGATTCTAGTATTACAGTAATAAAATAAATTAACAATCTCATCTAAATTCCGAGCGCCTAGTAAAACTACAAGGCAACGAGTTTTGCCAAGAATTATTGCTATTGCTAACTCCCAGGATTCTATTTAGGCGGTTCTGATTTAGGTGTCTCTATGGACTTTTCTGTGTCAGATAGAGGTTTCGTCCACGCTTGGCAAACACAGGTAGGTCCTGGACTACCTGATTGGTGACCACCGGAGACCTGGAAACCACCACTTTGCATACCTCCAGAACTTTGGTTTTGGCCTCCAAGATGACCGCCTTGATTCACACCCTGGCCAACCCCCTGATTCTGACCTTGGAAATTACTCGTCTGCTGATTCTGGCCTCCACCATAAAGTCCTTGACCTTGGTAATTACCCGTCTGTCCTTGACTAACAAATTGGCTTGTTTGCTGGTTTTGACCCACGAATTGATTGTTCTGATTTTGAACGGGATACTGGCCTTGCTGATTTGGTCCTTGAAACTGGGTGTTCTGGCCCTGATTTACGAACTGGGTATTCTGACCTTGGCCTTGGAATTGGCTATTCTGATTCTGATTTTGTACTTGGAATTGGTTGGCTTGTTGATTCTGACCGTTGAAGCTAGACTGTTGGTTTTGGCTTTGGGTTTGGAATTGTCCACCTGATTGGTTTTGGGGGTAAGTCTGGTATTGACCTTGATTTTGGCTTTGGGAAGTTCCGTATCCTCCTTGAGCTGGTGCTGTAGGGTACACCTGGGAATTGACCGGGTAGTTGCCTTGGGGATAGGTCGTGCCGGTGGCAGGATACGTTCCATAATTTCCGTATTGACCTTGGAACTGCGCTTGGTTCTGGTTCTGGTTTTGGTAACCTTGGTTAACATAATTCGGGGTTTGATACCACGGCGCGTACTGTTGGGGTAGTTGATTCTGCTGGTAGGTTGCCTGTTGGCTTGGTTTGTTTTTGTGACTGGACACTATGTCTATAACGCCTCCAATTATCTTTTCAGGAATGTTTAGAACTTTCCGCGGTTCTATGACGGCTGATGTCGGGACATTGCGTAGTACTGCTATGATGAACACCTGCGAATTAAATAAAAATTGAGCATTTGTGGAACGCCTAGCTGAGGTGGAAAATGTGTATGTACCTATGGTATATTGTAGGAAATAAATGAAATGAAATGAAATGAAATATTTATTCAAATAGGCCTTCACAGGCACTTATGAATGGTCAGACTCTAACACCGGTTCGTAAGGTTGCTTTTACTGAGGAAAACCGGCAATAAACTCAGCAATTACTATTTATAATAAATATGGCATACATAAATTAATAATTAATTTAAAAATATTATAAGCATTGAAAATTGCATAAAGTAGGTAATATGGCGTCGCGTCGCCACGCCCCACCAGCCAGTCTGAGTCGGCGCATTACTTGTATCGAATCAAAAGTATCGCAGTTTTCTCAGGATTAAAAGTACTCTAGAAAGCTTTAAGTAATGTATATCTAAACATATAGTATATATGTGCCATATTTCACTAAATTCCGCGTGATTGAGACACAAAAATACAAATATGCAAACATCCTATCCGAACTGACACAATAGGGATGTTGACTGACATGTCAAATTAGCAACTTTTTTAAATGTCAAAACGATTGAATATATCGAGGGGTGAAAGGCTATTTGTTTGAAGCGACAGTTTGGACGATATTGAGTTATAATCATATTCGAATTCAGCGAATTTTTCTGCGTCGATTGAGCCGAGTTTCGTACAATTCTGAGCACTTTTATGGCGCTTAAAACAATGCAATTTTAGTGCATAATTCTCAAACATGATGTATGATCCGACATCAAATTTGCCATATTTTTTTTTTGTATTTCATTTAAGTTGTACAAAAAAAACAGAAAATCGGAGCAAAAACCGTTATTCTAGTCCTAAAATTTCAGTTCGATGGTAGATAAATCGTTTTTCGATATAGCTAACTTTAGATAAAAAGTCCCTTCATACATTTTGCTTACGACTACTTACACTATGCAATGTCGCTTCAACCAATTTGATGTCGGTTTAATCCTTTTCGCTGCAACTGTTTTTCACTCTGTTTGGAGCTTCAAACAATATTTCTGTTCTCAAAACTGGGTTCCCATTCATGCTAAACCTAAGAGTCTAAATCTCAAATATAAAACTTCGTTAGCAATTACCAAAACTAAATACAACGATCTTATGAAACTATGTGACACTAACGTTATTTCAAAAATATTTCATGCTGAGTATTTAAATTTGCAAACCAACAACGCTTAAGACCAACTAATGGATACTGATATTGAAGATGAGACGGAGGAATTAGATTAGGAAATGGATTTGGTAATAATGCTTACTTATATCCATAATTTATGTCTTATTTTTTACTTATCGGCCATATCTCTATTTTGTAATAAGTAAATATTTTGCTTTCTTTTAAAAAATATATATTATTATAATTTGTTATGTTTGATTGACTGTGCTGTAATTTTTTATATAAGGAAACTTACGATCTCATTAAGACGTTAAAGATACATAATTAAAAAAATCGAATTAACAGAACTTTTTTTTTATTCCTGACAAAGTAATTATTCGCCCATTTCAATACTACAACCTCTTAACTTACTATAAATCTGTCATTATTATCTTGTATCAACAACCAAGTTATATAAACTCCTTTCGAAACCTGAGACATCAAACAACACATTAAGAATGTTCATCGTTGCTTAAGCCAACTTGCCTGTATCGTTAACAAAACCCAATTGGTAGTTAAACAAAATAGCTTATTCCTATTATTATTGAGTAAAGTCGATTCAACCATTTTGCTTTCTCCTGCATAAGTACTGTAAAGTCACTTAAACCATTTTGCCTGCTGCTGATTAGTGACAATGTTGGAAGTTGAATCATTTTTCTTTACTCTAAAAATAAGGAGATACAGATTTTGTATTAAGTGACATTTATCTTGGAACTCATAACTGTGTTTTTATTGAAAATGATACCAAAACATTAAGGGATTTTTTTGCGATAAAGATTTGCGATCCCCATTAAAGTAAGAGCAGTAGTTTTTTAATAACGATTTTTTTTCCAAATTTTGATTCTTTAAATGGCTCTCCTGTAAAGTTCGTAAAATGTCGCTTCAAACAAATAGCCTTTCACCCCTCGATATAGAGTTTTGTATGAAATAGAAGTTGTGACGTCATAGTTGTACAGCATCAAACGATCTACTCTTTTTGTTTAGATTGGTACTTAAAAAACAAATAAAATATAAAATTAAGATCAAATTTGATATGGTCGAGTATTTTAAGACGTTCAATACACTGGTTAGTGTTTGATCATTTATCTTGAATACAGGATAGTTCCCTATTATAAAATTTGTGCGATTTATCAATTGTTAATTCTTCCGAAACAAGATCCAGAGTGTAGCACCATAGCATAAATAAATGTTTGTGACATTTTTCACAGAAGTTTAAGATCGGAGGTGGTAAAAGAAGAAATGCTAATCTTAAGTGCAATTTCAAAGTTGGTTTAAATATGAAAGTTAGTATGAATGAGTAAATTATTTAAATTATCTTTATTAAATACACTTCGAAATATATTTTTTTATACCACTTGGCCGACAAACAAGTGGAGGGTCCACCTGATGGTAAGTGGTCACCGCGCCTATAGACATTTGTAACACTAGGGACATCGCCAATGCGTTGTCGACCCTGAGACGTGAAGTTGTTAAGTCTCATGTGCCTGTAATTTCACCGGCCCCCTTACCTTTCTAACCGAAACACAGTAATACAATTGCACTACTGATTCGCGGCAAAAATGGGTAAGGTGCTAGTACTTCCCCGGACGAACTATGCACTAAGAGCTCTACTACTCTAAAAGGTACAAGTAATATTTACAGAGATAGTATTAGTATTTTTGTACGAAGGTATTTATAATCTGAAAAACCCATGGACGATTTAAAAAATTATCTCCCAATTAGAAAGCTAATTTATGCAGAAGTAACACAGGTTACGTTATTATTTTGTTTTACCATAATTTAGTTTTCAATGAATTAACACGTTTTAAAAGTGTGTTCAGCAGATAGAACTAAAGGTACTTACAATAGAGGCGATTTTTCCGCGTGCATCCATGGTGTCTGCTGAAGGTCCTGGGTACGTTTGGGTGCATCTCCTTAAGGACACACCTTTTATATCCCGCTATTTTTTTCAAGGATGGCACAAATTCTTTGAATCCAAAGTAATTAAATACTAATAAATGCAAAAGTTTGGATGGGTGAACGTTAGTAACTAAGTCACGCCAGAACAGCTAATCGGATTTTGATGAAATTTGGGACAGAGATGGATTATAGTCTGGAATAGCATATAGGATTTTTTATCCCGGGAAAATGCAACATCTCTCGGAAAAGCGGGTAATAGCAGGGAACAGCATGTTTTTTTTACACTTTACTTGTTCAGCCATTTTTGTGTGATTGAATTACAAAACTTAAAAGGAATTTAAGATTAGAACTAGTTTTGAAATTAATACACAATTTTTAGAGCAAATAATACTAATGATTAAAATCAATGAATTAAATGTGACGATAAATAAAACGATCATAATCTTCAATAAACGCTTTTTTCGCTGAGATTAAAAAAATTATAAAAAATATTGACTAGTACTGGCAACCCTGAATGTACGCATATCGTTCATCTCAATGTGATCGAACATAACATTGTACGCGAGTTATCTCACCCCTTGATGAGAGTACCGCTACGATTTCAATTTACCAGTGCTGGCCGGGTATCGATAAAGTTTTATCGACATTCACCGAAATGGAACGACGATTTCTTGGCGCCCTTAATTTAAAGATGTTCGTGTTTCAAAAAATGAAGCAATTTGTGACGTAATTCCAATTGTGAATTTTGATTATCCAATCATTTAAAAATACAACAATAAATAAAAACGAAGCATAATTTTAATCATAAATATAACTAACAGTGGTCAACGTCTCTATAAATTAGTGGTGTATTACAGTATTTTCCAATATTCAATAAAATTAAATTAAATCCTTATAAGCACCAAATTTTTCTGTGACATGAGTCTGTATAGTCATGTACTTGACAGTGGGCACTAATGTGCAAACATTATTTTACTGTGTTTATTTTTATGTATGATTTGATATTAATTATTTGTTATTAATCAATCACTATTAGTTTTACCAGATTAGATGAAAGATTTTACAAAGTACTAAATTAGGCTGGTTCAGAATTGACTCCTAAAGCATCGATATCGATAAACGAAACCAAAGCTCGCACATCTCTTTCTCAGCACCAAACCCACTGTCCGATCATATGATTGACGCACCGTCTGTGCAGGAAGAAAGGGCATACAGATTTTTTTGCTTTGTTTTTCTTTTTTTTTAACCAATTTATCGGCGATCTCGCACCGGTGGCGATCGGTCAGCGCGCGGCAAATCATTGTGAATGTACAATTTATAATCACCAACGATCGCAATGCATTCGCAGAAGTGAAATGAGGGTCCGATAAAAATGATTGAGGAAAGTGGCAAATCATTGCCGGGTAATTTACGCGTAGTTGCTTTGGTGATGTTAATTTGAGAAATGATGTCTGATTGTGCTTATAATGTTGCTTGTAAGTGGGTAGTATTCTTTTTTTTTAAAGATTAAGGTTTCGCCGCGTATAAGCCGTGGATGCTCAATCGTCAACCTACTTTGTCTCGATCATGTTGATGCAGATTCATATCTCTGGATTCTATCTATTTTGTAGAAAAAGAAATCCTATTGCTTTATGATATAAGGTATGTACCTTATATGCATATGTATGCATCATCATACAATTAACCAATAGTGTACCTTGTCCAAAATAGATAAAATTTATTTTCCCTGACGTTCCTGGTTGTCAAAACAGGCCTTCTAGTTTGAGATGTATTTGTACACATTTTGACTGCAGTTATCTCTAAGTTTTAAATTTAAATAAGGAATCACGTTTAGTTTTTTTGACTGAAGACTCAAATTCAATAGAATTATTAGAGAATTTTTAAGCCGATTAAGCCGAGAGAAATTGCAGATTATTAACTCACTCGGTATAGGGAACTGGTTTCAATAATATATTACTCAAATATTCGAACTAGCTTACAGTTGAAGTAAAAATAAATATCCTCGGCCATTTTCTGATCTCTATCGGTAAAATGGGAATCGGGACACTTAACAATATACTAATAACGTATACTACTGACATTTTACAATACATTATACAGATAAATATTTGCCCTGGGTGAGAATCGAACCCACACCCTGTGGCTTGGCAGGGTATCTAACCACTACGCCAACCAGCCCATCCAAGAATTGGAAATGACCAGTACCCAGCCAAGAGATGCGTAAAGTGGAGGTCAGTAGCTATTCGCGAACGAAAACTCGGACGAATCATTACGGCAAACACCATTATAACGGCCCTCTTATCAAAATGCGATAGCTCGAAAGAGACAGTAAACTGCGTGAATTCACCGTCGAGTTAGTCTTTAATAGCCTAGTTGTCAAAGGATGTGGTCCACAATCAGGCGCGTCCGCCGACAATAAAATCTACTACTACGCTTATTAGCATTAAGGAAGAGATTACTGGAGCACACTAGTTCAACTAGTGACCACAATCTCACCATGGTATGTGATCACATGGTAAGCACAGGATGCCTATAGGCTAACTTCTTAAGTGCAGGCGTAACACAAAACTCCTCTTGGCTATTTAACATCACAGTAATCAGAAATATCTAAATAAATAATAAGGAAAATAGGGTTCCTTTGATGCACCTTCACCTCAAAACTACTGAACTGGGATGGGACTGCTACCATTCGATGCGGAATTTTTCGCAGATGGTTATATGCTATATATTATATCGCTAAATGCGGTAGAAACTGCGGGGGACAGCTAGTCTATACTTGTGATAAATCTGTAGATGTCACGTTTCTGTATATTGAAAATTTTGAATCTATTCAAAATTATGGTAGGGGTGTTAAACTTTATAAAACAGAACGCATTTCTAAAATGTTTTGTCTGTTTGTCTGTATTTCCATTTGTTCCTACGTACCATGGTTTCCTCACGACATTTTCCTTTGCCGAAAGATCATGTTTATTGTATGATTCGATCCAAGACCTCTCATTCCACACTCTTAGAGGCCGTGATTCACCGTGATTCATTCGTGATTGTTTGCAAAAACCAAGCTGCAGGGCGATTGTGTAATACTCTCGGAATCGTCTTTGCAGTAATTTTGTATTACATTACGACTATTGGCCCTCACCTCTCACGCTCAAAACCATCAATCTATTACGAGATATACTTCCACATTGAATACGAGAGAGTTACACAATTGGGTGCTGGTTAGTGATTTTCCAGTGAAATTAAAGCCAAGGCGAAGGTTATGCCAGATCGTAACAGTCCGTTCGTGAAGATGATCATTACAAGGAGTCCGGCATTTATGAGGGGGCGAAGGGTGGTCGGTTTTATGTAGTAGGAGACTATTTTTATATCCTTTTGCTTCCTAGAATACGATTGGTCATCGGTTTTTTAAAAGTAAATTTAGATGCTTTCAAAATGCACCATCACCGAAATATTGTATATAAACAGTAAGTACCATATGTGTAACTTGCCAAATTATTAAGGTCTATTTTCATCGTCAATTAATATTCTAGTCAACTGCAGTGTTTGAGGTAAACACTTCATTATTTTGTCCGTTTGTATCTTTAAATAAATTAAAAATAATCCAGAGGTCTATTTTACTATTCCCAAGTAAATCTGGCGAGGTTTTCACAGATACCAAGTGCTTTGACTCGCGCATCAAACCTAATCTCGTCTATAAATGGGCTATGAAGTAAATGGTTCTTTAAAGCATAACATCATCCTATTATCCTGTGATGGCACGGTGTTCAGGGCCGATGCTCGGGCGCAGTCGGCGCGCGCTCCCGCACTCACGCGCCGCTCTTGTGCCCGCTCTCAGCGCTATCCACCAGGTGAGTGTACATTAAGTAGTCATTAAGGACTATTTCAGATATTATTAACGACATTTACCCTTTACTTGAGTATGAAAATAATTGTCATCCTTTTTTGATCTTATTATTCTTTTAATAAATATGAAAGTATGGATGGATATATATTTATTACTGAGTTTTTTTTAGAGTAGTAGAGCTCTTAGTGCAGAGTTCGTCCGGGTACTACCACCTTACACATTTTTGCCGTGAAGCAGTAGTTCACTTGTATTACTGTGTTTCGGTTAGAAAGGTAAGGGGGGCGGTGAAATTACAGGCACATGAGACTTAACAACTTCACGGCTCAGGGTCGACAAAGCATTGGCGATACCCCTAGTGTTGCAAATGTCCATAGGCGGCGGTGACCACTTACCATCAGTTGGACCGACTGCTTGTTCGTCGGCCCAATTGGTATAAAAATAATAATAACGCGAGAACGGTTCAACGGATCTGGGTGAAACTTGGCACATGTATAGTTATAGTTTGAAATGGCACATAGGATTCATCCCAGGAAATTGTTACATCTCTCACTAACACAGTTAAAAAAAGAAACAGAAAACCGCGGGGAACATCTCAAATCAAACATCACAACCCTTTACTTGATTAAGCTAATTCCTGGTTTGTAATTAACCTGCGTAGGTTATTTACGGTAGTGTTCTTCGAGTACCTAATAAGTTCAATTCCACGTTTTTTAACCAACTTCCAAAAAATATAATATAGAGAGTATGTACAAGATTACAAAATTCGCACACATGCACCTATTTCAAAAATAATTATACCATTTTATAGGTACATTATTCCTGATGGATATAGACTATTTAATGAAGTCATAATCAGGATACATAATGTCTCAAACAAAGGGAAATGGATAAAATGGATAGATTAAGTTAATCCATATCATCAAAGAAATCCATCAAATTGTTCTTTAGAAAGATGACCTTGTCACAGATCGTAGTGTTTTTAGTTTTTACCACAGTGATTATATAGACTTAGGAGAAAATAGTAGGTTTAGTAAAAGCGACTAAAGGTAAAGAGTCAGTATACCCATTTACATAAAACCGACTTATTTTTATTTCTCATTAACTTCCAAGTTCTTGAGGGATGTAATGAATCCCGGAACGAGAAGCACAGCGCACCTATAAACACCTGGAATAATGTAGGTACCTTTCAAATAGTGACTTTTTTAAATAGGTGCAATTGTTCCGGATATATACACCACTGGTGACTCAAAATACAGGTATCCACCTAGTTTGAGAGTCAGCGGCAAATCGATTTTGAACATATTATTTTATAGCCTGTCTCACTGTAATTGTCACATATTATACATTTTATATTTGTATCTGGCTGATTTAATAAATTATTATTATTATTATATGAACAAACTTATAGCAAGTTCTAACGCCATAAATGTAGAACAGTACTCAAAAATCAAATTAACTAGAAGATTTCGATGATATTTGATCTATCCGTATTTTTGTATGTTCAATACACTGGTTAGTATTTGATCATTTACCTTCAGCTAGTTGTCTAGCTAGCTTGACTAACTTTCAACCCATATTTCACCCCTTCAAGATTACTTTGTAACCTATGTCCTTCTCGAGGATATAGTCTATTTTCTTGCCAAATTTCATTACGATCCAATCAGCCGTTTAGTCGTGAGCTACTTTTGCATTTATATTAGTACTAGCTGTCCCCTGCGGTTTCACCCGCGTTCCCGAGGTACGTAACATTTTCCCGGCACAAAATGTATCCTATGTTACTTCTAATACCTCCAAGAATATGTGTAGTTCAAAGTTTCATGATGATCGGTTAAGCAGTTTTCGCGTGAAAGCGTAACAAACAAATTTACATTCACATTTATAATATTAGTAGGGAAGTAGGGATATAGAAGATGGATACAGGACAGTTCCCTTTATCAGGAGGTATATTTACAGAAATAACCAAAGACAACTAGACAAGATGACGGTGAAGAAGCGAACGTCCGATCTGACGAGCCTGGAGAGGTTCAACATGTACTATAAGGAGAAGGAGGTGCCGCTGACAGCATCGCAGAAATGTAAGCGTTTCATATGGAACCCGAAGACGAAACAATTTTGCGGAAGAACTGCCTCTAGTTGGTGTAAGTAGACATATTTGTTAATATTATAATAACCTTGGACATTTAGACTTTATTCAATTTGTCACATGTAAATTTTTTAATTACGTACTTTAGTGCCTTTATGGTTTAAGTAGGACGTATCTACGGTTTTTGATGTCTTTATTGTGAGATTTTTCATTTTATTTTCTTATAATGTGCGGGTTCGACTAAAGGAGTAAAATTTTGTCAAATCTGCATCCTACAATATTACGGACTGATTGTTTTTGTTGTTTTTCTTCTATGTTTGTTTATTTTTATAAATTTATTTTGTTCTTCTGGTATTGTGCTCTTTCTTATAAAAACTCACACCGACACAAAAAAACAGACATATTCATGAACAAAAATATCTGCTCCAAAGTCGTGATAGTCTGGGTATGTCACCACAATCCCAACCGACTTATCTCTTAGTTACACGGCATGCAAATATTTTTCTACTTAGTACTATGTATAATTTTAATCCGCTTGCCCTGTATCTAATCATCTTAGGGCAGTACATTCTCTCCATTCGGTGGACAGCAAAGAATGCTTTTGTTGACCACCAGGTGTAAGGTGTAAAGTGTGCGCGGTCATCGGTATACTCTTTATTCACCTCTTACACTCTAGATATTGTTCACCACTACCACAAGTAGTAAATTTGTCGGGTCCATCCCGATCCATCTGTTTTAATCATAATGAATAAAATATAATGAAAAGATACTCCGGTTTTGGTCCAACTATCATATTGCTTTCGATCCAGTTCGTTAGTTTGACTCTCCTGATGTCAAAATGAATATTCGATCCGGATCAAATTGAATCGCGATAGCACCTAATCATTATCAAGATTTTGCGCTACATTAGATGGAGAAGCTCAAGATCATTAGTATCCTACATCAAATCCAGACTTCCAGCGAAATAATACCTTGACACATTTCTTTTATATAAAGTATGCCGTCAAACAGGCAGACGGTCCACCAAATTGTAAGTGGTCAACGCCGCCTATTAACATTTGCATCACCGGGGAAATTATCAATGCGATGTCGACCCTGAGACATAAAGTTAATAAGTTACAGGTGCCTGTAATATCACCTTTACAATACTTATATGTAATGAGTGGAGAATTCTCAGGATTTGTCTGTGTAGGCGGCATATGCTGTATAGGCTGCGTTGACCACTTACAATTGGGTGGACCGTCTACGCGTCTGCCTGTTTATCGGTCTACTAACTATACTAATGTATCAAGAAATTATTTCCCTGGAAGTCTGGATTCGATATAGAATACCGATGCGAATGCGCTTGAGCTTCTCTTGACCATCGGGCTTACAGTCAGTCTTGATTAAAGACTCTCTAAGGCTCAGTGCAAGATGCTTAAGTGCACCTGTTCAAATATGACGATTCGAGTCCTCGATTATGTAACACGACGAACACTGGAGACTCACCGTCGCGGCGGGCGGAAGTGGCGGCGGCCGTCGAATTGAAGCAATGAGATCATTGCGATACATCCTGCGCGGGCGACGCTAGCCCGTTCTAACCGGACAAGACACTGGGACACCGTCAATTGGATTACATGGACATCTAGGCTTGGCTGGCCTTTGTTATCACTGTACGGTCTTCTAAAAAAACTAACTGCGTTTTACCCCAAGCTTTATGTCCTGTCTCTTTGTTTTTTACAAGTCACACAAATCATGCAACTGAATTTTAGACCAGCTGTACGATTATGTAATGCTCTTGAAATCGCCATTAGACTAAGTTTTGTACTTATTACTTTGGCAGCGCGCTATGACTGTTTACCCACACTGCTCCCGCGTTGACCCACCAATCTAACATAGGCCAGTCGGCTTGGTGGTTAGCGACTCTGGCTGTCAAGACGTAGGTCGCGGGTTTGATTCCCATCCAGGACAAACATTTGTGTGCATGAACATATCTGTTTGTTCTGTGTCTGGGTGTAAATGTCTATACGAGTATGTATTTAGAAAAAAAGTAGTATATGTAGTATATCAATTATCTGGTTTCCATGGTACAAGCTCTGCTTAGTTTGGGACCAGATTGCCGTGTGTAGATGTCCCGGGATATTTATTCAATATTTATTTATTAATATAAAATCGACTACAACATTGAATCCGAGATAGTTACACAATTTGGGTGCTGCAGGCTGATTGTGTAAAGCTCTC
Organism: Habrosyne pyritoides; assembly: GCA_907165245.1. Taxonomy (NCBI): domain Eukaryota; kingdom Metazoa; phylum Arthropoda; class Insecta; order Lepidoptera; family Drepanidae; genus Habrosyne; species Habrosyne pyritoides. The sequence goes on along the minus strand of OU015586.1, from coordinate 15,232,252 downwards.
GTAATTGCATTCGAAGCCGATTTGCCGATACATTGACGGCCCACATATTGTTATCTCTCTCTGCGCGTAGGTGTGTGAATGAGATAGCAATCACCTAACCGTAAATCTAGAAGCAAATCCGCCTCAATTTTAATTTCGAGAGCATTACACAATCGCCTAGCAGATCTCCCATCCGATCGAGCTGAAATTTCATCCAATTTATTTTATTGGCATTGCACGATTAGGTTAATGACGTCGAATATATGAATCCTAAATTACTTCTTATAACATCAGCTAAACCCAGTCAGTGAAAGACTCGTCAAAATCAGTCCAGCCGTTTTGAAGATTAGCCGGAACAAACTGGCAGACAGACAAATAGACTTACAAAAAAATGGTTTTTTGTGTTATAAGTAAATACCTTATATACGTTCATATTAATATTGTAATAAGCCGTTGACATAACAAACAGACCGTCCAAGAGTGGGTTTAAGTTGGTTGTAAAAAGCTTTTAGTAACTGAATATTGCATATAACTTTTGGTGCAATTGTTAAAAAACAAATGACTATCGGTGTTCAAGCAAGCATCTAGGGTGTCGCTAGATAGTAAACGGTGCAAAACTCGTGGGCGACTCCTCAAATGATCATAACATGCTAGTTGCCGTCGCGTGCTCTATGTATTGTATAATATTTTTTAGACAAATACTTCAATAAACAGGACTATGGTCCACTTGTTGGTAAGTGGTAACCGTTGCCTATGGACTTTTGCAGTACCAGGTGCATTGTTAATCATTTGAAATAAAATAGTCAAGAAGTCAGATTAGATCCATGGTGGTAACTTCTAAGTACACCGCGAGCCTTACATTTATTCAGCTTGGATTATCTGGTATCCATAGTACAAGTTCTACTTCGTATGGGATCAGAAAGCCGTGCCTAAAGATTTTCCCACGATATCTTTTGTAATCTGTTATAGTAATCAACTATTCTTCCAGCGAAAATATCTCTCTTCTACTTCATATTCTACGCAACCCTGGCGATCCTGGTCGCCATCTGCATGTGGACCTTCCTGCAGCTGCTCGACGCCCGCCAGCCGAAGTGGCAGCTGAGCTCCAGCATTATAGGCACCAACCCTGGCCTGGGCTTCAGGCCCATGCCCCCAGAAGTCGCCAGCAGCGTCATCTGGTACAAGGGCAATGACCCCGGCAGTCATCAGTTCTGGGTGAAGGAATTGTCCAAGTTTCTGACAGGTATTATATAAGTTTGGGATCAATTTTAATAGTAAATAGTTGAAACGTTATGATATTGATATACCTAGGCGGTAGTGTGGCAAAACTCGGCTACAGACTTGGGTCTTGGGTTCGATTCCCAGGCTAAGGTAATTATAGAAAATTATTACATGCAGCCTGAGATAAGTAATGAGCACGAGACAATGCTTACCAACTCATTTAGTTACCTCCTCCAACATTAAAAAATATACCGACGAAAAAACGGAGGAGGTTCTCAAATCGACGCGTATATTATAATATATAATTTTTTAGGTTTTTATTTATTTTTTTCAATTAGACGATTCCTGAGTTTATAGCTACTTGCCTGCTTTTCATACCCCATTAACATCAGTAGCTGTCCTTAATTTGCGCTGATCTAAGGCCAAAACTTTCAATGAATTTTAAATTCCCCAGCCTACAAACGCGACGGCATGAAATCGGGAGCCGGCCAGAACATCCACAGCTGTGATTTCCAACATCCACATCCCGCCGGGAAGGTTTGCAACGTGGACATCAGCGCCTGGGGTCCCTGCACTGAGGAGAACCACTTCGCTTACCACAAATCTACGCCGTGCATCTTCCTCAAGCTGAACAAGATCTACGCGTGGAAGCCGCACTTCTACAATAGTTCTGATGCATTACCACAGCAAATGCCTGCTGATCTCAAAGAGCATATCAAAAATATCACTGCTTTAGATAAGAATTTTGTAAGTGATACGATTTTTATGAGATTATGTGTGTTTTTTTTATATCTATTAGCTGTTGGTCTAGAGCATATATGGGCAACCACCGGCCCGCTGTAAGATATGATACGGCCCGCGAGACATTTAAAAAAAACCAAATTAAAAAAATATTACATTAGGTACTTATACTCACTAAGTACTGCAGTAGTAAATGCACTAAGTACTTTAAAACGCGGCCCGTGAACGTATTTGCACGCTAAAGTTTGGCCCTTAACATGTTATAGGTTTGCCATACCTGGTCTAGAGTCTAGAGTTACTACGTGTATTTCAATGAAGGCTTAAAACCTGAGCTAATATGTAATTTTAATTTGGCTTGAATCTCAGGATTCACTTTATCAAATTATTTATTTATCCCCACCTGATCAAATGCATAAAACTTCGATGTATTTAAAATGATTCATCGGACTTTATAGTCAATAGGTATAGTTTGAAACCACAATTATTATTGGTAGGGGTCTATGTATGGCCATCGCCAAGTTACAAAAAAAGAGAAGAAGATTGAATACACTGGGCTGATTTTTCAATGGATGGATAAATCTTGGGTTATGGATTTCTTTAAAATTCAAAATTCAAAACCATTTATTCAGTTTAGGCCCTCGGAGGGCACTTATGAAGGTCAAATTTAATGTTACTGAAGCTACAGGAAGCTACTTTCTTTTGTTCATAATTCAAATTAACAACCAGATACTGGTAATGAAAAATCAGCTAAACTCACTTTTTCGTTTTTAACATTTTCGCATATTGAACTTAGATTTCGACAAGAGGACATCTGAAAGTATTCTTTATCTTTAGACCACACAATATAAACTTTTCCATATTTTTTTCAGCTAAACATGGTCTGGGTATCATGCGAAGGTGAAAATCCTGCAGATCGAGAGAACATAGGACCGATCCAGTACCTTCCAAACAGAGGTTTCCCTGGATATTACTTCCCTTATACAAACCAGGAGGGCTACCTCAGTCCTCTGGTTGCAGTCCACCTTCAAAGGCCTAAAAGTAAGCTATTGTTTACTGTTTATCAGCAGAAGTAGGTACGTTCACCAACATAAGTAGCTTAACAGATTATGGAGTAATAGGGTCAACTTTCTATGATGTTCTTTCTAGTTGAAATGGTCAACAAGTTGATCCAACTTCTAAAGAAATACTTATATCGTCTGTTACTTTATTCTTACTAACGGTTACAAATAAGTAGATATTTGAATCTGAATTGATTTTTGCAGTAGCTGAGCTCCAATAAATAAAGCTTAGTGTAGGCAATTTTTTGACATTAAAACCTTTTTTGGACAAATATTTTAAAGACATATAAATCCAACGATTTTGGATTAGGATGGAATAGTAATTTCAGGCTAATGTAACTGCTTACTTTTTTATTTATCTAAACAAATATTGTCAGTAAAACTACAAAGACTAAATAAAGAAGTAACTAAACAAAGTCGGTTTCAAAAGCTGCGTATATTCCCGGCATTCAGCAAAAGCAACCTTCGAATTATTCATGATTATGAAGGCCTATTTTAAAAAACGTGTTTTACTCTATTTCAGTTGGTATGCTGATCAACATTGAATGTCGCGCGTGGGCTCATAATATAAAATACGATAGACACGAGGGAATGGGGTCTGTGCATATCGAGATAATGATCGAGTAGACCCCGAGGTGATGAATTGTGTGTGTGAAATTAGTTGTAAACCTGGTGTATTTCTTGTCGTATTGTTTACAGTGGTGGTACACACATCCCAGAAATGAGACGAAATAACTTGTCTAAATGGTGGCTTAATTTAATAAAAAAAACTACAATACCAAAAAGTTTATATACCTTTGTTGAGTCAGAAAATATTTAATTATACAATGAGGTTGTATAAGTTTGTAATTCTCAATTCTATTTATGAAGACCAATATCTTGGGACATTATACATGGCAATTTAGATCTCAAACTAAGCAGAGCTTGTATAAACACACAGAAATACACCAATAATACTAATTTCAAAGCCTAAGTTGAACAGTGTTGAATTTAAATAAGAATACTGAGAAATATTTCCATTGGCAGACGATGTGTCTATGAGTGAGATTAAACTGTAATTTATTTTAATAAATATACCAATAGATGCCAAAGCTTTAACGTTTGTTTTTCTTAATTGTCATGCTACATCTAATCGCCTAAATCTAAACGTCTGACAGAAAACTTTACTTTTCCCAAGTGACATAGACTCGTTTCTTCTTAGTAAAAACAACCTTCCGAACCGGTATTAAAGTGACTATTCATAAGAAGGTATTTGTGGCTATAGGCCTATTTGAAAAATATTTGCATTTTCGGTATACCTAGAGAATACGGGACGGTAACTAAAAATAAAACAGGAATTAAATTCACCACCATCAAATATAATGACTAAGTTACAAAATTAATACAATGTTAATACGAGCTAACATTTACTTCACGATACTAAACATACCTTTCAAGAAAATAAAACAGCCATAATTTATCCTGTTGTTATTGATAGAAAACACTACTGATGCAAAATTAAAAAACACAATTGTGACTCAAAACTGCTCAAATAAAAAAGATATGGAGCTATGTCTGCGCTGAGAATTTAGAATCATTTTTTTTTTTTTCAAAAGGAATAAGATTCGTGACAGCATAAGTGTGATAGACATGCTTGTAGACAATTTCCTGTATAGTCTGTAATTCTTTCGAAATCGCCTTTGTAATCAATTTTGTATAACATTGACGGTACTACATCTGCTGTCCCACATAGGTCGTGCCCTGAACCATCAATCTGGCTGCTGATTTGTTTAAGCTGTTAATATTAACTACCTTTATTTTTTGAATGCATAACGCGATTATAATGAACTTTTTGTGTAATGAGCAACTATTTCCATAAAAAATTATGGCAGAGTTTATAGCTGGTTCTTTTCAGCAATAGCAACCATCCTATCGGGTCTAAGAATCAAACTTTTCATAAGTCCTTTGGAAGGCATTTCATAGATAAACAGCATAAAAAAAATTACGAAAACAGTACAATAAATATTTGGAAATCCTCAAAATGCATCAAAAGTTTCCTACGTCAAATCCACAATCCACTTTCCAATAACATCAATAACTAACACACTACAATAAGGCACAACGGATAGCTTATCAACTAATATTTGGTCCCAAAGCTCAGTCAATCATGATCTCCAGGTGGGTGGAGCCGAGGCGCTCCTTCAGGCTCTTCGTATATCGAATGTTGTGGGCCCACGCTCTGCAGCGTATGTTGATTATTTGATGCACTGGAACGGTATTAAGGAGGTCAGAAGGCATTTGGTTTGAGTTGAACCACAAATTCAACGTAGTGATTTTGTTGATAGTTGTAAGTCAAGAAGGGAACTGGCTCCCATGTGCAGCCAGAACCCACTGATAGATTTTTGGTGACAGATTTTCAATTCAGGTAACCTGCTAGGGTACGTACTGCCACAGTTCTATGGTTGCCTCACTATCGTTTCCTAATCTTAAATTTAATTCTTATTGTAGTTTTTGAACCCATGACAATGGTTTAAAGATAGTGTTTCATTGGAGGCATGTTGAGAACAGTTGAAACTCTTATAAAATCTAAATGCAATATTTATTTTGGGGGTTAAGAAAAAGGAATAAAAAAGGAAATGAAGAAGCACTTACGGGTTGGCTTAAGCAACTGCACAGCAACCAATGGACTAAGATATCCCGGCGTGTTGTCATAAGGGAAGTAGATTTCAGAGAGACCAGGGTTCGGCCAGTACCTCAGCGGACCCAGGGCTTCAACATCAGCAGATCTCTCGCCCTGACATGACAACCAGACTTTGCGACGCTGGAACAAACAATATGATTAACTAACAAACACTATCATGGAAGGTGTGGATGAAATCTTAATCAGACCTCTACTCACTTGCACTTAAATAACTTGCATACTTTTGTACAGAATTTCAATAATACTACCAGGAATCTGATAGAATATAACTGTGTCAAAATTTTCATTCGGCGACCACTGTTTGCAAATGGAGCTATCAGAAAGTAAATAGGTAATAGTGAAATTGCTTTATTTAACTGGTTTCAAATTAAAGCTGAAACCTCCGTCCTCTCTTAAGATATCGGCCCTAGAAGGTACACCTCTAGGTCACCTTATCTGAATACCATCGAGTCCTTTAATTCTTCCAAAATGTCTGAAGAAACCGATTACTTCATGCTATTAAGAAATTTAAATACCTCTGGTTCTGGTGCATTTTGGATATAATCCTTGATGTCAGGCGGCATGTCTGGGGGCAAGTCACCGGGGTCATCGTAGAAGTTGGGGTTCCAGTCATATAACTGTAAAAGACAGAAGGATTGTATACAATCTTCCGACGGTGGTTTCACCCACGTTCCCGAGGGATCTTACACACATAGGCTTTTTACATCCACATCACAGTAGTAAAACTCTTAGTGTGGAGTTCGTCCGAGGAAGTACTACCACTCATTTTCGCCGTGAAATAGTCGCGCCCTTGTATTACTGTGTTTCGGTTAGAACGGTAATGGAAGCGGCGGCCTTACCCATTGCGAGGCTCCGGGCGGCAGGTCATTGCGAGGCCCTTTGTCCTTGCTGAAAAGTATGTGATGCGAAAGTAGGTCTGCTTGTTTTGGTTTAGGTATTTGTCATGTTTGAGAAGAAATGCTAAAGGTATACAAATAAATTAGATTTGCCTTTGCAAAAATTTAAGGATTATATTAAAGCCGTATTGGTAAAAAAGGCTTATTACAACATAAATGAATATTTGAATGATAATAGTGCCTGGTTGTAAATGTATTGTTGTATGTTATGATTTAAATTTTTATTTTATTTTATTGCATTGTTAATTTATCTATAACTTTGAACATGTTATGGTCACAGTGATAACACTTTGTGTGTATTTCAAAATTCATAAATTCTTATTTTTATGAGCATCAAACATAAGTTAGTCATGCTCGCTTTAATGCCTTTGCTTGCGGCGGCGTCGTGTGGCGGGTCGCTCACTTCCCTACAATATAGCGAGGAGGGCGATGGCTGCCACATGCGTCATACTTGTGAACAGGTGCTGCTTGTGGGGGCTGGTCAGCTTAAGTTTGTTTGTATCTTTTTTTTAAATTAGATATTATATTCATAATATTATATTATTGTTCAATAAATTCTTCACTTTTGCGATAACACACAGGTATTGTCAGTGAGACTAAATAGATTTTATGTAATAAATCTAAGTTGTTTTTTTTTAAAAGAGTAATTGCTGAGTTTATTCAAAAAAAATTCAAAACCATTTATTCAGTTTAGGCCTTCGGAGGGCACTTATGAAGGTCAAATTTAAAGTTACTGAAGCTACAAAATTGCCGGCTCTTCTCAGTATAAAACAACCTTCCGAACCGGTATTAGAGTCAGACTATTCATAAGTGCTTGTAAAGGCCTATTTGAATAAAAATATTTTCATTTCATTTCAAATAAAATTTGAAATCCATATTTTTTTTTATTTGCTTGGGTTGCGCGAGGCCCCGGGCGATTGCCCCGTTCGCCATCCCCTAAGCCCGCTTCTGGGTAAGAAACCGTTGAAATCACAATGACATGACACTTTATTACTTCAGGGTCTCAGGGTCGACACCAGGTGTTGCAAATATCCATAGGTAGCGGTGACCACTTACCACCAGGTAGACCATCTGCTTGTTTGTCGGCCTACTATACTATACTATACTAATGAGCATGTAAAAAATATCTCACCCTATTTAATTTTATTATCAGACATGGTGTTCTATTGGAATATCCGTAGTTGTTCATCTTAGAGCAGTCCCCAAATTGTGTGGTATCGAAAGCACAGACCTCCTCGCGAGGTGGCTTCATGTCTCTGCAGTCGCGCTGGTTCACACCTTGGTTGATGAGAAGACTCTTGTTTTCATAAGCTGGAATTTTAAAACATAATTTTACAAATACATTTGACAATATGGTATTTATAAAGGGCGAACTTGACAAATTACGATACTATAAATAAATTAATATCCCGCGGGCACACAGCAGCTTTACATCTGCAGGGTGATTGTGTAATGGTCTCGTAATCGTCGTTGCAGTCATTTTTGTATTACAATGACGATACTGCGACTGTTGTGCCACATTGCTCGCACGGCGAACTTGACAAATTATGATACTATAAATAAATAAATATCCCGCGGGCACACAGCAGCTTTACATCTGCAGGGTGATTGTGTAATGGTCTCGTAATCGTCGTTGCAGTCATTTTTGTATTACAATGACGATACTGCGACTGTTGTGCCACATTGCTCGCACGGCGAACCATCAATCTATTATGAAATCGGCTTTAAGATTGAATCCGATTGAGTTACACAATTCAGATGCTGATCCCAAACTAAGCAGAGCTTGTAGTATTGAAAGCAGATAACTGTTTCACTACTTAAGATTTTTTTTTTCTTCTAAATACAAATCATTTATAGACGGACCAGTTGACACGTCGTTAGAGACCCTGACTGCTACGCTACAAGTCGTGGGTTCGATTCCCTAGGACAAACATTAGTGTGTTTGAATATGTGTGTGTCTCGTCAATATCTACCTACATAATAAATATGTATTTAGAAAACATAAAAGATAGTACATATAGTAGGTATATTAGTAACCTGGTTTTCATAGCAAAATCAGTACAATCATCTTAATTTGAGAATAGATGGCTTTGTAAACTGAGTGTCCCAGGATATTTATACTTATACCATAGTAGGTACATATGGTACACACAATATATACACCTTGTATGACATCATTAAATAAATAAAATCCCTATCTGGTTAATAAGGTACTACCTTACCCATTTCCGCCGTGAAGAATTAATGCATTTGTATTATTGTGTTTCGGTTAGAAAGGTAGAAAGTAGTAGAAAGGGGGCCGATGAAATTACAAGTAAATGAGACTTAACATCTTGACGTCTCAGGGTCGGCAACGCAATGACATAGCCCCTAGTATTGTAAATGTCCATGGGCAGCGGTAACCACTTACCATCAGATGGACCGTCTGCCTGTTTGTCCACCCTAAATGACAAAAACAAAACCTCTGTGGCCTTTTTCTTTTACTCCAGATCATCTCTTAAATTAACAAGGATATTAGCCGAATTAGCATTGCACGATTGTTTGTTATGGTTACAGTCATATCTGTTTAGTGTTGACTGACGACTGACGCATTTAGTCAAGTCAAGGCAGTTCCTTACATCGTGAAACGACCTTGTTTAGTTTTTTTAGAATCCCACTAATATCATAAATGTGAAAGTTAGGATGTGAATAATATATTTGTGACTTGATCATGCATAAATGATCAATACCGATGGCGATATTAATAACCAAATATTGAGCATTAGGGTCCAGGACTTACGTTCCAAAAACTGATCGATATTGTCGACATATTTCTTGACGTGCGTTGCGTTGTCACCGTTGAACCAGATGAGGGCTCCCTCTTCAAACAGCAGAGGCCTGTGACCCATTCCTGGATTGTCACCTGGAATTAGTAATAAATTATAAATATCCTGGACCATTTTGGACACACGGTTTTCTAATCCCATTCTAAATGGAGCTTGTACTATGGTAACCAGATAACTTTCAGACACAGACATGTTCATACTTACAAATGCTTGTCTAGCTCAGTTTGTAGTGTTTTGTGGTGCAGTGTGGTAAAGGCGACGAACACCACCGCCCCAACTCATATCTCAAATCACAGGCACATGAGACTTAACAACTTTACGTCTCAGAGTCGACAACGCATTGGTGACCCTGATGTTGCAAAAGTCTAAGGCGGCGGTGGCCACTTACCAGCAGGTGGACCGTATGCCTATTTGTGCCTTTCAGTCAGGGAATCTCACCACCAATCAGTCAACTCATACCCAAGGTTATGCAATAAAATCCAAGACCATAAAATGATATATGACTTACCAATAATAGAGTCAGCAAGTGTGAAGTAGGGTATTCTATCGTCCATGGTGGCCAGCAGTCCGCACATGCAGATGGAGAAGAAGATGATGATGCAGATGTACATCACCAAGTAGATCAGGCCTATAACACCTGGAATTATACAGAAATACCGATTAACAACTGGAATTTACTTCTGTAAAAACATTTTTTGGAACCCTTGCGGTATTTTCGAAAACAGGCGCTTCACCTGATTGTAGCAGCGTTTCCGTTGTCTTTGGCGTTAGGTACAGACCAATATAAGTAGACCCATTGAAGAATGTCGTAGAAAAGAGAATTTAATTTATTTTAATGTAAAGTTCACATATTGATACAATGATTGTATGATTGTACAATTTAATGATAATGTTAATAAATGCAGAAAAATTTAATGGTACTCTAGAGAAAGCAGAAGAAGTAGAGGAAGACAATTAAAGCGATGGGAAGATGATTTTAGGAAAGTAGCAGGTCCAGAATGTTTACGTACAACTAAGGACAGAAACAAGTGGAAAACCATAGAGGAGGCCTTTTGAAAGACAAGCGGTATTGTGAGGGGTGACTAACTGCATACCGAGAATGTGATTTAATATTTTTACCTCTATTTTTAACATATAAATAAATGTAAGTATTGTCAAATAAGTTCAATTTAACAGCAAAAAATTCTTTAAAATTTTATTAATTTATATCTTATCATAATGCAGCAAGATTAATTTTCCTATAACAACTCTTAAACGGCAAAAGATATTTCTTAAATTGAACAAAGTATAGGTACTAAATTTATCTATTACAAACATATAATTCTAATGAGAAGTATATACAAATCGTAGGCTCTAACAAATTGTGTCGTTGTACATTATCTGTCCTAAATGCGACATAATGGATGCTAATATGCGAACAACGATTCATTGTTCAAATTACATGATGATGAGCTTTATTTGTCATTTATCGGCCTATTACTAGGGCTTCATTCTCCGTCTGTCACACGCACACATGCTATATCTTTTGAACATGTATAGATTTGGAATAAGTGGAGAGTTTAAATTTTCAAAGAGTATATTTTTGTATACCGCTTGGACCGGCAGGCGAGCGGACGGTAAGTGGTCACCGCTGCCTATGGACATTTGTAACACTCTAGGGCCATCGCCAATGCGTTGTCGACCCCGAAGCGTGAAGTCTCATCATCATCATCATCATCGGCCTATCTCCGTCCACTGCTGGACATAGGCCTCACCTATGGCACGCCACTGAGCTCGATCTTCAGCTCTTTGTTTCCAACCGCTGCCAGCCAGCTTGCGTATATCATCGCTCCATCTAGCTGGAGGGCGCCCTACACTACGTTTACGGAGCCGTGGTCTCCACTCTAGAACACGTCTACCCCAACGGTTATCGGTTCTGCGACAGATGTGACCAGCCCACTGCCACTTCAGCTTGCTAATCCGTTGAGCTATGTCGATAACTTTGGTTCTCTGACGGATGACTTCATTTCGAATTCGATCCTTCAGAGAGACTCCGAGCATAGCTCTCTCCATAGCTCGCTGAGCGACTTTGAGTTGGTGAACCAGTCGCACCGTCAGTGTCCACGTCTCGGCTCCGTAAGTCATGTGCCTGTAATTTCACCGGCCCCCTTTAGCAAACACAGTAATACAAGTGCACTACTGCTTCATGGCGGAAATGGGTAAGGTAGTACTTCCCCGGACTAACTCTGCACTAAGAGCTCTACTACTCAAAAACTACTATGGCTGTAGATATACGTTTGTATTTTAAAATTCACTATAGCTGTACCCCGCGGTTTCATCCGCGTTTATCGATATCATATATAGCCTATCTTTCCTGCAATCACATGTTCTGACTAAATATGCACTAATTTCCATAGAGATCATTCAAATCGTTGTTAAGTTATAAAAGGACAGAAAAAAAAATATAGTATAATTGGCGTCAGTGAGTCTTAAAAAAAATATTTATCACAAAATTTGTCAAAAAAATTTAATATAGAGACAGATCCTACAGATTTACAGGTATAGAAGTTAGTACAGGTAGAAATATTACATTTCTAAAAGCTTGACTAAGAATAGAAAGTAGCTCACGTATTGATCTTCACATTTTTGATATATCCACGTACAGACGCATAATAAATATAGAAATAGACGCTATACTTTATCCGTTAACCAAGGATACATAAACATCGTGTAACAGACTCATGTCGATTTATAATATAAGTGTTAGACTTATTATTTCACCTAACCTTGGTAACCAAATTTCTTTAAACACCGAAAACAGAGCAAAAATACTAACAGCCACCTTTTCAAGCTAATACAAACTTCAACAGATCGCGGGGCAACGAGGCCGAGCTTACCTCTCATGTGATTGTATAGTTAGCGAAAGAGACAGAGCATAGAGGCTTCGACGAAACATCCTCGAGCTAGATTAGCAGATTTCAAATTATAAAACCTGATATTTGCGCATCGAGGGTACCGTAACGTGCTTAGATAGTTTGTCCATTACAATAATCGAATATTCAAAATGTCCCCCGCGGTTTTACCCGCGTTCCCGTGGGATGTCACATGTTTCCTCTTCAATCACTCGATCTATTAAAAACCGCATCAAATTCCGTTGCGTAGTTTTAAAGATTTAAGCATACATAAGGACATAGGGATATAGGGACAGAGAAAGCGACTATGTTTTATACTATGTAGTGATTCAATATTGCTTTTTTTTATATCTCTATTAGTATGCCAGGTGTTATCTCACAAAATTTCCCTTTATAAGAATAGCGGTCCCCCGCGTTCTCTATGGGAAGTTACATATTCTGGGAATTAAAGGAACAAATGTACCAAAACTAATCCAGATCCGTTCAGCCCTTCTGGCGTGATTGAGTTACAAACATCCATCCATTTACCATAGTTGTAAGAAGTAGTCAGATTATACTACCGGCACGCTATGATAGCCGTTTTGACGTTCCAGATTGTCATAGGAAAAGAAACTGTATTGCTTTGAAATAAGGTTGATTTCCATCATCATACATTAGCTGTTGGATCAATAGATGCACCTTATTTATGAAGGAATAATAGTTATTTGTGCAACAAGAGAGCAAAGTAATTTTTTACAGCGAGTGCTGATTTTGAATACTGAGTGTGGCGAGGGATTCAATGGCACGAGATGCAAAAAACTTGGCTCTCGTGTAACACACATGACTTTTCACTTCAGCAGCGAGAACACTTTATGAGATAAAATAATAAACAGGAACTTGTTGTTTTAAAATACTGTCCTCGTCACTCATATTTTACGAATATTTTAATATTTTTCAACTTATTATTATTATTTTAACTCTTTACGCCAGTCACGAAATTTTATTCCCGCTCTTTTATATTAAGGCGTGTTCGGAAATAGCCCATGATATTTTATTATTCAAAAAATTACGTAACATTATTGAAACTAGAAATAAATAATTACTGGTTCAATATCAGTTTTATTTGCAGTAAATATTTATTTTCGTTTAAATACAACATAAAGTTAAAAATTCAATTAATTATATTAAAAGACATAATTTTCTTTTTGGAAAATTTCTTTAGTTAGTACGAATATCCGAACGTGTTTGTCTTTGAAGTCGAATTCAAAATCGGAATTTCGAAAGGGCTGGTATTTGTCTCTCTCTCTTTCTAATGGCGGGAAAGAGATAGAGTATGCATATTCCGAATTGTATGATTAACCCAAGGCTAAAGAAACAAAAATTAAAAAGTTACTTAGTCTCACTCAGTGAGCAAAATGCGATTTCAGGCAGCAAAACCTTCTTGTTTGAGCTACTGAAGTGAAAAGGCTATTTTTCTTTGTCATTGTTAAACGTCAAAACGGCTATCATAGCGTGCCGCAAGTTTAGTAGGAAATGTACATAGATTTAATTAATTAGTAAAATGGATTATGGAAACGACAGTATTATAGATCAAATGCCTTTATTTACTAAGTCAAATAAACATCCCATAGCACTCAACAAATCACTCGCATCGAACCAATAAGACTTAGCTAACATGTCTTTTGTTTTAACGATGTTATCCTCCTATTACTTGTAACGTTCCTGGCCGGTTTTATATTATACTATAAAGATTTTCAAATACAACTCGTCCTAGTTTTGGTCATTACATTGAAAGGCAGCGGCACAGACACATCTTTGTTTTATTACTATAATCCAGTATTTTAAACAATTTATTTTATGGACTTCACGCTCTCAAGCGAACAAATAGTCAAGCCTGGTAAATTCGACAGCTACATGTAAACACTACATATAACCTTTTGCTACAGTTTACTATAGAAACCCTTTTAGAAGAATTTTGTGACTGTATGTGTGGTTAAGCCAATTTTATAATAGATTGCTGGCTCGGCGCGTGAGGAGTGTGGGACAACAGTCGTAGCACCGCCAATGTAATTCAAAATTGACTGTAACAAGGATACAATAGTCCTGCGGGTTCTTTATTATTAAACGAACAGGATGTGTCGTAAACACGACGATAGAAGTGATACTTTTGTATTACATGTTGTATTTACCTCCAACACTTTTCGTCACACAAAATTTCAAGCCCTACCATAGGAAGTTCCACTTTAATAAATGTATTGGTCAATTCAAGTCTTATTTCCCTTCGAAAAGCTCTTGGTAGCCCATGGTTAAAATAGTAACAAGCTAACAGCAAAACAGAATATTGTTAGTATTCGGCTAAAATCGATTCTGTACAGTTCCCGAATGCAAATAGCTCGGGCATGAGCGAAACTGGTCATGGACTGTTTACTCTCCAGCTGACGTCATACCATGAGCTAGGTGTAGTTGTGTTTGGAGACGGAGAAAGCATTGATTTTACGTGGAAATGTTTTTAATACGCTTTTATTCTGTGCGGTAACTAAAGTTGTGGAGATCCTAAAAGCCCCGTTTTGATAGCTAAGAGTGTGATCAAAATCAACCCTATGAAGTTACGATAAGGTTCATTATTATATAATTAACCATTGGATTAAAACTAACCTTATATTTAACACGATCATTTTGGTTTTTTGGCGTGATTATTATAAATACCTGTTTAATACAATCTTGGAAGTCTACTACTTCTAATTATCGTAGGTAGGTAAGTACTATTTACCGTACCACCATGCTGTGTTTGGTTTTGCTTCACCAAAAGCTCAATCTCATTCGAATCCACGACCCAACACTACCACCGAGCTGTCATCGCCAGTGAAAGAAAAGAAGGCCCCATAAATGCCACTGTATTGCATTTTTAATTATAGAATACTAGAGGTCTCCCGTTGTTACCATCCCTACTATTATTATATATGTGAATGTAAGTTTGTTTGTTACGCTTTCACGCGAAAACTTCTAAACCGATCATCATGAAACTTTGTACACATATTCTTGTAGGTATTTGAAATAGGATTAACATAGGATACTTTTTGTGCCGGGAAAATGTCAAGTCCCTCGGGAACGCGGGTGAAACCGCGGGGGACAGCTAGTAGCTTATAAACTATCCATTTCTCAAGTTTCGTTCAAGTCTAATAAGTCGTTAAAATGACAATAGACAGAGCGTGGCCTGAAATAACTTAAAACATCCTCTTTATCCTGAGGAAATGTAACGAGTGCTTCGAAAACGCAAGCAAAACCGCCTGGGGGAAACTAGTCACCAATAAACACAACATACACGAACCTTATATAGACGCAATTAATTAACGCTACGACACAATATGATCAATCAGCTAAGTGTAGCGTTACACGAAGCCTTCGTAGCCTCTCCCACGACAGGCACCTACTTATAACTAGCGGTCAGTTACTACCCTGCCCTTGTTTTATTATTCTATACGTGCTATGATTCGCTTCATTACATTCAATCTAGATCTCCAGGGCCGAGGATTGTGTTAGGTTGCTGGGGCCCTTTAAAACCAATAAACAAAGCGTCAATTACGATTTAGTCTTGTATAAGTTCAATACATTTTGAGCAACATTAAAGTTTTTGACAAAATGCCGAAAAAAAGTCTGAAATGGATGACATTAATACATATATGCTATTTTTATTATTTGTTGTTATGGGGACATAGTAGTATCTTTTACGGTTAATAAGATAGAGCCTTGTGTTGTGACTGACAGATGGACGGATGGACGGACGAAGGGACGTCCCGGTTTTATCCGCGTTCCCGTGGGATGTTACATTGCCCCGAGATAAAAAGTTAAAAGTTAATCTGTTATTCCAGATTATAAGCTATCAAGGTGTCAAGTTTCATCCAAATTCGTTTACTAGGATTTGTGTGAAAGAGTAACAAACATCCATCTATCAATCATCACAAGCTTTCGCATTTATATTATTAGTAGGATTTTGTTAATGTTATATTGGCAAGATTTTGTTAATGTTATAATGGCAGGAATTTGTCGTCAATTTGATGGAAACTTCGTCTAAGCCATTGGCTTTTATATACATATATTATATGTACATAAATGGACCTCTACAATAGTTGGCCAACTTGTGGATGAGCGACGAACTCAATTCCTGATCGCTACACCAACCCATCAAACTTACTAGCTTTTCAATTTAGGACAGCGTTTTGAGAGAACCCTCGGGAGTCACCAAATTGTACGGCTGGGTACAGGCCGGCGGTCCACCTGATAGTAAGTGGTCACCGCCGCCTATAGACATTTGTAACACCGAGGCATCGCTAATGCGTTGTCATCTCTCACGTGATTAGTAGTATTAGCGTAGTAAGCGAACGAGACAGAGCCCGGAGGCCGCGACAAAACCTCCTCGAGTTAGAGTCATTTTCCTTACTGAATCAAGCCCCTGCTTCACGGCGTACATAAAATAAATATCCTGGGACATTATTTACACACGGCCATCTGGTCCCAAAGCTTGTACTATGGAAAGCAGATAACTGATATACTACACCCAGACACAGGACAAACAGACATATTCATGCACACTAATGTTTGTCCTGGGTGGGAATCGAACCCGCGACCTTCGGTTTGGCAGTCAGAGTGTTAACCACTAAGCCAACTGGCCTGTCATGGATATGGTGGTCCTTCGCCGAACGAATTCAGCACTTTGAGCTCTACTACTTCTAATTTCAAAATTACTTTGGTACGATTGCTGCTTACACCTTGTAATCCAATGTGAAAAAGTCTGAACATACTTTTTATAGTACAGTAATAAATTTAATATAACTACATATCTATAGAATATAGGTTTGCAGTTACGTACTATATGTAGTTTCGCAGACTGTTGTCGAGGCCGTAACGCTATTTGTGGAAACGTAAACTTTATGGTTTGACGTAGGTAGTGCAATAATTTTCTGATATTGTACATTTACTAAAATTACTATTCGTTATGTGCGATACTTCTACCATAGACAAACCCTTTTATATTTGGCCAGTGTAAGAAATCTCTTCTGAAGTTTAAAAATGTTATTGGAAAATGTATCTTTATGCTTTGTGATAAGGTACATTCGAAATATCTTAAATTAACAATTGTATCAATAGATGAACCTTATCTCTAACGAAATAAAAATTTTTTTTCTTTGACGTCGTTAAACAATATACTTTTCTTATATTGGACGATGGTTAAACTTTTCATTGTTTTTCTGCACTGAGTAGTCATCAAATGTTTAATGCTTTATTGCAGAAAAAGCTCTTTGGAACCGTAAGTTGGTGACGTCACTTTTACGGTGTGATAGAGACGCATGTAAAGGAATCGTGTCAACTGGAAGCCTCTAGGTGTAACAGAGAGCGTCGTGTCTTAATTTTCTTTTATGGACTGGAAGGTGTTAGGTGTTTGGTAGATTTATAAACGACTTAGAAAAAGGAGGAATCTCTCAATTCTTCTTTTCTTGAAGTGAAAACTTCATTAGGCGCGTTTTGCGCTGAGCAGTGAATGTATGTGAACAGTTAAGCACAGGTCGATCACGCTGAATCGGATTTTTTTTTGTATACCATAAGGCGGTTATCATCTGAGCGTTGTGTCAATTATGTTAGGCTTAGTTTCCACCATCATTCAGAGAATAGCTTCTGACAGGTTTATGCGTAGGTAAAATATGTTTATAGTATTCCACTCGGCGGAAACCTGGGTGGGTCACTAGTAACTATAAAATCCCCATTCTTTGTATACACATCTTGACTCTAATATAACTGACATCTTTAATCTATATTTATATATATAAAAATTAATATTTTTCTGTATATCCTTTACAGAATCGTAAACTATGCAACGGAGTATAATGCAGTTTTCAACAATGGATAGAGTAATTCAAGAGGAAGGTTCAAAGCCGCAGGGCGCAGCTAGTGTTTAATATTTCACAATCGGATCCCTGAATCCGAAAATGTTTATCACATAATATTCTTTTTAAAACATATCCAGATTTCTTGCTTCAAATTATAGCATTTTAGTACCCAGTGTTTCTAAGATAAACTATGGACAGACGGAAAATACGAAACTATAAAAGTTTCAAGTTACTTGACTACCTAACTTTTTAATTTATAATAATAAATTGCTGATTTGATTGCTCACCACGCAATTACATCAGAAGCCCACTCCCATAGAGATAAAATTACAATCTATGGTCTTTCTTTTTTTTTCCGTGGAAAATAATTGAATATATGACAATCGCATCTACATTGTATCCCCAATTAACTTTAACTACAATATGGCGTGTACGGAAATTAATGAAATAGTCTTTTAACGCTGTCATCGTGTGTAAAAATTTAACACGAACTAAACTAGAAAATTGCTAGTTTTAGTACTCAGCTAATTTTAAACTCGCTTTATTTATATATTATAATTAACTTAGCGATCACTGTGTGTTATAATAATGTAATGTTAGCGTATATATTTTGTTGGTAATCCATAAATAAATAAATGAACTTTTAATACTGTGTATCGAATAGAGCCGGTGAAATTACAGGCACATGCGATTTAACAACATCACGACTCAGGGTCAGGACAACGGATTAGCAATGCCCCAGGTGTTGCAAATGTCCACAGCCGGCGGTGACCACTTACCATTAGGTTGACTGTCTGACTGTTTGTCAACCATGCTAAAATAAATAAAAAACCACGAGTTGCACTCCGGGAGTGCCGGCAGAAGTGAAAAGTTGAACATTAACGTTGTGCATTTTTACCGTCTTACGAATTCTCGATCAGGTCACGTGTCCTGACGCGAGTTTAACATTTTATACCCATCCCAAGAAAAGTGCTCAACGCCGCTAATGAAGTTTTCACTTATGAAATTACTTAAAAATTTACTATAGCATAGACGAGTAAATAACGTCATCCCCGCTTTACTTGTCCTTACCCAAAAACAAGTAATTTATAATTATTTTATTTCACAACTTGGTACATATAAATCACTCATATATTAATACTAAATAACTGCCATTAGGTTCCTTATTAACTACGAAATGCTAAAAATCTGTCAATATTTACGTGACCACTGAGTGTTTTTCTAAGGGGTAATCTAGTTTGCAATTCCATCATAGAGTTTTCTCCATAGTATTATTTTTGCTCGTGTTAGTTATTCGTAAATCTACCATCAGATTTATTAAATTCAAACACTAGGTCGCCAGCCTCAATATTGTGTTGAGAGAGGCTTTGAGCTGAGCCAGCAGAACTTTGAAGCTAAAAATATACTCTCAGATCATTTGCTTTAGAGTTATGATTGATGTGAGCTTGTGTGTTTAGGTTGTAATTATTGTTGTTTTCTAAATTATTGTTATCTACATTATGTACTTTGTTAATGTTGAATTTGAAATTGAAATAATAAAATAGTCAAAAAGTCAGATTAGATAAAATTTATTAAAATAAATAAGAATGTTACCTTGCTGAGTTTCTTGCCGGTTCTTCTCAGTTGAAGACTGATTTCCGAACAGGTGGTAGATTCAGTAACTTTAAAGTTGGCCTTCATAAGTGCCCTCCGCGGGCCTAAATTGAATACATGGTTTGAATTCTTAATTTTTTTATGCAACTACTAAAGGTGCACTTTTTTTCTAAATTAATTAAACTACCAATTGAGGAAGTGTAATGACATGAATGATTGGGGAAAACACTCTGAACCTTTCCCTATCATAAAATTCAAAACCATTTATTCAGTTTAGGCCGCCGGAGGGCACTTATGAAGGTCAAAAGTTACTGAAGCTAACAAATAGAGTAATTTTCCTTTTTTGTCTAATCTTAAAATAATCGATATGTCAGATGGTAGATATTATTACTTGACAGCTCAGACGGCTTGATTAGAAGCCCTGACTGCCACGCTGTTGGTCGTGGGTTCGAATCCCAACCACGACAAACACTTGTGTGCACAGACATATCTATTTGATCTGTGCCAGAATTTCAATATCTTTATAAGTATGTATGATATGTAGTAAATCAGTGATCTGGTTTCCATTGTACAAGCTCTGTTTAGTTTGGGATCAGGGGTTCGATTCAGTAAGGAAAATGACACTAACTCGAGGATGTTTCGTCGCGGCCTCCGTGCTCTGTCTCTTTCGCTAACTACGCTAATACTACTAATCACGTGAGAGATAAGCTCTCCGAGGCCTCCGTGAAGCGGCTCGCCGACAAAGTTTGTATTAGCTATATAAGGGGGCAGAAGGTCCTACAATTCTCCAAAGTGTTTCCTACGAAGATGCAGAAAAGGTAATCGGCTGTGTTAAAATAAATTGCTAATAAAAATTAACAACTATTACGGTAAATTTAAATAATATAGTTTTTTGCCTGAAACACAGGACATCCTAGTTGACGCCTATATGCTATATTAATTATATCTAAGGAAAACATTGCACCTATTCATTATGTTACTATGTAAAAAAATATATAATTCCACCGACATTCCTTATCCATACCTACTCTTGGATTATGGGAAAGTGAGGGAGTGACTCATTCCTCTAACGGGTTTATTTTAAACTTTATACAGATCATAACTCAGAAATTTCTTGGAAATCAAAGGAGATTGATACGAGTGTTCTAAATATACATTTAACTCAGTTACTATAGCGGTTAAATACCCTTTTCCAGAGTGTGCTTTCGATTCCTGACTAGGGCAAATATTTGACCTTTAGGGTTAAATTTAAAAAAAAACAATCACATAAACGTAGTGTAGGGCGCCCTCCAGCTAGATGGAGCGATGATATACGCAAACTGGCTGGCAGCGGTTGGAAACAAAGAACTGAAGATCGAGCTCAGTGGCGTGCCATAGGTGAGGCCTATGTGCAGCAGTGGACGAAGATAGGCTGATGATGATATATGATGATATGATGATGATGATACACTTCAACCCAGCCCAAGCGTGGATCCACCGTTGTGGGCACGATGGGCATTGAACTAACCCTAATAGACTTGTGACTTCACTCGTGCACGATTCATTGACGTTGATAGTCTGATGATATTATATCTCATGCCTTTATAAAATAAAAAAAACTTCTTTGTAGGAATGTACTGTATAAATCATGAGTGAGTTGATACTCTGAATCACACTTGGTCGATTTTCGGATGGCTGTGACTACAACCGTTTTTGTGGGCTGGATCCGCATGTGACCGAGCCTTACAAACAAATTAGATAAGCTAGAGAAATAATTAATCAATAATAGAGAATAATTTATCTATAAATTTCAAACTTCAAACGAAATATTATATTATTGAAGTCGGTTCAGATAAGACGGAATTATGGAGTAAAACTCCAAAGAGAAAAACTATTATAAAACAAAATAGACGGAACGTTTCCTCTTTAGGGTTCCATAGCCAATCGAATCTCAACAATAATAAATAAATATCCTGAGACATTCTTTACACGTTGTCATCTGATCCCAAACTAAACAGAGCTTGTACCATGGATATCTGACTACTGTACAAATATTACTTTGTAGTTCTCAACATACCTAGACTTTCATACTATACCCTGCCCAGACATGTTCATGCAGACAAATATTGATTCAGGGTGGGGATCGAACCCTGTTATATCGAGATCTATAGCGTGGCACTCAGGCTCTCTAACCCCCAAGCCAACTAGCCCGTCATTATAAATGCGTTATCGATGTTTACTTGCCACTGAATTAACAAGGATATGACCTAGATGAGCAAATAGAATACCTTTTATCCAGAAAAACTGGAAACAGAAACTAGTTCAATAATATATTCTGGCTAAAAGATGCATGTACTAACAGTATTTGATTTATTACAGAAATGTAGGCTTGTGAATTTGAATCTTGTTTACAAAGTCGTTAAAATGTAAAGAAAAATCCGTATGCACTACACAGAAACGGAGCTATCTATATCTATCTGTCTATCTATCTGAAACATCAACTCTCTTACAACATCTAAAGTAAATGTGAACTGGCGCAACAAGGCTTCAGACCTCTCACGTGATCGCATGGTAAGCGAAAGAGACAGCACAGACGATTTTCCTGGGTGGGAATCAAGCCCACGACACAAACCTATTGGTTGAACTAGCTTATTTATTCGATTATCTTAGAATAAGAAAATCTTATGGGTGAAATCAAAATAAGCTATAACTGAAAAAGTTATTTGATACCAGGATTTGGGTATAAATATAATGTTAGGTATATAAATTTATAGTTTAAAAAAACTAAAAAACACGCTTTTAAAAATCCAACTAAGACACAGGAAATAAATTTTAATAAATTTGAATTAAGAATAACTAAAGAAAAAAAATATTTTATTGTTAAAAAAACGTTCTCAATTCAAATTTATTTCCTATTTTTTTGTTGGATTTTCTATAAAAGCATGTTTTTTTGTTTTTTTTTAACAATAATTTATTTTTAAGCTAAATCGCTAATCCTCATTATCCAAGTAAGGATAACGGATCGAACTGTTTAAAATATTGAATTGTCATCGGTCTACAAACATTGAATAAAATCTGACCGTTTAAAGTGGGTCAAAATCAAAGGAGTCGGTTACAAACATACAAGTGAAGCTAATGTTAGCGTGTAAAAAATATTAGTTGACCATAAATAAAGAATAGGTAAGTAGTTAATTCTATAAATAGCGTGTTAGGCGAGAAATTCATGGTTATGCGTTATTATCCTCCAAAAAATCCAACATATAAAAAAAACCCTTTGATACAGTTTTCCTTACTAGCTATAATTATACATATAGGTAACTCTTAAATAGCTTTAGGTAGTTTGTTAAACTGGTCTTAGATCTGCTAGAACACACCAGCAACTTTGGGGACCGATTTTCTACTTCAGTGTTTCTTTTCTTCTTTACAAAACTCACCTCCCTAAGCCTGGGCTGCGAAGGTGTGAGATACGTCCTCAATTAAGATTTCTTGCCTCGAACCATATTCTCACTATCGAAGAAAACTAGAATAGGAGTACCAGCTCTCAATGCCAATTATAAGCCTGGCTGGAGTCGGCAACTGACTTCTAAGGTAGCCCGGGCAGTAAGTGCCTCTTAGTTCTCGAACTAAAATTTAAACTAAAACAGCCATATAGAAACTAACGTCTCTACCTAATAAGATTGCTTCAGTAGTAAAGTGGAGAGGTCGTCCAAGGAAGTACTACCACCTTACCCATTTCCGCCGTGAAGCAGTAGTGCGCTTGTATTACAGTAAATTCAAAATTCAATTCAAAACCATTTATTCAGTTTAGGCTCTCGGAGGGCACTTATGAAGGTCAAATTTAAAGTTACTGAAGCTACAACAGTGTTTCGATTAGAAAGGTAAGGGGGGCGGTGAAATTACAGGCACATGAGACTTAGCAACTTCCCGTCTCAAGGCGACAACGCATTGGCGCTGCGCCTAGTGTTGTAAATGTCTATATGGGGCAGTGACCACTTACCATTTGGTGGACCGTCTGCTTGTTTGTCGGCCAATTGGTATAAAAAGAAAACCTATAAACGACGATAAAAAACCTATGACAACTCAGACATACCAAGATTTTTGTACCACTTCGGCCAACAAACAAGCAGACGGTCCACCTGATGGTAAGTGGTCACGTGGTCTCTCATGTGCCTGTAATTTCACTGGCCTCCTTACCTTTCTGACTAAAATACAGTAATACAAGTGCACTACTGCTTTACGTGGAAAATAGTGGAAGTGTACCCAAATAAAAATGGACAACGCCAGAAGAAGGAAACTATACCATGTGATAAGCCGTAGAAGATGTTTCATATAACCACGTGTTCCTTTACCGTTTTTAATTTAATTAAAGAGATTGTTTTTAGGGCACCCAACCCAAAGGGTTCCAACAGGACCCTATAACTAAGACTCCGCTGTCCGGCCGTCCGTCTGCCACTGGGCTGTATCATTAGATACTTGGTTTTTTTACATATCATGTATTACTATAGCCACTTTAATATTATAATATATAAAATAAAATATAATAATTACAAATAATATAAAAATAAATTAAATGTTAAAAATTTATGGGGGCGAAAATTGTAGATTGAAAATTGTGGTTTCAAGTAAATCAATGAAAATTCCACTTAATCCAACTTTTAAAGCCTTTTCAAGTCACTGTAAAAACTCTTAAGTCAAGGCTGCTTGTGTGAATGGAGGTTAATCATAATCATTAACGATAAACATTTATTTTAAGACTGTAACCTACCAGTGCTATAAAATATATAGCCCCTAATATAACAGCCTAAACTTATTTTTATAAATAAAAATATTATTCCAATTCCTCACTCACCCCATCGCCTGCCAGTTCTCCCCAGGAACTTCCTCTCCTCCGGATTCCATATCGCGTACTGTATCCGCTGGAAGAAAGGCCTCTGAATAGGCCTCCTGTTGTAGTTCACCACTCCGTTGGGCTTGTCGGCACCCATCTTGGATGGCAGGCGGTGAAACACTGACCGCCAACTAGCGGTCGGTGAATATACGTTACTGAGTAGGTGTGTTAGTGCCTAGTTGCGGTTTGCCTCACTGAGGCTAGGTTTCATGATAAACTTTACATTAACACTAGTTTGGTTAACCAATATGCAAATTAATAATACAAATAAATCAATATTAAACGTATATTTCCTACTAATCTTATAAATGAGAATATTTGTCATTGTGGATGGAAGTATTTAGATGAAACTTAGCACATAGATATTTTATAGCCTGGAATAACACATAACACAATTTCATCCCGGGAAATTGTATCTATAACTGCATCCTATGGGAATGGGGGCAAACCGCGGGGGACGCCTAATTCATAATACGATATTCCATAAAGGCGTAGAGGTTTTATTGCCGATTTATATATTTTTATGCAGTCTTTATAACAGTAGGTAAACATTCAAGTTGCATTCCTATCTGTTAAGTCAGTTATTCTTTGATCGTGGTCGCATATCCGCCCAAATCTGCCCGCAACCGGCGAGCCGCCCGCCTACCGACCTGCGACGAGCCCTTAGCAATTAGATACTTTTCGCCATCAAATTATTTTAAGTAGATATCTTTTGTAGGTAATTAATCATGTGCACTATGGTGTATTGTTTCTGTTAACTTAGTTAATCTACTATTTTATAATCAGCTGATTTTGTCAGATTGCGGAGTTAATGAGAGGCTGAAAGAGTCAAGGTGAGTTATTTACTCCTTCTTCCTTCAACCATATCCTCTGTCTTCTCCCAAAAGTAGTTACATTACTGCGATATTTATTTTACCATGAATAGTTTTCATTGACCACAAGCTCGCCACTGGTAGTACCGACTTCAATATGGTCAAAGGTGGTAAGTACATAAAGCCTTGAAAGGAACAGGCTCCCAAAAGCAGCTGTCCAAACGCACCGGCAGATGCTTGGCGACAGATTATCAACTTTAGGATGATATCCTTCATTGAAAACGCAAACTCATTGAAGGATCCAAACCCACGGCAATCACTACTAACTGAGCTTGTAATATCCTAAATATCAATTTATTTATATCAAGTAGCCCGACAAACTGGCAGTCAATGCCCCAGTTGCTTTCTGCAATACCTACTAGAGGCATCGCCAATGGGTTCTCGACCCTGAGACATGATGTTAGTAAGGCTCATGTGCCTGTAATTTCACCGGCCCCTTTACCTTACTTATAACGGAAGTAATACAAGTGCACTGCTGCATCACGTAGGATATTGGCATGGAGGTAGTACTTCCCCTGATGAACTCTGCACTAAGAGCTTGTCTATGTTTCTTTTTGATGTTCCAAGGTATCCTAGAATTCATTACCTCACCCTCATTTGATAGTCTAAGAGAATGAAACCGGTATAATTCGATTTTTTATAGAGCTTTGACAAAGGTATCAGACGGTTATCATCATCATCATCATGGGGCAGAAGCCAAAGGAATGTCCACAACCGATCATAGATTTCCCCCACTCATAGACTTGACATGACCGGTCTTGGACCGCCTAACGATACATGCTACTTCAAATTAAAAAAGAAAGTATATACCATAAAAAGTATTTATTCAAAATAATCCACAGATAATGAAATTCAGATAGAAATTGGAATTAATCTATGCTACAATAAGTTTTGTACTGACAACAGGTAAACGACACTTATAACTAAATTATCCATGAATAGGACTAAAGGATATCATATCATACATATATTATTTATATAAATTTATAGCTACGTTAATTTTAAACATATATGTTTACAGTTGTTATGTAAGTTAAGTTAATATTTGTTTTTATTTAGTACTCAGTGCCAATTCTGTTGCGCATCGAACTCTTTTTTTTTTCATAAACTTGTAAAGAGTATTATTGAGAGATTATAAGCCCTTTTTTACGCATTTCTCAAGTACACCAAAAATAAAACTAAGTTCAGCATCTTATTACTCTTTTCATCTTCTTAAAAAAGAAAGAGATGTAGTTTAGCGATGCACAACAAATTTGGCAATATCTCACATTTGTTAAAGTTTGACATTATTTAAGATTACCTCACTACAGTAATGCTTAGTATATCTACCTACTTATTTTCCCAATATACGCCTGGAAATTCGCTACAGCCACATCGCAGGTGGCACGCCATTACTCTAGGCTCAGTTTGCGTTATTTTGAATTACGGTAAACAATCGTAATATCACAAACCACATGGCAAAATCGAGATGCTTTGGGTAATATGATTACAGTTTAAGCTTTGGTACAAATTATAATTTTTTTAATTAATCTAGAAAATAATGGTGGATAGATTTTAACGTGGAATCTTCTCGCATCTAATCCTAAGTACCTTAAATCTTCTCCTAATTCTTCTTCTTTTTCTACATTTATTATAGTACAAACTATAGAACCGTAGTGTCTTTAGGTACATTGAACATTTTTGGCAAAAACTGATTGCGATAACTGATATATTAGTATAGGAAGAGTAGTTTAAAAGAATACATTATGACATTTTTGTGCGTCTATTTGAACACACTTTTCTCCGAAGCTACTTCATGAATTTTAATGGGGCTTTCATAGATAACTGGAACGGCGCTTGGAGCACCATAATCAAAATGGGTTCTTATAAAAAAGATACCCTAATTTAATGTTATCGCGCACAAAGTCGGAGGCACAGCTACTAATATATAAATCTTTTTAGCTAAACAAATTGGTGGGATATTATCACAAATTAACTACAATTTAGTATTTTTTATTGCCTCTGTGCTGTGGGGTTTCTACCCTTGATGTATACTCTTTTGTGGTAAGAGGAGGGTATAGAGTATACTGATGACCACTTGCTCTTAAAAGTGTGCACCGAGTGGTCAACACAGGCATTCCCAAATATCAGGCAGGTCTTCAAAATCTCTTGTAAAATTTAATGCACCGAATGTACGAATGCGCACATATTTTTTGTCCCAAACACGCAAAATAGATGTGTAAGTTATGGAACTAATAAATAAGATTAATTAGGTATTGATTTATGTACCCCATGGGGTATTCAAAAGAGGAGAATTGCCATTTCTTAATTTTCTTAAAACAATTATTGAACTAGCATCAAACAGTTCAAAGACAGAACAACAGACATAACCGCATTGCGCGTCATCCATTGCGCTTATTCGGCCACTGTAGTAGTTTCAATAATGCTCGTCTCTTCTTCGACGAGGAGTTGGATGCGAGTGTAGCCTCTTGGCTCTTTGATGCTCTTGCTATAGATGATGTTCTTAGCCCAAGCTCTGCAGCGGATTATAACGAGTTCGTTCACTGAAAAAACAATAAGCCGTTTGAAGAAATGGTTATAATTTTTTAAGGGATGAAGTTGTAAGTCATTAAAGATACCTCTACCTTTACATGTACAAGAGTTTGATTATCAGTTTTATCGCAACACCTTTTTTAAAATGCCGTCCAACATTGGTAATTATCAATTGTCCATTTTCCATGTCTTTCATCGACCAGACCCCACATTTTAACCGATTTCAGAAAAGGAGAAGGTTTTATGTTCGACATTTCGATATTTTTAATGTTTCTTCACCGATTTTTGGGTCAATTGTGGACCGATTTTGAAAATGGTCCCATTGTCACCAAGTCAGAATCTGATAAGGAAATCGAGGAAAATCCTCATGTAATAAATTAAACTTGGCACAAAAAAATATATAATTTTGGCAATTTATCGTGAACTAAGCCAGTGCCATTCAAATAAATGAATTTGAATTTGAATAAAAAAAAATTGTTGTCCCATCAGCTGCACTTGAGAGCCAATTCCTATTTAATGTAATCCTTGCCTTTCGGCGAAGTTGTGATCGAAGAATACCCTTACTTTCTAAAAATAATGTTTTCTAAACTTACTCGGTGGTGTGATTTTGATAGCTAATAGCGGACTCAAATATCCCTTAGCATTTACGTAAGGGTAGTACTTTGAGGACAGGCCCCTACCCCAAGGGTATTCAATCAGAGTGGTGTTCGATTTCTCCTCCTGACAAGATATCCACACCTGTTTTGGCTGTAAAAAAGATTTATATAAATTTTATCAGAAATAAAAAGGTGTTCTTCATTCAAACAGTAGAACGCACCTACACACTTTAAATCTGCGCAATTCGAATGGGATTGGCACTAGAGAGTTGTGTGTGTAATTTGAATAAAGAACACAACATTAAGAAGGCTAAATGCGGAATAGATTATATGCAATCTATGACTCCACCATAGAGAAAATAAAAGAAGAAAATTCGTGCACATTGTGTTGGCGCGCTTTTTCGTTTAATTTTTTTCTGATCATACTGAGTGGAATATCATTGCTGTGTGTGTTTAAAAGTTAAATTAGACTACTATGATCGCATTTCAGGCATGAATTGTGATATTCGTCGAATTTGAACTAGCCCTAACGCTAGATTGTAGTAGCTATGTGTTGGCTTTAAAACTCGTTGTTTGAAGCTGTTTTTGGATTAAAGACGTGAGTAGCTTTTGGTCTGTTTCATAGGCGCAGAACTCACTTCCCGTGATATAAAATAGTTAACTATCACAACTGACAATATAAAAAACTGATTTGGTACATTGTTTGGAAAAATGTCAGTACAATTAGAGATTTTCTGTTCTTTGCGACATTTAAAAGTGTGTCGCTATATTCATAAAGGTATAATTCGGAACAACTGAGTCCTCACTGATTCCAACACGCGGATCTCTCATTAGATTACGAAGCTCATGAGCGAGACAGACAATAGTAAGTTGCGAATTCAGTGTCGATTTATGCCGGGTTACTATATACGATCCCGATCTAAAATCCATGGATTGATGAACCTTTTGACAGTAATTTTAATACACGTAATGTCAAAATTCTACTTCAATCTTGCGATTTTAGATCGGAATCGTATATAGTAACCCGATTTTAGAGTTCGAGGCTTAAGCACGAACATCTATCGTAAGCGTATCGTCATCGTATCGAGAGCGCCAAAAGGAAACGCAATGGGAAATTGGACATCGCGCAACGTTACGATGTTAAATTTTTCATACTATATAGCTTTTTGGCGCGCTTGATACGATGATGATACCCTTGGGATAGATATTCTTGCAGGACACAGAATAGCATAGTAACTTACCTCAGTCTCAGGGTCCTCGATGTAAGTCTTTAGACTCTGAGGCATATCCTCTGGCATATCAGACGCGTTGTAGTAGTCTGGTTTCCAATCGTATATCTATAACATATTTCAAAATGATAAATAAATATCCTGGGAATGTCCCGCACGGCCATCTGATCCCAAACTAAGCAGATCTTGTACTGTGGACACCAGTTATCTGATATACTACACATACTACTTTTTTATGTTTCTAAATACATACATATATATAGATATTTACACCCAGACACAGAACCGGAAACGGATAGGGTGGTAGTGTATGTGTATATGTCTGTCTCCGGCAACGTAGCTCCCTAACGGATAGTCCAATTGAAATGTCGTTTTGCTTTTGCGGGATAGTTCTTAGCTTTAATTTATGAAAATCGGTCCAACTGTTTAAGTTATATTTTTTTCTCCATATTGATAAGAATTTCATAGACATACTTTTTAATGGAATATATTTTGTGCTATTGGTAGTCTTTTAACAAAATTACGCATTTTAATAAATAAATAAGGTTATATGGCACGAAAGGCTTACTGCAACATAAATTATAGCTTTATGAGGAGATTGCGTGTAGCACTGTCTCTTGTAGAACAGATCCTAATGTACTAAATCTAAAGGGTAATTGATTGGTTCATTGCCGCTTTTCACAGCAAATCCAACTTTCCGAACCGACGTTAGAGTCTAATTCAAAACTACTTGTACCATTAAAATAAATAAATTTCATTACCTATAATATAAGCAGAGTATTTGAATACTTGTTATTATTAATAATATGTGCAATGAAATAGTACTGTCATGAATATCACAGAGTTATTTACACAACAACTTATTTACATTACATAATATAACTAACGTGAGACAAGTATTTGTCCCTAAACAATGTTTTTTTAAATAACTTTTATATATTAAGATGATATTTCTTCGGTGTACATAATGTCAATAGTGAAAATGAAAATATTTTATTCAAATAGGCCTTTACAAGCACTTGTGAATAGTCTGACTCTAATGCCGGTTCGGAAGGTTGTTTTTATAACGCTTTTATTAGCTTCATACGTATGTATGTTAGTATGTAACGGAATCTTAGAACATGATTTTGATCCCCTTCAAGACGTCGGATTAACTCGAAATTTGGCATACTTGTTAAGGACCGATGACAATTCAATATTTTAAATAGTTTAACCCGTTATCCTTACTAGGATTATCAGGATTAGCGGTTTAACTAAAAAATTGAAAATAAAAACTAGTGACTCCATGCACCCCACGCTTTTTTACAATACAATATTTTTTTTTCTTATTTACGCTATTCTTAATTCAAATTTATTTCCTATTTTTTAGTTGGATTTTCTATATATACTGAGTAGAGCCGGCAATAAACTCAGCAGTTACTCTTATTAAAAACGAAATGGTGAAGATATTCATATATGCTTACTCTATTTAATTTGACGAAGATACACGGTGTTCTCGGGTATCCATAATCACTATCAGGTCTGCAATCGTCCTTCTCAGTATACAACTTGGCACTCGTGTAAGCTGACAAGGAAAATAAATAAATATTATTAATTAAATCTATTACATCATTTTTCATTCATGTAAATGCCTCACTGGTCGAGAATACAGCTCGGCTGACCTGGAGGTCCTAGGATCGATTTCTGGATAGGGTAAGGAAACATTAACATTCTGTAGGCCGGTATTTGTAATGTGGACGATAGACAGACAGAGATTTGTCGGGACTTATATCTTTGGTGGATTTTGGTACTCGGTGTTCATGTGAATTAGGCATGGAAATGATTGCTACTTTTATTTCATTTTCGTTTAATGAAATTATAAATTTTTTCACAGTGATTTCACCTGTGAAATTTCACAGCCAATGATTTTTTTTGTGCGGTATGCGATGTATCATGTAGGCAAGGTAGCAGAAAAGTAGCAGAGTGATTTTTAGCAGACGACGTCACGGCAGGTAGCAGGTGTGACATATGAAAAAGTATTTCATATGATTTTTCACATGCTACTTGTGAATCATGCCATGCCTAATGTGAATATTCCAAGTGCACCTATTACGGTTCAAAAGATACAGTTTTGTGACAGGCAGACGGATGGATGGACACGGTGGCAACCTTATATAAATAAAGGGTACGGTCCTCTTGAAAATAAGTATTCTAACGCAAGGAAGTAGGTCGGACATTATGCGGCAGCACAGAGCGGGCTTTCTTTTCCCGTAAACGGACAGTCTTAGCGTCGTGAGTAAAAGAACCGGTGTTACGCGTTCTGAACGAAGACCCGACACCACTGTATAGTGCAAATGACTACTGTGGGGTTCCCGGTATGAGGATTTCGATAAAACAAAAAAAACTCTTAATAATTATGATTATTGCTACATGCCGGGTACAGCAAGCCACTCAATCCCTCTCGTCGAATTAAATCTACTTACATACAAGATATATTAGTTAAATACAATGTCCATGTGGCATTACGCCAAACCCTGTCTGAGTTTCCACACTGGATCGCGATGTATTTGCTAACCAAAATTAGCTACATACAAATGTACATACATTTATTTTCGTATAAATCAAATGAAAGATGGAAAGCTCCGTAATGAAATCTCGTAAAAGGGGCAGATTTTGTAGTGTACAATATTCGTGGGCGCCGGGACCATGGAAAAAGCAACCATTTTCCTATGAACTTGATGAACAGGCCTCTTATCCTGGGTTACTATATACGATCCCGATCTAAAATCGCAAGATTGAAGTAGAATTTTGACATTACGTGTATTAAAATTACTGTCAAAAGGTTCATCAATCCATGGATTTTCGATCGGGATCGTATATTAACCCGGCATTAGTCTCGCGTCTCCTATCTTTGACCGACTGATTTCATATTACTATAGACGTGCTTGCCTAATTTTATATCACCTACGAATATTCATAATGCTCTATTATAAAAGTAAATCTTATCAGTTATTTAGTTTAAATATATTAGCTATATAATATTTGAATGCCTCCTCCCTGAAAATATTCCTGCCGACGCCCATGATAATATTATATTTGGTCTGAATAGTATCTGAAGACGATTTAACAAATTAAAGTTGTAGAATAGAAACCTTATCATACAAGGAATATGGTAGGCTTTTCTATGACATTCTCAAACGCTTCGGAAATTTGGAACTGACAAACGACCGAGATCTAATAGGTCCGTTTTGACAGCTAAGAGTGTTATAGAAAAATTAACCCTATGGCGTTTTGATAAGCTTCATCAGCATAATCGTACAATTACCCATCGGATTAATAGATGACCCTTAAGTAGAAGGCCATAAAGATGACTTTCTTACGACAACCTTAGTTGTCAAACCGGGCCTTTTAGATCCCTTTAATTATTAAGCAGTGAAATAAACTTCAAAGATCACAACACCATTCAACCTTGGTGATGTAATTATTACATTATGAAATCCAAAACAGAACCATAAAGTCAGGATAAAAATAACGTAACTTTTTTTTTATTTGAGGTTCCTAATTTATGTAATGGCTACGGTGGACCTACATATGTCAAACATAAACGAAACCACTCAACAAAAGCCAAGAACACATCGACGGCTCGATGATTGATAGAACCTTCGTAATACAACGTAAGTAGTCTGTATTTTTCCGCTACACTATTGATTTCTGCACAATGGCTCGTAATTTCCACAGACGGTACAATACGATCTATAGTCTATAGTATACGAGACGCGCCCATCCCATGCTGAGCGTAATCAAGGTTATGTGGCAGTTGACAACTTTAATGGCCTTAGCTTGCGACCTAATTCCAGAAAATTCTATATAAGTACGTAACAGCGTAGCATAAATATAGGCAGGCAGACGGTCTACCTGTTGGGAAGTGGTCACCGCCACCTAAGGACATTTGCAATCAACGCATCGCCAATGCATTGTCGACCCTGAGACATGATGTAGTTAAGCCTCATGTACCTACCTGTAAATTCACCAACCCTCCAGATCTACTATAATACACTATTTTATAGTCAGAATGGGTCGAAAATACAACGAAGTAAATATGTATCATTATTAATTGGATACATTAAATTACGCTTACGCTAGTGACTGTCATTTTTTTTATTTAACCATAAAGATAGTTCGGTTCATTTAATTTTATTCATTTTTTTAACTGGGTTTAAAAAGGTGCCTACCTTTTTAAATTGAAGTTTATTATATCCCATATATTACATATTTGTAGATGGACCTTTTTGTTATAAATAAAAGAACTTAGTATTACCCAGACTCCAGCAGAATTTCCAATAACTTTACACGTAGAATTCTGTAAAGTTTTATACTAACCTATAGGTACATACTATTAATGGAGAACTTTTTTCTTCTGTAGTGGTAATTAGTGGCACAATCGTGCTAGAAAGGTACCGCTGGTTTAAATCTATGACCTTAATTGAATAAAGCTGAATAAGAATCGATTTTTGTGTTCCGTACCCAAAGGGTGCCAATGGGACCCTATTACTAAGCCTCCGCTCTCCGTCTATCTGTCAGCGGGCTGTATCTCATGAACCGTTGTAGGTAGACAATTGAAAGTTACACGAAGTGTGTAATACTATAGCTGCTACAACAACAAATAAATTAAATAAAGATTAAAAATAACAGAGGTCCCCATACAATAAACTGTAATATATGTGGGTTAACCTATATATTTCTTAATGTTAAAGTAGGTAGGTCGATAACTTTTACTTTTTGTTCCTGATTAAACTTGGTTCACGTAAGACGTATTTTATTGCGCTCCTATGCTCTCATATTCTGAAATAAGGATAGTATCCATATATTCTTCATAAACATTCGCCGTTTTTTTTATGTTTATAAAAGCTATATCTTTTGAATCATATTACTAGGTAGATACTTCAAATTTCCACAGAGTGAGTATTACCAGTTTCTATAAAAAATAGGAAAAATATTTAAGGGATCCCCATTCCATACAAGATACGTGTTTTCAGCTCGTTTTAATTCACATATTCAATTTGCAACTATATACTGTTATAGCGCCTTTCCTGTTTCTTTTGCGTAAGTATTTAAAAGTAATCATAGTATTCAATCTTGTACGATAGTACGGAACCTTTTGTGTGCGAGTCCGACTCAGCCTTACTTCCGCTCGTAGCTGGTTTTTCTGTTTACCCTTTCAAATGATAATAATATTAAAAAACTCACGTTCCATAAACTTGGCAATCATATCTATGTAGTATTTCTGAGATGTGGAGTTTTCTACTGTATATTTCACCTTCCCATCCTCACCCACTGGTCGGAAGGCTACTCCTGGGTTTACTCCTGAAATCATAAAAATTCAAAAATTCAAAACCATTTATTCAGTTTAGGCCTTCAGAGGGCACTTATGAAGGTCAAATTTAAAGTTACTGAAGCTACAATAATCATGGAAAACAGATCAAAATGGCGCTAATTTAGGGTTCCAAATGGTAAACAAAGAGCACTGTGCGAGTCGGTGTCGTACGTCACAATTGTCGATCTCAGTAATAACAAGTGCAAATTTTTGGTTAATTGGGTTTTTAATATTCATATGAGAGTCACAAAATACCATTTTTGAACTTAAATGTGTGAATCTCATATTATATGGATATAAGAGACTGTTGAGAAGATTGTGGGAGATTATATACCTTGTCAGATGGAACTATTTTAATCTTGACACAAGCGAAATTTTACAGGGTTTAAATAAATATTTTAAAGACTTTCTTTCTCTCTTTTTTTTATATCAAGTCGCCCAACAAACAGCTTATGGACATTTGTAACACCAGAAGCATCGCCAATGCGTTATCGACACTGGCTAGCCTTGCCTGAAAATTCTTACTTTTCGAAACGAAGTGCACTACTAATGTACTACTACTTCACGTCGGAAATGTAGTACTTCCCCGGAAAAAGTCTGCACTAAGAGCTACAAATAAATTTAGTTTATATATACAGCATCTAGCTGAAGGACTCATAAAATCACAAATGACAAAATTTATTGCTTGATAGAACATTAAAAACCCATCAAAACATACAAGACTATAAAATATACTATAATATAAGTAAATACTAGAATACATATAATAATAAATAAATAAATATCCCGATATATTCTTTACACACGGCCATCTGATCCCAAACAGCTGAGCTTGTACTATGAAATGAAATATTTATTCAAATAGGCCTTCACAGGCACTTATGAATGGTCAGACTCTAACACCGGTTCGGAAGGTTACTTTTACTGAGAAGAGCCGGCAAGAAACTCAGCAATTACTCTTTTCAAAATAAGATTTTGTACATAAAGATGTGTCCTGCTGGAGCGAGCGCTACACCCAAGCATTGTCGTCATTAAAATAATCATTTGTATTGTAGAAAGCCTTTTGTACTAAAACAGTCTTAATTCTTTCCTTAAATTTTTGTAAAGGCAAATTTAAAATTTCAGCAGGGATTTTATTATAAATGCGTGCACTAAGTCCTAAAAATGAGCCTTGCACTTATTGCAGTCTATATGCAGAAGTGACAAGTTTATCCTTATTTCTAGTATTGATGGAGTGCATATCACTCTTTTTGACATAAAGACTAATATTTTGATGTACAAATATTATGTTTGCATAAATATACTGCGATGCAACTGTGAGGATATCAATTTGTTTAAACTTTTCTCTGAGGGAAGCTCGAGAACTCAAATTATAAATTGCTCGAACAGCTCTTTTTTGCAATATAAAAATGGTTTCTATATCAGCAGCTTTACCCCAAAGCAAAATGCCGTAGGTCATAACACTATGAAAGAAGCTAAAATAAACTAATCTAGCCGTATCGACATCTGTAATCTGCCTGATTTTTCTAACAGCGTAAGCTGCTGAACTAAGTTTTCCCGCAAGACATGATATTTGTGTCCCCCATTGAAGTTTTGAGTCTAAAGTAATTCCTAAGAAAACTGTTGACTCAACAAGGCTACGAGCTTCGTTGTCTAACATTAAACTACAGCCTAGTTTTTTAACATTGGGTAATGCAAATTTAATACATTTAGTTTTTCTAGCATTTAAAACAAGATTATTAACAGTAAACCAATTTAATACCTGGGCTAATGCACCGTTTACATTGTCATAATTGTATTTCAGTCTATCAACACCAAAAATCAGTGAGGTATCGTCAGCAAACAGTACAATTCCACAGGTATTTCTTACGTAAAATGGAAGGTCATTGATATATACTAAAAATAGAAAAGGCCCTAGAATAGAGCCCTGGGGTACACCCATATGCACAGGAGAACCAGATGATTTAACTCTATGGAAACCAGATTCCTAATAAAACATTTATTTTTCACAATTAATTCTTACAAGCTGATATTGATATGAATTGATTAAAATGATTGAATATTGATTATGATATTCCAGGGCATTATTTATCTATGCACAAAGTTTCATTCAAAACCGTTCGGTAGTGTTTGCGTGTAAGAGTAACAAACATCCGTACAAACTTTCGCATTGATGTTGACACCCAACACAAAACAAACAGACATGTTTGTGCACTCATATGTTTGTCCTGGGTGAGAATCGAACCCACGATCTACTAGCCAGCAGTCAGGGGCTTTAGCAACCAAGCCAACAGGTCTATCCGGTATAATAATTACTCATTAAATTACAATGACTATAATAAAAGTCATAAATAGTTTGTACTGGTATGGAAATAAGTTTAAACCTGCACGTAGGTAGATATTAATGTCTAATTGTAAAATAATGTGAATAAATCAAAAAGGTGGGACTAGTACAATCTACATATAATGAAAGTTCATTTAAAAATGTCTAAAACAATCCGAATATCACTGACCAGGAAATTGTACAAAATTAACAAAAATAATAATCTCACCAATAAGGACAAATAAATGGATATTATAAACGGATTTGGATGCAACTTGGCACATAGATAGAGCATATACTGGAATAACATATATCGAGTATCTTGGAATATCCCTTCATTATATATCTGCTATTTTATATACTACACGGCAGAGAAACAAGGAGACGGTCAATCTGATGGTAAGTGCTCACCGCTGCCTATAGACATTTGGAACACCATGGGAATTGCCAATGCGGCGTTGACCCTGAGAGGTAAAGTTTTTAAGTCTCATGTGCCTGTAATATCACCGGTCCTCTTACCTTTCTAACTAAAACAAGTAACACAAGTGCACTACTGCTTCACGGCGGAAATAGGCGTAGAATCTACTTCCCCGGATGAATTCTGCACTAAGAACTACTTCTAAATTTAGTTTTGCGATGACAAAATCTGCATTAATATATGTTTATTTAGCTTATGATTGTGATATCCTGCCTGCCCTGTTCCAATTAATTGTGGCAGCGCAATTATTTTGCGACACGGTATGATGGCCGCGTCCCACATGCCATCCCTCTATGGCAATGCTGTCCCGCTCAGCGTTGATCTCTCAGTAACTCAGGAGTCAACGTATGTCAAGATAAGAAACAAGTGAAACTCTTACCAATTAGGGAGTGCTCCAGAGTGTGTGTGGGCTTCGTTGGGTCTATGGTGGCGAACAGGCCAGCCATGCATGCCGCGAACATGAGCGACAGCACCGCGTAGAATACCAGGTAGAACGTGAGGACTATACCTGGAATGGGAGAAGCTGAATATTAGACAATTTTATTTGAAAATAATAATTAACTACCCTGGGACATTTTTTATCACATCTGATCCCAAACTAAATAGAGCTTATGCTATATCACTACTTTTATACTATAAATACTATAAATAGATATTTACACTCAGACACAAAACAACAAGACATGTTCATACATACAAATATTTGTCCTGGGTGGGACTCTAACCCACGACCTGTAGCGTGTCAGTCAGGGCCACTAACCACTAAGTCAAATATGTCTATCATTCAATTAAATGGTAGATAGATACAGATCACTTGGTGTAACTATACATCTAATAAAGAAAGAAGCTCATAGAGGACGTCTCTTAAGATACTGGTGGGAAACCTTTAGTAGTGATGGTTTTAATTTATTGTATGTACGCAACAGAATACAAAATTCTATCTTTGTTTAACCTTTGTGTATATATATTATTTTAGTGATACTGTAGCAATTGGTGATCCTACTAATTATTATTAATGGGAAAGCTTGTAAGGACAGATGGATGGATAAACGGATGTTTGTTACTCATACACGCATAAACGACTCAACGGATATGGATGATCTCAGCACATAACATAATCAATTATACGTGTCATGAAAAATCGAATCCCTACTAATATTATAAATGCTAATGTATGTTTGTTTGTATGTATGTGAATATAAATTACCCAACTTTAAAAATGGAAAAACAAATGGAAATCTTACTTATGAAAATAAATGAAAAGTTTAATGAACAAACAACAATACTGTCAACAGAAATTACGAAAAATGTTATGGAAGCTTTAGATGAAAAATTGAAAACGTTGAAAGAAGAAAATAACAACCTAAAAACAAAAGTCACAAATTTGGAACAAAAAATATTATTTTTAGAAAAAGAAAAGCGTACAAACAATTTGATTTTATTTGGCATCGACGAAAAAGGAAAGTCAGAAATAGAACTAATTGAATATGTAAAAGATATTATATTAAAATCAGGAACGCAACTAGAAAATCAAGAAATAAGTTACATCAAACGAATTGGAGCACAATACGATAAAAACCGACCAGTTAAAATATGTCTTACAACAACGTGGAAGAAACATCTTATCCTGAAGAACAAACGTAACCTTCCCACAAATGTTTATATCAAAGAGGACTTTCCGAAAGAAGTTCTCGAAATACGAAAACAGTTACAAACACAAATGCAAACAGAAAGAGCAAATGGGAACGTAGCGTTTATAAAATACGACAAGCTTATTGTAAAAATACCAGAGAACACCCGCGAAAAAAGAAAGAGAGAGTTCTCAGGATCGCCAACCACTCCAAGCCAGAAAAAACCAAGCACGAAGAGTACTGAAAACACAAAGACATCCCAAAGTTTTACCAAGGAAGTCATTAAACCAAGTATCCTTACATATGTAACAAGAGAAAGATCTGCTTCCATGACAGAGCTGCCAAAAAACAAATAAAGGCCTTCTCCAACCGGAACCCATCAACAGACACAACAAGAAGTAAAAACGTAACCTCAATAAACCAACCCCCAAGCCGGCTGGTCACCGTGGGGGAAGTCGACCAAAACCCTCCAACAAATCTGCCAACTAAATCCAACACGAAAAAGAGAAAACAAGAGATTTTATACATATGCACGCTAAATACACGAACCTTAAGAACATCAGAAAGTTTGTTAGAATTAGAAATAGCTACCAAAAACATCAAGTGGGACATTTTGGGCATAAGCGAGATGCGAAGATTAGGGGAAGGGATAGAAGAAAGAAGCAACTTCATTATGTACTACAAAGGAGAAATTGCTGGACAAAGAGGCGTAGGATTTCTGGTAAAACCAAGACTCAAAAATCAAATCATTGGATTTGAAGGAATATCAGATAGATTAGCAGTACTTCACATTAAACTACCAAAATATCCGAAAACGTGGACAATCATTCAAGTCTACTCTCCGACAGAACAGGCGACAAAAACAGACATAGATATTTTTTACTACAAACTAAGTGAAGTTGTCGAAACGTACTCTGAAAACAATATTGTGCTCATGGGTGATTTTAATGCTCAAATAGGCGTTCAGCTACCTGGGGAAGAACACGTTATAGGAAAATATGGAAAAGGAAAAAGAAGCAAAAATGGAGAAAAATTAGTAGAATTTCTGCTCGAGAATAACTTGACACATCTAAACACTATTTTCCGAAAAAAACCCAAAAACAAATGGACTTGGATCTCTCCAGATGGCAACACTAGAAACGAAATCGACTATATAATAACCAACAAAGATAGATCATTCAAGGACACGAATATTATACAAAACCTAAACTTCAATACTAACCATCGTATGGTCCGTAGCTGCCTGAACGAAAACGTAACAAAAAATCCTAGACCAAAAACAGTTAATATAAACTACCCACCCGTAAAGGAGAACACAGAAGACCTGATGGAAGCTATTAACTCAAATATGAATATAAACGAAAAGTACAAAAGAATAGAAAACAAACTCAACGAACATGCAAGAAAACAAATAAGAAAGAAGAACGAGCCCTATCTTAGCGAAAAAACTTTAGAACTAATCGAAGATAGAAAAAATCTAATAGCCATAAAAAATAAAAAAGAAAACCAAACAAAAATATCTAAATTTAGCAAAGAAATTCGTGAAAATATGAGAAAAGACAAAGAAATAAGAAGAACCAAAACTCTAGAAAACCATATCAACAGAACGGGAGGCACAAGAAAAGCGCTAAAGGAACTTCGAGAAAAAGGAAAAGAATGGATAACAAAGTTAAGAGAAAAAAACCTTCAAACAACATCTCGCAGCAAAATCCGAAATATAGCAACAGACTATTATCGCTCACTATATCACGAACCACGTCAAACTACAGCGAAATGCCTTTCGACAATGGAAGACAATGAAGATATACCAGAAATACTAATACCAGAAGTGGAAAAAGCTATAAGAAGTCAAAAAACAGAAAAACAATATTAACAAAAATGTTCAATGAGACTTTAAATACTGGCTTCATCCCAAGCCAATGGGCGGAATCACACATAATACTCCTACACAAGAAGGGTCCAAAAGATGATATAGGGAACTACAGACCAATATCTTTAATTTCAAATATATATAAAGTTTTTGCAAAAGTAATTTTGGACAGAATATCAGTCAGGCTCGAAGAAAATCAACCAGTGGAGCAAGCAGGATTCAGAAAAGACTACAGTACGATTGATCACATACATACAATAAAACAGCTCTTACAGAAATACAATGAATACAACAAAACTATCTACCTGGCCTTTATAGATTATTCCAAGGCCTTCGATCGCCTAAAACATGAATCTGTATGGCAAAGTCTCAAAGAACAAGGAATTCAAAACGTTTACATAAACATAATCAAAAACATCTACAGAGAAAGCAAAGCTTGTATCAGGCTTGAGTCTACAGGAGATGTTTTTCCAATCAACAGGGGAGTCAGGCAGGGAGACCCACTCTCGCCAAAGCTATTCACAGCAGTACTGGAACAAATGTTCAGAAAACTTAATTGGGAACATCTTGGACTAATCATAAACGGAGTGAGACTGAATCATTTAAGATTTGCAGACGACCTGGTCATAATGGAAGAAGACCCACTTCTACTGGAATTTATGACACAATCTCTAGTAGAGAGGAGCAGAGAAGTAGGACTAGAAATCAACATAAGCAAAACTAAAATGATGACAAACTCAGTACCCGTAGACATAACCATCAACGGACAGAAACTTGAGTATGTAGAAGAATATGTGTATCTGGGTCAGATAATATCGCCAAATGAACAAACATCCAAAGAGATAAACAAAAGAATTGCAACAGGATGGAATAAGTATTGGGCTTTGAAAGAAATCACGAAAAGCAAAAAATTATCTATGAAGATCAAGAAAAAGACTTTTGACACCTGTATACTGCCATGCATCACATATGGCTGTGAAACATGGGCTTTGACAAAACAACATAGGGACAAACTAGCAAGGTGCCAGAGAGGCATGGAGAGGAGCATGCTAGGTTTGAAACTATTGGACAAAGAAAGAAGTATAGACATCAGAAAAAAGACCAAAGTAACAGACATACTGTCGCGTGTTGACCAACTTAAATGGAGGTGGGCTGGACATATGCTCCGTTGCAAAAGGGAGAAATGGAGTAAGCAGGTGACAGTCTGGTACCCTAGGGATGGATTTAGATCTCGAGGTCGTAAAGCTAAAAGATGGGAGGATGACCTAATAATGACCTTAGGGCCCCTGTGGACCAGGGTCGCGGCAGACAGACAACAATGGAAGGAGTTGGAGGAGGCCTTTGCCGTAAGGCACACCGAAATAAGAAATTTTCGGAAATAAAAGGCTTATTATTATTATTATGTTTGTTTGTAACGCTTTCACGCGAAAACTACTTAACCGGTCATCATGAAACTTTGTACACATATTCTTGGAGGTATTAGAAGTAACATAGGATACTTTTTGTGCTGGGAAAATGTTACATCCCTCAGGAACGCGGGTGTGACCGCGGGGTACAGCTAGTATTAAATAAAATTGGTAGCGAAATTTAGGAGTTTGTTACATGTCTCTTATTAAACTTCTTACTGGTAATAATCATGCCGTGCCACGCAAATTCCCTCTGCATGGTCGATTACATTAAGTTTGTAGGTGCACAGAACTGTTAATTATTCTAGTGTTCGTTAG
Organism: Habrosyne pyritoides; assembly: GCA_907165245.1. Classification (NCBI taxonomy): domain Eukaryota; kingdom Metazoa; phylum Arthropoda; class Insecta; order Lepidoptera; family Drepanidae; genus Habrosyne; species Habrosyne pyritoides. Next base: position 15,189,032 of record OU015586.1, on the reverse strand, counting down.
GTATGTTTGTTGCGTTGATAAGATAAGGAATCTTGTGTAACTTTTAAATTACTAAACTGCTATAGTTATTTTGTAATTTACACGACTTGCTTACGAATTTTTCGGAGGCTATGATAACTCGGTAGTAGTTAAGGCTCGTATTTTTCCTGCAGTGTGCTTGAGCTTTCGATTAAAAAAAAACATCGCGAGGAAACGGCGGTAAGGGCTTTGTTGGCTGAGTGGCTTTTAGATCACCTTTAAGTTCAAGATATGTCACCAAGTAGCTACCAAAGTACTTTACCAGACTGACGTGTGATGTTTTCTGGCAGATCTTTTGTCCAGTTCTCTTCTAGTTTTGTAAATACCATCCACCATTCCATCACTAACCATTAAAAGCAAAAGTATATTCAAGCACACAATGGTTTGTCGATGTGACAGTTACACCTCCGACTTCTGGCGTAGCAGTTAGAGTTTAGCCACTACACCCATACCCCACCATCGTACATAGATTTCTTAGTGCTTTCCACGCGGAAGCAATGGCCGACAAAAGCTAATAACTGCGTCAAATAGCACATCATCATAATACACTTAATTAAACCAGCAAACATACAACTCTTCCTTTTTCAATTCTGGCCCTAGACCTTGGCCTCATTGGCCTTCCAATATGCCAACACCGACACCATTCCAGAACCAACTACTAAATTACGAATGGTTGCAAAATTGTGTTGTTGACATACAATTGCCATTACATTTACATCCTGACCCTATTACCTACAGCCGTCCAACTCCCTACCGGCCCATTTGCAAGCCAGACAAAATGAAACGTTAACAACAGCATTATAAAGTGCAAGTCGAATGTCCCATATGATAAATGTTAACAACCTCATGACGATAGTGCGCTATATCCGTGGCGGGACTAAAATAGCGGGCGGACGCATTTCTACGTGGCCACTCGAAATGATGTTATTTTATGTCATATAAATTGATTATGATCAACCGTTACGTAAAACTACGTCTGGTGGGTAGTAAATAAAGAAAATATACAATCCACTGAAACTAACATGAAAAGAGAAATGAAAATAACTCCGATAGAAATCTTCGGTGGAATCTTTATCGATACTAAGTAATTTCTGTTGAAGTGTGGAAGGCGAAAATATTACAGGAAATGATTTTGAAGTCAAGTAGTCCATAGGCAAACAAAGTCAAAGGCAGATTTTAAAGTGATTGTTTTTAAGCGAAGTCATCAAAAGCACGATGATGGAATAAAGACCATGGCAAAGCTAAACACGAGGAAGAAAGACCCAATATCTCTCTGAAAAGAAATGCGCACAAATTAGAGATTAAAAATTTGTATTCAAACATACTTTTTGATGAAAATATCTTGTGTCATTCTTCACACACGCTTACCGGATCCCAAAGCAGAGCTTGTACTATTGTAACTAGATAACTGATATACTACAAATAATTGTTTTAAAATACATATGTACTTATAGAGACACCAAGGCACAGAATTAACAGACTTGTTTTTCTATTGACTTAATGATGTTAGCCGCAGATGGCTTAGCACAGCTTTACCTTTACTGACATGTTCATGGACACATATATGTGACCTAACTGGGAATCGAACCTTGTGTCAGCGACTAACAACGCCAAAAAGCCTGCCCATATCATGGAATATTTCATATTGAATAATGACAATTGGCATATGTTCGGCTTTAAATGATTTACAACTCCCAGTACAATAATAATATTAATTTAAGCATTTAGTGCATAGCGTAAAACATCGAGTTCTCTCATCTGAAGGGTGATGACGTAAGTGGTCGCCTTCAGACGTCAGTTTCTTTCGACACTTGACGTAAACAGGTGAGTCAGTAAGGGCCTTGGAGTAAAGGGCTTCAGATAATATTATCTACTAATGTTTGCAAAATCTACACGTATATAAAGTATAATAGTTTTAATAGTTAAGAAAGTTATATTTATCTCTAGTTTATTGATTAATGATGCTGCTGATGAACCCTGTAATAACGACATAGGGTTAGCTTTTCAATAACACTCTTAACTGTCAGGGCTGTCCGCTCCAAATAAAAAGTCCCTTTCGAAGTTTCAGAATGTCATAGAAAAACCTATCGTATTGCTATGTGATAAGGATCATCGTACAATTAACCATTATGCCAATAGATTAACCTTGTTTCACGGACGCTTGGGCCTTTTTACATTTGAATAGGTCAGAAAAGTAATTATAAAATATGTTGTGACATAAATGGAATAAACATCACAAAACCCTTTGGTGACGTAATTGTCATTTTTTAATCCTCCTCCGGAGTTTTGCAACAAAAAGAAAATAGCATCGCATTCAGAAATTAAAAATAAAAGACAGTTTTTTTTATTATAGGATTATAAGAATGACTAGCTGTCTCCCGCGGTCTCATCCCTGTTCCTGAGAGATATAACATTTTGCCGGAACGCAAAGTACTCGTATGTGTTCATTCAGGTTATAAACCATATATGTGCCAGCTTTCATCCAGATTCGTTCAGTAGTTTTTGCTTGTGAGTAAAAAACATCCAAACATCATCCTCACAAACACTCGCATTTATAATATCAATAGGATAAAATATTCAATTGGCAGCTTGGGTAGTAACGTAGCGTACCTAAGCTTAAAACCGGGAACTGTTAATCCAGTTTGTGTAAATAAAACTACAAATAAATCTGGGGGGTCCCCCATTGGGGAACCAAACAAGTTTCTATTGAATTGTACAACAGAAGGGTGGTATATGAATGGCCATTCAATCTTTACAAAATATTTAATAAAACCTTTGTGCCACCAAGGCCAACATGTGAACCAGTTTAAAATTCACTCAACCAGATTGATGAGTGACAAGCAATGGGATGGGATTGCAAATGAGGTCGAAACTCGGGCATGAGAGTTGTTGGACTCGCGCACGGGTTCTGTACAATAATAATACTTAATGTTAAAAAAAACATTTATATTGCTTTAAATTTTTTAGTGTCATTTATTTTAGATTTCAAATTTTAGATATATAGGGGAGAATGATTTTTTTACCATTATGTTACCAACCGTACCTACCCTGAAAATTAGATTTTTCGAAATATTAATACTTAATACATGTGTAATTTCCAAGAATACTTTTTATTACCTATCAAATCCAAAATATGGTCGCAAAGGCTGTTTTATTTCTCACCAGGGTGTTCTTTTATTTTCCATTTTTTAGTTAAATTTCTAATTAAGATAATCGGATGCTTTGATCGGATTATTGCATTGTCATCGATCTTTGACAGGTGTGCAAAGTTTGAATTAAATCAGATCGTTCAAAGTAGGACAAAATCGAGCTCAAAGGGGTCGGTTACAAACATACATACATACAGGTGAAGCTAATATAAAGCGTGTAAAAAATACGAAAATTTGGATGGGTGGTCGTTTGTTACTCAATTAAAAAACGGCTAAACGGACCTGGATGAAATTTGGCACCGAGATAAATTATACTCTGGACTAGCACATAGGCTACTATTATCCCAGGAATATGTAACATCTCTCTGGAATGCGGGCGAAAACGCAGGAGACAGGTAATTTTTTACTCGGCTACATTTTCCAATGAAAAAAAACTTGAGAGGTGTCAAGGGACACCCGGATGGAACGAACATACGCATTGGAATTGACCAAAACGCTGAGTTTAGGTCCAGTGTTGAGAAAAACTTGCAATCTCTCGTTTTTAGTATTAGGTCTTCAATAAAAGATCAAGACTGTGCTAATAATTACTAATTATACTAATTTATAAATGGAACAGAATTTTAAACATGTTGTATGTATCCTTAAAATAAATTATGAAAAAAAAAAAACAATAATAAACCATATCATTTGAATTTCGAAAAAAAGTGTCGTTACAACTTTTCGTATGATTTTTTTCCGTCTAGTCCCTTTCACAAGGCGCGATAAGGAACTTCGTTCCAATAATAAAAACAGGCTGTGTCGTAAAACCACATGATAGAAGTGAAACTTTTGTATTACAGGGAAACATTTTAATTATTCATCACTCACTTTTTAATAACATAGATTGTGTATATCATTCATTTATTTTTCTCCACACAAAATGGTTGCGAATCAAAATTACAAAGCCATACAATAAGAAGTTACACTTCAAAAAATCAATTTTATGCTATCCTCTAGACTAGATATCTACCTACTACTAACCAATCGATAAGAGATCTATGTACCAACGATGTTGTCCACACAGCTTCCATACAACACTAGACTGCCAAATGCCCACTGAAGCGTGACATGACCTACTATTACTATGCCGGCTTCTCCACGGCTTTGCCTATGTAATAACAGATATACATCTCAGTACAGGCTATCAGTTTAATATGTCACTTAATTAAAATTGTGCAGTTTTGTAATTTAAGTGTAATTTTACTTGCAATGTGCATGTGATAGTAATAAAATCAAAATAAAACCTATACCTAAATTACCTACCTCAATATTTTCATCTAAATTTATGTATTTTTTATTTTCAGCTATTAGTAATTATCGAATCCCAATCTAAGCAGAGCTTGTACTATGGAAACCAGATAACTGTATTATTTCATATACTACTTTATTTTTCCAAATACATATTTAAATAGATATTTATACCCAGATACAGAAGAAATAGTCATGTTTATGTACACAAATATTTCTCCTGGGTAGGAATCGAACCCGCGACCTGAGACTTGGCAGTCAGGGTCGCTTACTACCAAGCCAACTGGTTAAATTGCTGTGTTTATTGCCGGTTTGTCACACCAAACGCAACCTATCGAACCGTTATTAGAGACTGACAATAGGGAACTATCCTGCTCCCTTACTCAGCTAATACAAACTTCGTCGGTGAGCCGCTTCACGGAGGCCTTGGAGAGCTTACCTCTCACGTAATTAGTAGTATTAGCGTAGTACGCGACGAAACATCCTCGAGTTAGTGTCATTTTCCTTACAGAATCGAGCCCCTGTATCCAAGATAAATGATCAAACACTAACCAGTGTATTGAACATCCAAAAATACACGGATACATCATACTCATTTCATAATTAATTATCATTTTTAAGTACCGATCTAACAAAGTGTAGCTCATTTCATGTTGTACAATTATGTACAATTTGCTATTTCATACATACCTCCATACAATTGACATTTAATAAAAAGTTGCAGATTTGACATATCAGTCAACATCCCTATTCACTGCCACCTGACAACTGCCCGTGAACGCCTTTTTAAATTTATAGGAAGCATATCACTTACCTTGCGTGTGAAAAAATGGCCTCTGATAAAGTACAGATTGAAATGAAATAATTTTATTCATAAGTCTTCACAGGCACTTATTCGTGTTTCTTGCCGGTTTTTCTCAGCTGAAGGCTGTCTTCTGGACTGACGGTAACTCAAGTACCTTTGACCTTCATAAGTACCTACCCTTTTTTAATTATGTAATGCTTAAACTAAGGGTCCTGTAATTCCAATTTTAAGGCCCCGGTATAGGTGCTAATTTAGAGTTTTTGATCAACGTTACTTACCAAAATTATGTTGAAAAGCCATTTAAAGATACGTTGAGATCTAGCTTACACTATTTTACTTGTTGCAAATATCCCGTCTACAAGGGAATTAAAAGACTTCAATAATCATAAATCTAGTAAGTCACGGTCAGACGAGGTCATTCACATGGAAGACTAATGTAGTAAATTATATTAAAAAAAATCAAGTAGTTTATTCTGTTAAGCCCGCGGAGGGCACTTATGAAGGCCAAATTTAAAGTTACTGAAGCTACTATGTCCCATTACGTGCAATGGATGTTTTAGCTACAATTTTTCCGTACAGGCCCTTTTTGAAATCAATCAATGTCATTGGAAAATTTGCTCTATTTCACTGTGATTAGGTTCATTTGCATCATCATACAATTCACCAATGGATCCATATTGAGCCTTATTCTGAAGGTCATAAAGTTAATTTTTCTATGAGAATTTTAAACGACATAACGGGCTTATTCGATTGTGACGACTTTTTAATAAACTTTCTAGTAATTATTTTCCCATGACTATACATTACAAGATACTGGCGGAAATTGCCGAGACCATCAGATCAATAGGCAGCCATAAAAAAAACATTTTCTGAGAATTTATCCATGAACCATTTCTTTCTCATCCTAATGTTAAAGATTTTAAGTTATGTCAGTTTGTTCAACCGCCAAAAGCAAGTATGAAAATTCCAAACTAAATTAACGACATTCTTTCTCTTTTCATCTTTCAAAATAGAAAGAGATATACAACGATTTTATTAAGTAATGCAATGCACGACAGCAATGGCACTTACATCTTTATTTTATGTACGAGAATTTTATATATTAGATTATCAATATAGTTTGTTAAAGCCATAAAAAGAGACTTAATTAAAACCTTTTATCCACAAATCAAAGGTCGTTTTGAGACCACAATCAACAAAACAACTTCAGAATTCTGAATAGTTGTCAACCAAACAAGGGTCGAATTTAAAAAAATCTACCCTTCATTGTGAAAAAAAAAACGGGTTTTGTAAAAACACTACTCACGTAGGTACTTAAGTACCATATTGGGATGCATGATATATAAACTATAGATGCGCTATCCGCGCTCAGAAATGGCAACATAAAATTATGGTAATTGACTAAATTCCATTTGGTCGCGCGACTGCGAAATGCAGCACTCAATCTTAATAAAACTAACGATGTAAATTCCTCTCTCTCTAACAACAGGTACACTGTAAGTTGACATTTATTTTCCTTTCATCGCGCGTATCTATCGTTCTATCTAGTATTAACGCGTTTGAGAGCCGTGATGGTGGATGACGTGTCTATATTATAAAAGGTCATTGATTGAGATAATATCAGACAACATATGCGTGCAGTAATCTGATGCACGGGTATGGCGTTACGATCTATGTCCGCTTGGCTGCGACACAATACCCCGTCGAAATACAACTGATATACATTAATTACTAGCTGTCCCTCCCGGTTTCACTCGTATTGCCGAAGGATGATGCATTTTCCCGTGATATAAAGTATCCTGTTTTAATTCAGGTTATAATCTATGTGTGTGCAATGTTTCAGTCGAGTCCGTTCAGTAGTTTTTACGTGAAAGAGTAACAAACATATATTCGTCCATGCTCATTATCTTTTGCATCCTAACTAATATTATAAATGCAAAAGTGAGTTTTCTTGTCTTTGTAACGCTTCCACGTAGCTTATGTTACAGGAAGGCTCGATCAAATCAAAGACAAATCCGCTGAAAGAGTAACAAAGATAATAGGATATTTGGATTAAATGCAGGCTGCTTTTCCACCAGAAAGAAAGGGCAATAAAATTGATTTCTTAAAGAGAGGTAAATTTAATTAAACCTTTATTAAACCTGTCTATTTGTTACATTTTGTTACAGTTACCGCTAAACGGTTGAACCGATCATTCTGCAATTCACCACACAGGTAGCCAGCGGCAGTCTTACCCATTGCGAGGCTCCGGGCGGCAGGTCATTGCAAGGCCCTATGTCCTTCGTGAAAAGTATTGATGCGAAAGTAGATCTGGTTGTTTGGATTAGGTATTTGTCATGTTTGACAAGTGTGGTGTATGATAAAACTCCTTACATAGTCTCTATGCTAAATCACCAGATGCCTTAATTATAACGACATTATAATGTCAACTGTCTGTATATATTAATAAACGATTTTACATAATATCATGATTTATTAACAAGAAATGCTAAAGTTACAAAAATAAATAAAATTTGAAATCCATTATTTTTTTATTTGCTTGGGTTGCGCGAGGCCCCTGCAAGAGTGAGGCCCCGGGCGATTGCCCCGTTCGCCACCCCCTTAGGCCGCCTCTGCAGGTAGCTTATAGTACAGAGAGGGATATATGCATTTAATCAATTAACCCGTGTGCAATCGCTGGGCGGAAAATATTCTACGATCAAGTACCAATTTCTTCATAGGATGTAAGTGAAACCATGGGTAATCAACAAGATATTTCGTCACAATATCTATGCTTTCTCTCTCTCGTTAACACGCTATCTGGTGAGAGATCCGTTCTCCGAAGCGTAGTTGCAACTGCTCGCCGAAGTTTATGTTAGTGAATGTGGGGGCAGGCATTGCTACACGCCAATGTGTTAAACTTTTGATTAGTATACCTAAGTTTACGGACACTTTTCAATTCATATAATATTCACAATACTGTAATAAGTACGAGAGTGATTACCGTCAAACTCGAAAGGGAGGTTTGACAGAAAATTTAAATAGACTAGCTGTCCCCCGCGGTTTCACGGGTATTATATATTTTTCCAGGATAAAACGTCATCCTTAGTTAGTCCTTATAACATCAGCTCTGCCTGTCTAAAACCGTTCAGACTTTTGGGTGATTACTTAGTTGAAACAAACAAACGGAGAGTAAAAAAAATTTTTTATCTTTTTTTTTGTTTGTACTGTAAGGAAGGTATATGCTAGCGCACTGGCCGTTATTACTGTTACTGGCTGACGATAATTTTAATTAAAAAGTTAATATTCGTTTTTTAAAAAAGGAAAAATATTATGACAGTGCGCGGGCACTGACAAAGACGAATGCAAAAAAAAATATGGATAAAAATACTAAAATAAATAATTAATATTTAATTAGATTTTATGTAATTACGCCCCCGTTCACTACAATATCGTACCGTATGCACTTTCATATTACTATATATTATTTTCATATGCATTTAGTAAATGCTGTTATTTTGAAATAGCAAGCAGACAGAACTCCTTCACACTGAGTCGCACTCGCAAGGAACGCGGCAGTAGCAGTGCGACTGTCGCACTGCTGCCGCTGTTTGCGACCTAATGTGAAAGCGTTCTTAATTTTTATTTATTCAATTGTATGCAAATATAATAATTGAAATTTTGATATAAATACGTAATGAACTAAACTGCTAGAACAATACCCTCGGCTGAAACAAAACTTTTGTGTATTGTATAATATATTTACCTGATAAAATACGAAACTACCTGAAGGTTAAAATGTGCCAAAGTTTAATAACATTTGAAGTAGACAAAACATTCGGTGATAAATAATGTGTTGATAAACATTTTAATTTGATAATGACCCCGATTCTGTCGCATGATACTAAACTTAATGTATCTGACGGGCCCGTTGGTTTTATGGTTCCTGACTGCCACGCCGCAGGTCGTGGGTTCGATTCCCACCCAGGACAAACATTTGTGTGCTTGAACATGTCTGAAAAGTAGTATATCAGTTATCTGGTTTTAATAGTAAAATTACTCCTTAATTTGAGATCTGAGTGTAAAGAATGTTAGGATATTTCGTTAACAGAAATCTATGAACTCTTTCAACATATAACACACGCGGTTTCACCCGCAATCCCGAGGTATTTAATATCTTCCGGAATAACAACATAGTTCAACCTATTTCACTCGAAAATACCTATAGCTTTAAATCAGAGAAAGCTTTTTTTTTTAAATGGTACGAGTAATTTCGGAGATTACCAAAGTCAAAACTTAGAAACTTTACCTCTTTGTAATATTAGTATATATCTCAGCAAAACTGAATAGCAAATAGACTACATAAATGACTGCCATTAGATCACTAGTTTATGGACAAACTGACAACTGACGGCTTAATAGGTGGTCTTACTGCTACATACCAGAACAAGTAGTAATTAATTATCTAATACATAATAATTAAAATCGAGTATACATTGCTGCAAGTACCTACCTATATTTACGCGTGAACTGCAGCCGATGAATTAATCTATGTCTATACCATAGATTACTTAATAGTTACTCTATACTACTGTATGATAAGTCTGTACATAAAAAACATGTGATAAATATTCGTATTATGACTCACTGATGCAAATTCTATGTATTTTTTAATGTTTGTCTGTCTCTCTATCTGTCTGTATGTCCTTTTATATTTGACCCATCTTGGTGAAAATTGTTATATGGTCAGAACACGTGACTTTGCGAGTGATATCTATGATATCGGTAAACGCAAGTGAAACCGCAAGGGACAACTTAGTATCTCTTTAAAATTTCATGCCGATACTAACATTATCTAATACAAACATCGTAGTCGCCGTAACGAGGCCTCGTAGATGGAGGCTGCAACAAAACCTCGTCAGGCTAGTGTCAAACACCTTACAGAATCGCACCCTAGAAATGTTCCTCTGTATCCGAACGTGTAAAAGTCCATATAACAACGATTGCATTACCAACTCCACTAGCCTCTAATCATTACAATGTGATGTAATTATAATTACTAGCTGTCCTCCGCGGTTTCACCCGCGTTTATCGATATCATATGTAGCCTATAACCATATAGGAACCAAATCTGGATCGAATGGTAGAAGTCCCATCCCGATATGTTCAGTAGTTTTGAGGTGATGGTGCGGCAAAGGAACCCTATGATTTATTGATAGATTACTAGCTGTCCCCCGCGGGTTTTCCCGCGTTCCCGTGGGATGTCACATGTATTATACATAAAAACCTTCCTCTCCAATCACTCTATCTATTAAAAATCCCGCATCAAAATCCGTTGCGTAGTTTTAAAGATTTAAGTATACATAGGGCTATAGTGACAGAGAAAGCGACTTTGTTTTATACTATGTAGTGATGATACATCATGATCCTCTTTTAAAAAGAGTCCTGTAGGAGCGAGCGCATGCACTGTCGCCATACAACGTTTTTAAAAGTCTTAATTCTTCCCTGAATTTTTTGTGAAGGTAAATTACAAATTTCAGTAGTTATTTTCTTATAGAAGGGTATTCTTTGTCCAAATATATATGAGTATAATTTTAATCTAAACAGGACAACAGCACCCATATAACTTATAATAGATACAGTCGTAGTCGGCTAACACGTGGGCACGGTTGTTAATATTTAAACAGATATTGTTTAGAAACAGTAAATGAAATGCTTCCTGGCGCGCCGCCATTGCCAGATCATAGTTATGATTGTTGTGTTACGTAACATGTTTGGAATAAATAATTAAATAGGACCTACAGGAATTAACAATAGCGATACAATTGTGGTAGTGTGGTCAAATATCTGTGAAGACCGCAGGTAAAATATATTTGAAAATAAACTGTGCTATTGGTGTAGGAAAACCTCGGAGGAAACCATATAATCATAACGGGCCAGATGGGTTGGATGGGTTACGGGTTAGACGCCCTGACCGTCAAGTCAGATCAGTCAGGTTCGATTCCCACCCAGGACCAACATGTCTGTGCATGAACAAATCTGTTTGTTTTGTGTCTGGGTGTAAATATCTATATAAGTATGTATTTAAAAATAAAAGTAGTGTAAGTAGTTAGGTATATCAGCCACCTATATGGTTTCCATGGTACAAGCTTTGATTAGTTTGTAATCAAGTGGCTGTATGTAAAGGGTGTCTCAAGAATGATCTCCACCTTCGACCACATAAGGAGGGAATGTGCACAAGCACAAATCCAAATCTTAAAAAAGCGTAGGTACCTAAGTAGTCGTTGGGAAAACGTAACATTCTTCGGGACCGCGGGTAAATCTGCGGGGGGCAGCTAGTAATTTCATATATAGAACAGTTTATAGCCATTACATCAATTTGTGTCCGACAACGGATCCGATACGATTGTTTTATAGTAATAGATGATCGATGCATCTAATTGAATCATGAACTATAGGTAAATGATTTATGTGTTGTCTTAGGTTCAGTACATACTAGCTGAAACCCGTCACACTTCGCAGTGGCTATTTCAGTAATAAAAAAGGGTATTGACGTACAACAAAGTGATCTTATAAGAGTTCCGTTTTTTCCTTTTGAGGTATGGAACCTTAAAAAACACCATTGTTAATGGCTTAAACTTCGGTCTTACTAGACCATTCTAGCAATATGCAAATAACCGGTCTATAAATAAGTGACACAGACTTATATTTATTATTATATAAGTTTATTGTTAAATATTAAGTACCCTTACATGCATGCTTATTTCAAAATTGGTAATTTCTCGCAATTCTAATCACGAATAAACTAATCGACTCGAGTTTTGCACGGGGGTAGCGCACATATTGGAGAAGGCTTCCTTGTATCAATAATTCAAAATCAAAGCCACTTATTCCCTTCAGGCTAGCAGAGGACACTTCTAAAGGTCAAATTTACAGAAGTTACCACCGGTTCGAAGGTCAGGCTTCAACTGAGAAGAACCGGCAAGACACGATAGTTAAACGAACTGCAGGGGTAATCTCCATCTCCAAATAGATAAAACAATGACTATTTCTGTCTGTCTGTTTGTCCGCTTATATCTTTTAAACTACACTATAGATTTTAAGCGGAGTATACCATAATTTAAAGAATATTCCCCGGATGGTTTGTGTTACAAAATACCCTGTAAGAATATAATTAATTATCAAAGCCAATAACCCTAGTAAGATGTCATGTCAGGGAACCAGATTATGTAACAGAAAGGCCTACGTACGTATTTTACCTAATAATTGTCTACTTTAATAGTTTTTATATTTTTCATGTTATACAGCGTTACTGCGGTTCTTAAATATTGTCAACGGACTCGTTATAAGGCCCCACTTACCCTCCTTTCGGCTTTACGTGTAGTTTTGTAACAGGCTGTATAATGAATTAATATTATTATACAACTCGAGCAAAGCGCTGGGCGTGTCGCTAATCACTATCCCACTAATATTATTAATACGAAAGTTGGTGAGGATGGATGTAGATGTAGCTATTTGTTACTCTTTCACGCAAAAACTACCGAGCGGCACCCTAATAGTAACCCTCTCAGATTAATATTGAAGCCCATTATAATAGATTGGTTGTTCGATGCGCGAGCAGTGTGGAACAACTGTCGTATGCCTTCAATGTAATACAAAATTTAATGCAACAACGATTCCGGGAACGTTCAAAAAAAAAATTCAAAATTCAAAACCATTTATTCAGTTTAGGCCTTCGGAGGGCACTTATGAAGGTCAAATTTAAAGTTACTGAAGCTACAACCGGTTCGGAAGTCAGCCTTCAACTGAGAAGAACCGGCAAGAAACTCAGCAAGGTTACATTTTTTTTTATTTGTTATATAAATTTTTATCTATTCTGACTTTTTGGCTATTTTATAATTTCAATTTTACATAATTTTATATTTAACAATTACAAGATACTTATTATAGGTAACATTAATAAAAACAAAACAAAAAAAATATGACAAGACTACAAAATAGAAAATAACAATAATTAGGTACTTACAACTTAAACAAGAGATTTAGAGGTGCACTGTGCAGAGAGCAGCTATTTCCATACATTTTTATCTTCAATATAATGAACTACCTTGTAATACGCTTTTTCTTTCAAAACTTTCCTAATATAATTTTTAAATTTATGATCAGACATTTTGGTTATTGAAAGCGGTATCTTATTATAAAATCGAACACAATTACCAAGAAATGACTTGTTAACTTTAGTTAGTCTAAAGTATGGAACAACTAACTTCTCCCTTTGTCTTGTATTTATACTATGAATATCTAATTTTGCCTCAAACATTCCTATGTTTCTACGTATAAACATTATATTTTCATAAATATATAGTGAAGGTAATGTCATTATATTTATTTCCCTAAATAAATCTCTTAATGATTCACGGGGACCCATACTGTAAATTGCACGAATTGCTCTTTTTTGTATAATAAATATTGATTCTATATCCGCTGCTGCTCCCCAAAACAAAATACCATAGGACAAGAGGCTATGAAAATATGCAAAATAAACTAATTTGGCCGTCTCAACATTCGTCAATTGTTTAATTTTCCTAACAGCAAAAGCAGCCGAACTTAATTTAGCAGCTAGAGTATCAACCTGAGGTCCCCATTGCAATTTATTGTCTAATGTAAGACCCAAAAATACCGTTTTATTTACAAGATCAATATGGCTCCCATCTATTATTATTTGGCTATCTACTTGTGCTACATTTGGTAAAGAAAACCTTAAGCATTTAGTTTTATTTGAATTTAGTAATAGATTATTTGTAGCAAACCACCCACAGACAATTGACATAGTATGATTAACTTTAGTTAGATCTTTGTCTTTTCTATTAACTTTAAAAATTAATGATGTATCATCAGCAAACAAGACAATATCTGTGAGGTCATTTACAACATATGGCAAATCATTTATATATACTAAAAACAAAAATGGACCTAAAATTGAACCCTGGGGTACCCCCATTTCGACTAAAGAGCCCTTGGATGTTGTGCCGGTAATCCCTACCTTTTGCTGGCGATTTGATAAATAAGATAAAACAAGATCATGAGCAGTTCCACGAATTCCGTAGAAGTCAAGTTTTAGTAGTAGCGTACGGTGGTCAACGCAATCGAATGCCTTGGACAGATCACAAAAAATGCCAATCGCATCCTGTGAATCCTCCCATGCGCCATAAATGTGCCTCAGCAATGTTGCTGCCGCATCGGATGTAGATCTTCCCTTCGTGAAACCGAACTGATGACCATGCAATACCTTATGCTTAGTAAAGTGACTTGACATTTGATTAAGATTACATAATCGCCCTGCTGTTTTGGACGGAAACTTGGCATATATATAGTTTACTAGCTGTCCCCGCGCTTTTACCAGCTTTCTCGAGGGATGTCACCGGCGGGATAAAAAGTAGCCTATATGTTATTCCAGGATATCCTCTATCTATGTGCAAAATTTCAACCAAAGTGCGGTAGTTTTTGCGTGAAAGAGTAACAAGCATACATACAAACATTCACAATTATAATATTAGTAGGATTACCTAAACTAGCACAGGATACTTTGAATGAAACATCGTTGACAATTCGGGTGAAACCGCGGGGTTCAGCTAGACTATAATTTGTTAGTATTTAGAGCTAGTCTGATCTATTAACCATGAGCAAATGAGATGCTCTTTAGCGCATCAGAATGAAGAACATATTTCGAAAGCCGAGTGCAGACAAGATAGGGTTAACTACTTTGTCTAAAGATAGATTGGAGCCGAAGGGCAGGGGAAACACGTAATACAGTTTGTTTGTACGAAAGCTCTTTACTACGAAACAGAATAACGTTCTAACCGCGGACTGAAGCTATTAATGTTTAAAAGCCGATTTCACAACATGCATGTTTGGAATCCAATGAAACGGCATTTCTGGAAGTAGCAGTCTAGAAACAATGTAATTTTTCAAATACTTTGTATAACTAATACCTTTGGCAATGAATTGCTCGCCTGACAAGCTGTCCATTTAATATTTATCTTGTGAGTAAGATTAAAAAAAACATGTAAAAACGATTTATAAGAGCAAGGTGTAAAGGCCTACATGAATAAACAGTAGCACTACATACTAGCATCCGCCCCGTGGTTTCTCGGGCTGTCCTTGCATCAAAAGAATTTATGTCCTTTCATTATAAACAACTTAGTAAGTAATTTCACGTGGTTTCATACCCTGACTGCCGCGCCGCGGGTCGTGGGGACGATCCCCATCCACAAACACTTTGTGTGCATGAACATGTATGTTTGATCTGTGTCTAGGTGGAAATCCCTACTTCACTACTTAGTATAAAGCAAAGTCGCTTTCTCTGTCCCTTTATCCCTGCATGCTTAAATCTTTAAAACTACGCAACGGATTTTGATGTGTGTTTTTTTAATAGATAGAGTGATTGATAAGGAAGGTTTTTATCTATAATACATGTGACATCCCACGGGAACGCGGGTAAAACCGCGGGGGAAACCGCTAGTAATATTATAAATGTGAATGTAAGTTTGTTTGTTATACTTTCACGCGAAAACTTAACCGATCAACATGAAACTTTGAACACATATTCTTGCAGGTATTAAAAGTAACATAGGATACTTTTTGTGCCGGAGAAATGTTACTTCCCTCGAGAACGCGGATGAAACCACGGGGGAGGAGTATCTATACTACAAGTAAGTATTAAGTAGAATAAAACCGATTTGAAGTATATCAATTATCTGATTTCCATAGTACAAACTTTGCTTAGTTCGGAATCAGATGGCTGAGTTTAAAGAATGTCCCAGGATATTAATTTAAACCAGTTAAAGTCAAATTGAATAGCAGTAATACGAGGTGATGTTCAGATAATATCAAAACAATTGTAAAGGTAAGTAAGTAACATGAAATTCAATTGGTATTTGGCAAATACCGACACATGCTATTTTTACTAACGTTTTAATAAATATCGGTGGCCTGGTGCTAAAAGGGCCAAAGTACGTTTTAATGAAACGAGATTGTAATGCCAGTTTATTGTAAAAGTATGATTGGGTTAAAAACATAAATCAAATAAAAGTAAAACATGTTTGCCATACTACAATATAACACCTAAATAATAACTATGTTTGCTGATTCATTGTTATAACGCTCATTACTGAAAATAATGATTATTGATATTGTCCCTATTAGCACCAGGTCACAGTTATAATGTACGAGTATGATGTATAAGTAAAGAACTGTATATTTTTTTACAACAATCTTAAAAGGAAAAAACAGCGTATGTCGGGATGTAATTAAAAAAAATGTTATCTACATGAGTATTATTCAATACTTAGGTACAGTACTTATTATATTAATGTTGTATGTTGGTGTTTTGTTATTTCTTAATAAAGACCCGATTGAAAATCAAATACTTAACAGTATTTTTAATATTCGATGTCCACCTATATTTTCAAGAGATTTTATTCTTGTACAGTATTTCCAGTTATTTCACTAGTATATCGATTCGATATAATATAAGACATTTTACAAGGAAATCGTTTTGCTAATATGGCCAAGCTTGATTGGTCAGATTTTTTTAATTTGCACGTTCTATAGAATCACCACTTAATGCATTTTTCGAATCATTCTAGCATCGATGCTTCTATCTCTCTTGTTAACTACGCAATCACGTGAGAGATCTGCTCTCGAAGTTTGTGTCTTGGAACCATTTTTTTTTATGAACGTAAGTGTTCTTTAGCCTTCTTTATATTTTTTTATAATAATAAATATACATAAAGATAATAATTATAATAAAGATAATTTAATTAGAAAGGCTCCTAACCGAGGGTCATTCTAATCAAAGCAACTGCGCTGAGGGCCCTGTAGGGCTAACCCGTGGGTCCTAGGACCTCGGCTCAGGGCGTTGGAGGCTCACGACAAACATGGCGGCTAGGGCCGGCCATACAAGATGGGGTTCGTGGTCTTTGTAGCTAGGACATCGAGTTTAACAATTTTATGTAGCATTTGAACTACGTCACGTGATACACTGTGCTGCACAAGGCTTTGCGAAACTGACCTCTATAGACTCATATCATAGTGATAGGATAACAAAGGTATGATTGTAGTTTCATGAATCATGGAACCGATAAAAGTTGCCTCATTGAAATCTCATTATATGTACATGTATTAGATAAGACACGCATCCTATTAATTAATTTAATGTATACAATTACATAGTTATTTTAGATTTTATAATAGGTTATGGATTTACAAAGGTTTGTTACAAAAATTCCATGCGTCAGAGCTAACCAACTAGCCGAAAACCAAAAGAATATAGCACAATCATCGGAAGCACAACGCTTTTAACAACAAGTTGGAATTGGAAAGTGTCATATCTTTTTCGATTTTTTTTTGTAAATTTTTAATGGGTCCTGAGAATGCTAGCGATTGGATTTTTGATTGGGTTGTTATTTTAAGCTTTGACCTACGCACCCGTAAGTTTTCGGCATTGATAAGGTAGAATAATAGCCTAGATTACTTCCTCCTATTATTACCTCCCTGGTACTATTGTAGCTCTCTGTAACTCCGTTACTGGTTCATTTTCTACTAGTTATACCCCACGGTTTCACTCCCGAGGGATCTGACATTTTCTCGTTATAAAAATTCCAGTGTTAATCCATGTTATTAACTATCTGTGGGCCAAATTTCATCCAAATCCATTTAGCTGTTTACGTGAATGAGCAACAAACATCCAAACATAAATCTTTCACATTTATAATATTTGTAGAAGCTTTAACCCCTGTATAATAATTTTATAATAAATATTAAGGAATTTGATAAATCTTTTTTAATCTGTGCTTCAATAGATAAGATATTCTTAACATATTTTTTAACAATGTTAAACCACGAAAAAATCTAGTTTAATAATATTTTTTATTATTAAATTGTTTCCTGTTTGTACTAACTGGGTTTTAATGGTAGAAATGTCATAATTCTTTTCTTTTATTGCACAATGTAAATAATAGTTCGTAACTACATGTATATTATTTCAATGAATTATCCGTGAATGTTGTTCTCAGACAAGTGTAATCGGGTAAAAATGATCTAAACTTAATTACTACTTGTAATCTATACCAATATTATAAATTGGAATGTGTCTTGATCTGTCTGTTTGTTACGGTTTCACAGCTAAACGGCTGATCATGTTGAAATTTGGCACACTCTTACACTATTGGTATTGAGACATTTTATCAATTTTGATGCGGGTGAAACCGTGTGGCGGAATCTAGTAAATTATAATTGTTATTTAAGGTATAAGGAACCATCAATAGATTAATAGATCAATGACTAGCTGACCCAACAGACGTTGTCCTGTCTTAACAATTAATATAGAATTTGAATCTTCCGATTGAATCGACTGTGAAATGTGCAATAAGAAATTATAAATGTATTATTTTATCAATATAATTCCGACCCATGGATCCATTTTAAACGCATTTTGTCAATCGCGCCAACTGTGAAACGACAGACAATAATATCAAATACTTAGGTTACATTAAAAAAGTTAATTGTCAAAAGCGCTAGTAAAGTGGTTAAGTTTTCTTAAATTTTCTAATATTCCGCGCCATTTTCTTAATTTTTTCTTTCATAAGAACCTTCTCCTGGCAATAACAAACACAACAAAAAAAGAATTAGCGAAATCGGTCCAGCCGTCCATGCGTAATGCCGTGACCAAGGGAAATAGGGATTCATTTTTATGTACGAGTTATTTAGATTACTAATTAATCAAAAAAGGTATGACTAAAAAGAACCTCAAAAGAGATTAGTCCCAAAAAATATAATTAAACAAAAACTTACCCCATCTTTTCGGCGTCCGTCCCAAGAAACTTTTCTCGTCAGGGTTGTAAAACGCCCTTGCCAGCCTTTGGCACACCGGGAGGGATGGAGGAGGCGCCCTTGCCCATTCTGACTCCACACCGTTAGATTTACCGGCCATTTATAATACGCAAACCACTACGCTACGAAGTTTTATGGTTAAATAATAATGCGCGACCGTCATTCGAGACCGTGTCGAGATGACTGCGCATACGCGTGTCGCCTTCGTGTGCTGCAGGTACAATAGGGCAACAGGGTATTGTTCAAAGTTATCGGGATTTTATTATTGCTGTAGGTCATTGATTTTGTGTGTATCAATGTTGAAGGTTACTTTTAATTGGTTTGAGAATTTGAATAAATTATGTAAACAATTATCTGATACAAATGTGTTACAAAATTGACGTGGTAAATAATGTGTAAAGAGTTTCTTTCTCGCAATGATACTTCTTGTTTGCCTTGATTCAAAGTTAAATGACAATGCAAATTGTCACACTGATAAGCGAGTAGAACTGGCTCTCAAGTGGGGCTGCTGGAAATGTTGAGGGTGGTAGCCACCAAATAATGTTGCTCCATGTCGCTTAGGTGCCTGCGACTGACGCTAAACTATAGAATTATAGGTATGTACTTACCATTTATAAACGTTAAAAATTTTCATATAAAAATAAACTTAATTAACCACTATCCAATTTTTAATCCCGATATGTTCCTTATTTCAAAGCCAATACATTTCTGCTTTAAACCAACTATTACTAAAGGCTGATTCAAAATTACGATATAAATGGATATATCCATGTCTCAACACAAAGCTGCTATCCATATTTACGCATACACAACTAACTGAACGAGTCACGATACTGCCAACAAATAAATCAATCTAATAAAAAAACCCATTAAAAATATATAGATTTTTCAAGATATCTCCAGGTTTATTTGACTCATGTGTTTATTCTCACCATTTTTATTTTACCGTTTGTATCTTAAATTAAATAAAATAAAAATATATTTTAAACAGTTCATACCTACTTAATTATGCCTGCATCTTTAAACCATTAATTCTCGTACAAAACTTGGGAATCAAGAAAAAACCAGTATTTATTATTGCACTGCGACATGGATAAAACAACGCACGTGCAAAGGGCCGCATGTGTTTATAACATCAAGAATGTGTTTCGAATCAGAGGAGATTTTTTGTTGCCCACCGCTGTTGTACTGACGGGTACATTACCATAACTTGCCGTAATGTTATTAAAATGCATCTGAATAAATAAATCTTGAAGGATACTTTATAAATTCATTATTCTATATCAAAATAGTTGTAATATTATTTTACACTTGTGTTTGACCGAAATCTCATTTAAGTATTTTTTTACTTGATTTCATACTTGAAATTGTGATCCTTCTTGTGTGACGAAAAATAAATGAACGATAAACACAATATATGCTATTCAACAGACAGACGGTCCACTTGACAGTAATTTGTCACCGCTGACTTTGCAATATCAGCGAATCATCGGCGGGCATCGCAAACGCGTTATCAACCCTGAGACGTGAAGTTGTTAAGTCTCAGGTGCCTATCATTTCATCGAGACAAAGTAATACAAGTTAATATCTCAATAACAATTTGAACTGTATTTATCAAAATTTTGGGTTTTAGCAAATATAGCTGTCCCCCGTGGTTTCCGAGGGATGATCCACTGAGAGACATTACATTATTTTGTTCCTTCTATCATCAATAGTCTTCGCAGACATTCTGTCTATTGATGAAACCGCATCAAAAGTAACAGCGTAGTTTAAGACCTAAGTGTACAAACGGCGGAAGAGATTTCGTTTTACACTATGTAAGGATGTATGTAGTAGGATTACAATCAAACATAATATTGTATTTCAATTCTATTTATTCCTTATAAAACATAATCTGAGGCACACGTTTACAAAAAATAAAATATTCGGTCAAAAGTTTACAGACACACGTGGCTGCCTACACCAAGCTGTACCGTGTGACTGCCACTGTAATGGCTGGAGATAATCGGCCATTGTCGTTACAATATTCTCTTAGGTGGCCAGCCACCAGATGCTGTGGCTCGAGAGTTCACATAACAAACAGTATTAATTAACTAGACTTATACTAAGCACGGACGGATAAGTTTACAATAAGGAATCATTATTTAGTAATTTTGGTTGTCTTTTCTCATAACAGGTCACTAATTAAGGCATGTTCGGATATAAGCGATATACCGTGTGGATATGCAGTAATTCTACTGAAAACTTAGCCGGATTTCGCTACCAATAAGGATTTTTGTATGGTAAGTTAAGCGAATATAGCCGAAGATATCGGTTTCCAAGGCGATGTCGAGCTTACGCTCAAGCCGCGGTATACTGCGCGGTACTTTAAGTGCCTACAGCAGTACTGAATAGCTTATATCCAAACAGACCTTTAAACTAAATTATATGAACATAATAAGGCACGTTTTAAAAATATTAAAATAATTAGTAGGCAGTCATATTTATTTTTATGAGATAATATATAAATATTCAGTAAATTGTACATAAGGAATGGTAATATCTTTAGGTATTCGAAGTTAAGCACTTTATTTTAACTAAAGTTAGACAGAGGGCTTCAGTATCATCCAATATCCTTATAATTTTTAAATATCAAGTGTTTCAGAATATCAGCTTTGTGGATAAAACCTCAACATTAGGCTTAGTTGTAATTTTTTTTTAATTTCATTACATACAGATACATAATCATTATTTGGCTATATTGTTTCCATCATTATCAATTTGAGTGTTTTGGGAGAAAATGTACTTATTATTATTATTATTTATTCTTCATATTATCAATTTATGTCAAAATTCAAAACTGATTTTTGTGTCGATTGATGAGTTAACTATTACAATGATACAATAACTTTTTGTCTAATCTTACTAATGATTAGATTTAACTATTAAAACAAGTTTCCAGAACTAAAGCCCCCTTTTGACAGTTAAGAATGTTATTGAAAAAACAACTTTATTGCTTACACAATTAGGTTCATCTATTGATCCAAGTGTTTATTATACGATGGTACTGATGAACCTTATCATGACGCAATAGGATTCATTTTTCTATAACACTCTAAGCTGTCAAAACAGCGTAATTAGATTTCGCTTTACTGTATAATAAATCCACCCAAAGCCTACTTAGGCGTCGTTCTAATTGGCGTTGACCGCACGATCGCTTACAAGTTCACACGACCACAGAAAATGCTTAATAACGATCGTGCGATGGGTTTAATCGTGCGAACGTACAATCAAAGTTACATAATTTCGTTTTTTTTTGTGGTCTACGTCTTCTTTTCCCAAATCACTTGCAATATACAAAGCAATATTGCTTGAAAGTAAAAACTGTGCATCTCTGCAAAGAGCCATTGGTGAAATTATGCCGTTGCGGAGACGATGGGGCGGGATCGCGATCAATTAGGACACCTTTTGGTCCATCGCACGACCATTTTCATGGCGTAATGAAAACTCAAAATTGTATGGAAATATTTTAAACTATTTAACATTTTGAAATATATAGGTACATACACCATAACGGCTGCCAGTCATATAATATATATATCAGTCTTATTGTTAATCTACATTATAAGTATCGGAGATTACAATATTTCATTTGTAAATATGTGTATAAAAAAATAATATCAAACTTATACATAGGTATAGTAAAAAGAAAAATATAATGTATAACTTAAAATTACGAATAATAAGTAGTTTTATCTAATTATTTATATATGTTTTCATAGAAGCATAACGCGTCATACTCATAGCTACATACACTGTTAACATTTGCATGTCGTTGACGCGAATCCATTAAAAAATGAGGCCAAAAATATAAATCATCGAATTAACTACACAATAATGGACGGATTAGTAAACCCTGATTTTTAATTATCATAAACTAACATTGGATTATTTTTACTTTATCCAAAAACACTGGCTTTTAAGTAAATCAATATATAATATCTTCACGCCCATTTTACCTGGAGATAGTTTCAAGTCCCAACGTGAGATGTACGTCGGCCTCATTCCTAATCTTGAGCGACAGTTAATCATCAACAAAGAAATGTTAATATTACCTTGCTTGCCCGGAAATCGAACCTAGGACCTCCGGTTCTCTAGCCAAGCGTTATACCACTGGACGTATTATAAACTTCATACTCTGGATAATGTAAAAGTAACCTAGGAATGTAAAGATACACTGGATTGAGTTGGTAAAACAAATATATAGGGATACACTTCAACTCATGAATATTCTGTATTGGTACACAAAACAAAAAAAAAATTAAGTAGCGAATTTTTAAGATAAAGGTTAAACATATATTTTAGTAAATTACTAACACTAAAAATGCATTTAAATGTTGGGTAATAAATGCATTACAAAATAGTAAATTCATGTTGATCAGTGTATTAAGAATCAATTATAATTGGCTTCATGCCTGACTCCTACATACCTATATTAAAATCCTTTAGACTGTAGTCAATAACACATAAAATTATTTAATAACACATTTCAATGAGCAATATTTGATAATATTCAGCGAAAAACGATTCAAACCTAAAATGTAAAATAACATCCCCACCGAAAAAAAAGCAAAATTTTACAAAATATTAATATCGGATATGCAAATTATTATATATGTTCATTACGGGTCCAATTCATATCGACTGACCTCAGTGTGAACAGAGCCAAAGTGGTCTTTACATAGTTGATATAAGAAATATAATCCACAAGACAATCTAAAGGATCTTGTCAGGCAATAAGGTGGCAAATTATGAATATTTATAGTATGTTATTTATTAACTATGGAAGAGTTTCACTGTGTTAAAGATTGCCATTTTAAATGTTCCAGAAAACTAGAGAGCAACTACTACTAATTTGAAGACATGTATAGTATAGTAGTAAAGAAATATTGAGACTCATATATCATATTGATAAAGATTAAATAAAAAAAATATGTAAAAAATATATAGCTGGAGTTACTGGATATTTGTCTTACTTGTATACCTGATATGTTATATCTATTATTATCCTATATTATTGCTCCTTAAATACGTAAAATGCATAGCAAAATCTACAGAAGCCACCATGAGATTCGATTAAAGACTCTAAGAATGGGCAAACAATATTTTATATTGTGGTCTACTCAAAACACCGTCTATTTAACAGTTTTTAATAAAAATATATGTCACCCATTTAGCATATTTAAGATTCGGTCTTCTCGAAAGACCATGTCGAAAGCATGAATTTCAATAGACAAAATACTATTTAATCATCGTAAGATGTTAAATAAAAGAAAAAAGTTGGTCTACTCACGGTCTTCTGAAAAGACCGACAGTTTGTCGATTGAATTTTATTTATTTGGACATGGCTTACCACTTAATGGAAACTATTCGATCATAACCTCGAAGTGCACGACGCCTAACCGCTCCCTTCTGTTGTATATAATATTCTTCGCCCACGCACGGCATTCTATATTTATAACGATACCAGCTGAAAGAAAAACAACTTTATTTAGAAGGACTTATGGTTCGAAATCTACACGACAAGTGTATGTTTGTTTGTTACATTTTCATGAGCCAAACGGAGCCAAAAGAGGACGTTTTTGCTAATATATAACAGATTAACTTTGTCAATTATTTTAAAGTTATAAATACTTACTCTTAGGCCTCTCCAAATGTATAGCGACAAGTGGACTGAGGTAACCCTCGGCGTTCTCGTAAGGGTAGAAGTACCCCGGGAATCCAGGTTGCGGTAGATATCTGATGGGCCCAACATTCTCCCTGTCAGCAGGGGTCTCGCCGTGACATGATACCCACACCATGTTCGCCTGGAATATAAGTTTTGAAATGGTTATATTAGAGTTGAAAATGCGATAAATACGGAGAAGAATTTTCAAAACTGACTGCTCTGGCTAAGACGTTTCTACAATGGAAATCCAGGGTAAATTTTCTTGAAGTGGTTATTATGAGCTCCATTTCATATCAAAATAATGCCATTGGTAGACTTCGGAACGAAATTTTCCTTTCTATACAGGAATATTTTTTATTCAGTGCGCAAACTTTGACAAATTAAACTTAAATGAGTTTTATTAAACACTTAATTTTTATTTTGATAAGTTTATTAACAATAAATAAAGTTATAGTTAACGAAAGATATAACCTTTAAAATTCATATTATGGCTACTCTGTCGCTCGGGTCGGGCGCCACCCCGGCCGCGGCCTTGGCAACAGCTGGCTCTACCGCCGCGTGCGGCGCACGGCGCGCGCGCTTTTTGATATTATTATGAATAGGTAGTGTCCATTGTTTGTTGATTTTAAAGTCGAAAAAAAATACAAAAAAAAATTAAACAAATAATGGAAATGTTTTCTGTTACTGATACTGAACCACCAAAATTTTAACATTAGTGTTAACATAGTTAACATCTCGTGAACTTGTCATAAATTGTATGGATATGGTTGACCATAATTTCAGTATTGTAACTTACCAATTTGAATCAAAATTATCGAATATAATAGGTTGGGAAAAAAGTTCCTTCGCATTTTTTAAGAAAATTCAAAACATTTTTAATATAGTTTATTTACATTTAACTAAAGTATGTAGGTACCATTTTGTTCGATAACTATTTGCCATCTTGTGGGTAGGGACATGATCCCAGTGCTATAGAAATGTTGGGACTTCTGATCAAAATACTGCGACAAGTGGTTTTGACAGACGGCGGATGCATTAATACCTCCCAGCCAAACTCTCTTAATTGTTGCTGAGTGGCTAAAGATGTGTGAGGTCTAGCGTTATCATGATGAAAAACCACGCCCCTTCTGTTGATTAATTCCGGCCGCTTTCTCTCAACTTCTTGCTTTAATCTCATCAGTTGTTCGCAGTAGAGTTCAGAATCGATGGTCCTGCCTGGTGGTAACAGTTCATAATGAATAATGCCCTTCCAATCCCACCATACACACAGCATTACCTTGTTGCGAGTTAACCCGGGTTCCGCCACAGTCTGTGAAGCCTGACCGGCCTTTGACCACGACCTTTTTCGCACGTTCTTGTCGTACGTGATCCACTTTTCATCACCAGTTATCAGCTTCTTCAAAAATGGTTCGGTTTCATGACGTCGTAATAAAGAATCACAAATGAGTACACGGTTCATTAGGTTTCTTTCAGTGAGCTCGTGAGGTACCCAAATATCTAGCTTTTTTGTGTACCCAGTTTTTTTCAAATGCTTAAACCAAATTTGTGCTACTCTCACAGACACTGCACTAGATCCATAAACATCGCAAATTTTTTTCGCGGCTTGCGTTGCATTTTTACCTTTTTTGTAGTAAAATTTTAAAATGAATCGAATTTCTTCATTAGATTCACTCATCTTGGCGGTACGAAAAACAAATGCAAATCACACATTTTCCTAATTTGAATTTGGAATTATGTTCTTTAAAATTGAAACTTTCAATGATACCAAAACCAGCCAGATACAAATAGTATAGCCAAAGAGATTTTATTACAAGTTCATACATACTATAATGCGAAAAGACTTTTTCCCCAACCTAATATGATAGCTCAAGACCATAGTTTAAAATTTGTCCTAATAGCTCTGGGGAAACTGTGTAAAGCGGATTTGTGCATAACTATATACTAACATAATCGCGGTTGTAGTTGGTTAAATTCCTGATGTGCATCTGCAGATGTTCCGGCATTTCAGTGGGTAAATAATTTGTTTCGTTGTAGAACTCTGGACGCCATCCGTATATTCTGAAAATTTTAATTAAATAAGCTAGTTATTAATATGTTATTAGTATCATCATCATCATATTAGCCCAGGGATGTCCACAGCGAACATAGGTCTTGGATTTCAACCTCAAACGGTCTTGAGCCGCCTGCATCTACCGGCTTCCATCGACACTGACCAGGTGGTCGGTGCACCTGGTAGGAGGACGTCCCAATGCTTAAGCCTTTCGATTTTTTACTAATGTTCTCGTTTCGGACCCTGCGTAAAGAAATTTCGAGCATAGCCCGTTCCATAGCACGCTGAGTGACCTTAAGCTTATTAATACGGCTGGCAGTCGTTAAATAGTAGTCAATTAATCAGTATGTTAAATAAATTAAAAGTTAAAATATCCCGGGACATTCTTCACACTATCAAATGGCTTCCAAATTAGTTTGTAGTGATTGTGCTCTGGATACAAGATAACGGTTACGTTACTAATGACCATACTACTACTTTACCATACCACTGAGTACCATTATATAACATTCTCAACCAAATAGTAAGTACTCTCGAGACATTAAGTAAAATTAGTAATAAATCATAAATAAAAAAGCCTTTTATTTCTTCCAGAAAATGCTAGTTTGCAAATTATTATTGTTTAGAAGTTAGTAATTACAGTTTTATAAAAATAATTTTAGATACATTAATAATATAGTGAAAATATTCTGTAAAAACCCCTCTGCCGGTAAAGACCTCTTAGTAGTAAGTGAAATTACTATGAGCATATTATTTCACAGATATCTACCTGTTAAGTTTAAGGAAGATGCACGGCGAAGACCTATGGAAGGAGAAGTGATTCTCCTCGATGCAGGGCTCCCAGCCGCGGATGTCCACGTCGCACACCTTGCCCTTGGGCGGCAGGTGCTTGTAGTCGCAGTTGAAGATGTTCTGACCAGCGCCAGCTGTCTGACCTTTCTTTTTGTATACTGGAATAAGGTGATGGATAGAGATTTTTATTATAGAACGGCTTGCAGACAGTTATTATATCTTAACTAATTATTTTCATGATAATATTGAGTGACAATTTTGTGTTTCTATGTATGCGGAAGGTAATATTCCGGCACCACGGCACTATTTAAAAAATACTTTCGCCATTATAAACGTAGATATATTATTCAGGAAGGACATGGCCTATGTTAAGGTGGGTACTGGCCAGTGTTACGGGGCGTAATGTACCGTGTTACACAGCGAGGGTTCGTGCAGTCAGTACGGGGAAACAAGGCGCTCGCAGCAAGTGACGAGCGGATTTACACGGATTTTTAGCGCACGGCGTAACGTGACATACTCGCTGCGACTACATTACGCCCGTAACACCGGTTAGTACCCACCTTTATAGTCCCGCGATACACTAGAGTCCTCGGCAATGCAGCTGAAACCGCGGCATGGAAAGCTATATAGAGTATTATCGCATCAGTGGCCGCTGGGTATATTGGGTTCTTTATTTAGAAATGATAACCTGTAGCCCGAGATAGGTAAAGTGCCTAAGAGACGGCGACAAACGGCTCACCACATTTGGCCTCCTATGTATCGCATACAAGCTGTGCTTAGAGCTGGGACCGCAGTAATTTATATTAATGTTTATGTGAAATAAATGATTATTCTTAATTATTATTATTACAAAAGCACTTCGGAACTTAAAAACATTTATTTCGGTTGAACGTTGGTTAATTACTGTGATCTCTGCCTACTTCTTGATTTCTTCATGATTTCTATTTCGGGAATATTTCTACCAGCATCATCCGAAATACCATACCGAAGTCATACGCGGGAGAAGTGGAACCTTCAGAAAACAACCTATTTCATTCTCTCGCAGGCTAAACCTTTTAAAGATGTATGTTTTATCTCCTTTTCGTTCCACATTTTATTTAATTAAATCCAATTTACAACGTAGGTACCAAAACGATTCACTTGAATAAACAGCTTTGAGCACTAATATTTGTCGCAGGTTTACCGAACTTGTACAGAAAGATGCAAGCTCAAAAATCACGTTAATGTAAACCAAATTTAATTTTCTAATGTTATGATTTCTATTAAAATAAATAGTTATCTTGCGTGTTACTTGAATTTAATGAATACTTGAAGTAAAGCTTGGGTTCTATGTTGAAAGGTTTAAGAAAATTTATTTTTAGATTGACACAATACATTTCATAAACCCAGCTCACAACAAAGACACATATTATATTGAACCTATATAAATATAAATGTAATTTGACATACATATAATATTGGATATTAACTTCATTATTATACCAACCTTGAACTCCATTAACATGTCATCATTGCTATCCTAGATTGAATCATACTTTAATGATAAAGAAATGACAAAGCTACTCCCAAGTTTTCTAAATTACTAGATTGTCTTATCGCTATTTTTTTTGCGAAAACACATACCTGATAGAAAATCAATGAGCTGATCCTCCCAGTATTTATAACTTTCGTATCCAGTTCCATTGTACCATATGAGTGTGCTCCTGACATCAGCTGGCAGCGGCCGGAAGCCCAGGCCGGGGCTAGTGCCGATCACGCTGTACTCTTGCTGCAGGCGCGGCACTCGAGGGTTGATGAACTGCTGGAGGAATGTCACCATGCAGATGGCGAACAGTGCAAACAGGGCCGTGTAGAAGATTGAGTAGAAGATGAGGATTTTACCTGGGTGTGAAACAAAATAAAACATTAATAAACCAGTGGACGGTTAGTCTTACAAACAATTGAATAAACCGCGGCACAAAAAAAAAACGTCGTTATCTCAAGGTTACCATGCCATGAATATATCACTGAAGTTACAGTACACTAGATTTCGAATCAATCAAACCCATGAAAGTTGGTAAGACGCTTTAGTCAAGTAGCATGAGCTGATGATCTTCAAAACACATCTTCATAAATTATTAGTTTGGGAGCTATGATGCCACAGATACACGTTAATCTTAAAACACCCTTTTACGTTACGGGATGAAAAACGTAAATATATGATAACCTCTGATGGCATCAACACCCTTACGCGATACCCTGCAAGGAAAGAACCTCGGGTGAGGGGTCTCACATGAAATTATCAATTGGGGGTTGGTTTGGGAGGCGGCTCGGACCACACTTACAAGACAACTCAGTTGGGATTGATCCCTGAAGAGGTAACCATTCCAAGAAACATGGAATTCCCAACATTTATTTCTCAAACACATTATCAAACCCTAGCTACAGTTGCTACAAAAGACCAATACAAAGAAACTACAATTACTATTATGTTATAATGAGTAATTGTGAGTGCCAAACTGTCTCTAGATACCTTATAGTATAATGTTATGTACAAAGTAGCCCATGACTCTCTCCATACCTGCATGCTAAATTTCATTAGCCGTCTTACAAATTACAAACCAACAAACACTAATTAGGATCATATATTGTGATGTTTATTAATTAAAACCTGATTTGGAATTTTGACAATTAGTTTTAAATTAGTCCCCATTTGGAGACAATGACATCTATAGACCGCGTGCTTACAAATGCTATATGCAAATTATTAGGGCCATAATAGCTCAGTGGTAGTGACCCCAAATGTGGGGCTTTACTTGTGGGTCTAAATCCTTCCGAACCAGTGTTAGAGTCTGACCATTCATAAGTGCCTGTGAAGGCCTATTTGAATAAATATTTCATTTCATTTCAATCCAACAATGGGCTAAAAGGAAACTTTGTAAGGAACCAATAGCACAGTGAGGTAATTTGAATGTGCCTATCTAGCCTATCACCCCGAAGTTAAACTGTTCCCAAGCACTTGTCTGTGAGTTCTGACAACTGTAGTTGTGAGGTAGTTATTTTTCTAGGCTATCATTGCTTATGGTCTTTGGCCATATCATACAATAATGTCATTGTAAATTATCTAAAGTAAGAAAACTCTATTTATACAGCCAGCAGTAAAAGACCATGTCTCTGTTCCATAAGTCATCACTGGCAACACACACTTGAAGCCACTGGATGCAATTGGCTCTGGACTGTTTGAGGTGGAAATCTAAGAAGGCCTATGTTAGGCAGTGGACATCCCTGGGCTGATATGATGATGATGATGAAGAAAACTCTAAACTCTATTACCAAACAAATGTTTATAAATCAGTTGATTTCAAAAGTTTAATAATAAGACAATTAAGAAACTCTCTTTTAAATACAGATTTGATAATCTGGCCTGCTTGTTGTTTTAAAACCCTTTACTAGACTTATATACATACTATTTGGATGATCTCTTATACAACAGATATTCAATTAAATGATACCCCACATGCCAAAGCTATATCTGTGCTACAGACTGAATTGTATGGTTTCTGTGTGGATTAGCAAGGATTGTTAATGCTTCAAAGCTGTTTCCTAACACCAAAATGACTTTGGGTCAAAGTCATAGGTGTGTTAATTCTTTGTTAATTGGATTATGGGGCTTCAGCATTTAGTATAATTGATGCCCATTATTATTTTTAAAGTTTTATAATTATAATAATGTATAATTACTCAGGATTACTTATTAATATATTAATTAACTTACTAATTTACTTTCAAACAACTAAAGAATAAATGGAAGATAAACACATTCTGGAGAAATATTACAGAATAATCAATTTGATTTGATCAAGGATATTTTTTGGCCCTTGAATACATTAGATTCTTGAATATGTTGAGTGGAAGCTAATATAATATTTAATATTGTTGTATAGTAGTAATTTACATTAGGTAAGCATTAAAATAGTATAAGTCACTTGATAATGGTAACTTGATTCTTTGCATATTTTGCAGTGTTTTGATTGTCAATTGTATTATACAAATAGGTGTGTATTTTATGATTATTTCCTGTTACTTAACACCTTAATGCTAAGGAATATGATTGTTAAACTACAACAACACCTTCCCGGCAAATATCAGTTAAGAAAGTCCGTAGTCAAAAGAAAACAAGCCAGTAGCCACGCCCTCAGAACCAGCGTTGTTCTAATATTACGAGGGAAATAACCGTTGCACCATGCCTATCCTATAATTTAACTTAAGGTATAACTTATTCAGTTTATTATTGAAAATAGTTTCATAGAGTTCACTAACCCCAGCTTTCAGGCGTTCGCCCCAACATAGCTCCCGTTTGTTCATTGTAAAAGAAGTCGCTGAACGTCTGTTTGCCGGTCTTTCTGGACGGCTTTGTTTCAATCTCGAACTCTTCTAGTCTTGGATTTCGACTCATATTATGGAAGAAAGGCACTTTCTTTTATAAAAAGACGATAAATTATTAACAAATAAAATAATTACACCACCAACCGCTACCGCAAATTGATACAACTAAAAACTGAAATACCAAATAATGTATCTGTATAGAGGTGTCTTCAAATCTAAGATATACTATCTGTCAGACTGACAATTAATCGACTAACATGCAAAGGAATTTTCTTAGTTATTATACAATAAAGGATATTGCAATAATACATACCTTGTGCTCATTCAGTTATAGGCAACCACAAATACCAGTACAAAAATGTAAAATAATAATACTAAACTATCAATATCGATCTTTAACAATATTTATTAAAAATTGATTGAGGCACTCCTTTGGTACACGGCAGTGTATAAATAATAAATACTGTCACAACGCAAAACATAAGTGTTAAAATGCAATATTCTATTTGGGTGCAAGCAAACAAGCAAAAACAGGTTTCATGTTTATCGGCGATCCCTTTGGTTTACCGTACATTCGTAACCTTGTTCGCTTAAAATGTAAACAGCATTAATATTGACTCTGTCTGTAACAGAGCTCATACGAAACAAGGGTTCCGTGATAAAGGAAGATCTAATGCTGAATTATTCAGCTTTATATTATTTTTATTATTATTACGATGTCCTTTATCACGATATCTATACATCGCAAGGGCCGATTTGAGATAATTTCAGCTTTTTCATAAAGGTAAAAAATAGGACCTGTCAACCACAATATACCTTAAAATGTATTTGGCAACTCTTCCCTATCTGTCGACTAATAAGTCAACTGTCAAACTATATCATATCAAGCACGTCAGTTTTGTCAGTCATTTCATTAGACGAGGAATATTTTTTCGTCACTTGATGATTAGTTTGTTTTACTCGGTTCGCTGATTGATTAAATACTGAAATTTATGAAAAATATAAGCTTAAATAAATAATCAAATCACATAAACAATAGAGTAATGGCTTCTGTACATAAAATAGTTGTTATCATTGGATTCGTATCATTGTTCCACTCAGCATTTTCAGCTGCCCAACGTAAGTATTTGTTTCCTGTAAAATAATTATTGACCCTGTATACACGGTGATTTAAAACATTATTTTTGTTGTAGATCGATCATATCTACGGATAACATCACAAGAATTCACGACACTGCCTTTAGACGTGAGTAAAACAGCTTTAAAAATTTGTGACTTATGATTTGTAAAATCCACACTAAAATTCAATATTTTTTAGATTGTAGTTCAGGCCGTGACGAGTTTATTCGCTGTCATGTGGGGTGTTTTAAATGTGGCGGGAAACCTTCGAGAAATACCAGCTGCAGCAGAACTGAATACAATTGGTTGGGACACTCAGCAAAACCATCCATCCTTTTACATGTTCAACCACAGAGGAAAAGCATTGGCAAATCACTACATTCCAAGTGTGGGAAAATCAGAGTTAGAGAATCAAGAGTTGTGTAATTAAGTAAATAAATAAGTTATAAAGATATTGTGTTTAATATATTATTACTGTTAGGTTACTGGTAGAGATAAAGTTTCAAGATGACATTCATAAGATTAGAAACAAATATTACAAAAACTATACCAATGTTTAATTTATATACATCATTTATGTTAGAATCTTACACTATATCTGTTATTTCAATTCTTGTTCAAAGTATTCATATGTGAATTACACAACCTTACAAAACTCAACATAAGTTACCACAATCTTGCCTTGAGTTGTAAAGGCCTGTTTGGACAACTAAAAATATCTTAGAAGAATTAACTTTATTATATCTTAAATAAAGCTTACCTTTTGATTCAATTGCTGATTGTATAATTTTGCAGATGTACATTAATTTTGATTGCAATCTGCCAATGCTCACCTATTTCAGATAAACAATATTATACAACAATAGGGTATACTTTTCTGACATTCTTAGTTGTCATAACATACCTATTGTATACACAACTTCACCAATTATGTACTTTAAATGAAAACTGGACTTAATTTAAAAGACAGGCCAGTTGGCTTGTGCTTCAAGACCCTCACTGCCACAGGTTGTTTGATTCACACCCAGAACAAGCATTTGTGTGCATGAACATGTCTGTTTCTTCTATGTCTGGGCATAAATATCTCTTTATGTAACAATTTAGAAAAAGAAACATAGTTTATGTTGTATATCAGTTGTCTGGTTACCATAGTACAAGGTCTACTTAGTTTGGGATCAGATGGTTATCTTAATATATATATTTCTTGTGTGCGTGTGTATGTGACTGAACTCCTCCTAAACGACTGGACCGATTTTGATGAAATTTTTTGTGTGTGTTCGTGGAGATTCGAGAATGGTTTAGATTTACAATTGGACCCGGTAGGGGGCGCTGCGATCGAAACCCTGAATTTTTGTATGGACTTATTTTGGCAGGACAACGTCTGTCCGGACAGCTAGTTTATTAATAAAATTGGTTCACACAACTTTGAGATTTGATAATTGTTTAATCCTATTATACAGATGTACTAAAAATTCAAGGCTT
Organism: Habrosyne pyritoides; assembly: GCA_907165245.1. Taxonomy (NCBI): domain Eukaryota; kingdom Metazoa; phylum Arthropoda; class Insecta; order Lepidoptera; family Drepanidae; genus Habrosyne; species Habrosyne pyritoides. The sequence continues at coordinate 15,154,386 of OU015586.1, read as the reverse complement.
ATTATGATAAGGTAAACATTGCAGTGTGGTGTCTTCCAATGCTGTAACTAAAGTTGCGAGTCCTGAATTTAAGCATTTTGTGAATGAAATCACCATGAGGTAACCATAGCACAGTACAAGGATACTTTATTGCCAACTTTAGTACACCAAATACCAATATAAGAAGTCTCTTTTAATGTATAAGAATGTTATAGAGAAATGTACTCTTTTGCCATAACTCTTTCTGTCACATGTATTATGCATGTAAATATTTTAGTAATGACTTTATGGCCGATGTGCAGTGAAATGTAGTACTCAGTCTTTGTCAAAGAAGTGTATTATCTTGTAAGTGCAACCAACAACCGAAAGAAAGCACTGTCTAATTATAACATCTGGAAAAGGTAGTTAGGAGACACTAACCACTAGGACTGGAAGAGTTAAAATAAGGTTTATATTTTATCATACATTGAATGATGAACCCTATTTCTAAACAAATGAAGTTGGTTTTTCAGTGACTTCTTATAGTAGACAGACTTGATCTACTGTGGTGTTCTGGTAGCTTAACTTGAGGCCTAGTTCAGTTGTAGGCTGTTTAAGCCACACCTTACTAACCATAATGAGGTTATAGTAACAATCTATACTAAGTAAAATTACATGGAAGCTGTATTTATTACCAAAAACTCTTGTTGCTTATTTAATCCTACATCTATGTTAATATTGCATTAATATGTTCTTTGGTATAGAATAAAACAATTAGTAGTAATATAGAATAGATGTATTTAATTTTTCAAATATAGGCCCTCACCACATTGTGGCAGACCAATCTTTAGCCATATCAATGTCTTCTGAGGAAGCATAAAATCACTCAATCAACACATGACTTTTAGGTTAGGCATAATGGTTGGAATCAACATTATTACACAATTTATGGACAAACACAAATCAATTACCACCGGGGCTTCAAGCCAGGAGCCTATGACTTCTTGCAGATGTTTTTATTTCTTAGACTACACATTTATTTGTATACAAAAAAAGACATTACTTAATTACTAAGTAACTTAATATCTAGCTTCTAAAGCAAATTTGCTTTCATTTACACTAAATGCATCTTGGCTCCTTATGTGGCAAGGGCCTAACACAAATCCTTAACAATAACTGCACTGTCAAAAGTCTTAACACACTAATATTACCGGCGGCCGCCTCTGAAGCCGCCCCCCCGACCGCCGCCGCCACGACCGAAGCCCCCACCGCCGCCGCCGCGGCCACCGAAACCACCTCCACCACGACCGCCGAAGCCTCCGCCGCGTCCACCACCGCCGCGGTTAAACCCTCCTCCTCGGCCACCACGTCCGCCGCCGAAGCCGCCACCACCACCCCTTGGACCACCGCGACCACGTCCTCCACCACGTTTGGCACCCGGTGGCTGGGGCAGAAACCTTTTCAAAGGCAATAGTTTCGCTGGGTCGATGAAAAATTGCTGTCCATCCTTAAAACTCTTGGCCTTTATGTTCTCTCCTAACTTAACCGACACGAAATAATCGCGCAAGTTACCGAATATCTCGTCGATCTTGCCGATTTGTTCTTTGTTTTCTAGAAAGATGGGAGCGTTGAAGTAGGGTACGTCTTCTATATCCACTTTGCACACTAGATCGTCTTGTACAGTCCAACCGTAGTGTCCTAGAGGAATAACAGTCTCGGGAGGCCCTGCGTCTTGTTGCCTATAGCCGCCGCCACCACCTCCATAGCCTCCGCGGCCGCCGCGTCCTCCGCCGAAGCCACCGCGACCACGACCACCGCCGCCACCTCCTCCGCCACGACCACCAAATCCACCTCGGCCTCCACCGCCGCCTCCTCGACCGCGGAACGACATTTTACGTATCAAAATAAAAGTTTGGTGTTTTAAATAACCTCAAAGTCGCGTGTTATTCGTTCACTTTATCTATTCTCCACGCTGTTTGGACTTTTATTTGACTGACAGAACACTGACAGTAATGGATAATATATTTATCCACAGATAATGATTTTTAAGTTAGTACTTAGTCGAACAATGGTTTGAAAAAGATGTGATGACTTGTCACGGTGATGTAGTTAAAATAATTGGATTAACATTATATTAAATTTAATATGTGACATTATGTTTATTGGAATTTTACCGAACATATTTTATTTTATTAGTTATCTTTTAATCTTACCTTTACGTTACCTTTTGATTTTATCGATCGAACTGGAAAATGGCAGCACTAGGTCTAATGTCATTGTAATTGCCTTTTTCGTATAATTTGGTTTGGTTGGTTTCATTTATCTTCTATTTATCGATCGTTTTCTTATCGCAACTTATTGATTGAAAGCTAATAGAACATTTATAATTGATATTTCAGTTCCTGCACAGTGATAAATATTTAAGTAGAAAAGGGAGAAATATATCAAAAGCTCAGAACTGTACATTGCGTACAGAAGAAATGGAAACCCAGGATGAGGTGAAAGATCTCAGAGAGAAAAACACAGAGCTGGTCCAGAAGGTGCAGTTCTGGAAAGTGAGCTGCGCACAGCGGGAGTCTGAGAAGCTTGCATTGATGAAAGACAATAATGAATTGAGATTAAAACTCAGTGTAAGTTATATGTCTATGTATGTACCTATCACACGAAATTATTAATATCTTGGGATATTATATTTTTATTATTTAGTATGATCTAATGAGATAAGATTGAGTACTACTACCATCAAAGCCTTTTCGGCTGTGAAGCAGTAGAGCACTTGTATTACTGGGTTTTGGTCAGAAAGGTAGCCAGTAGGTAGGAAGGGGCCGGTGAAATTACAGGCACAAGAGACAACTTCACATCTCAGGGTCAACAATGCATTGGTGATGCCCCTAGTCTTGAAAATGTGTATTGGTGGTGGTGACCACTTACAATCGGGTGAACCGTCAACTTGATTGTTGATCTATGTGGATAACAATGAAAATAATTGAATGTGACAGAATCATGGACAAATTCAAAATTTTTTATTTTGCTGTACCTTTTAATAAGTCCATTACAATTACTGTATGCAACAGCTTAATCTGTAAGAATAACATTTTATTTATATCAAACTTTAAACAGTTTGTTTGTATGCCAGTCTACTTTAACTACCCACCCAGGACAAACATATTTTGAGTATATGAACATGTCTGATATGGTCAGGTCCGATCCCACATGAGGTAACTGATATACCACTTTTATATGCTCCAAACAAACTCTTTAACCAGAGCTTGCTATCACAACACTCAGGTTGTGGAATGAACTTTGTGCTGTGGGTTTGCCAGTGCCCCCAGAGAATGGGGTTTTTCAAGAATGGGTTGACAATGTGTAAGCAGTATCCCTGGTGTAGCAAGTGTCCATAGGGTGCGGTTACTCTGTGGTGACATCTACAAACACGCATGCAGCAATCCTACATCGCCCGCTGCAGTGGTGTGGCGCTATCTATGGACGAATATGGAAGAATCATAAATCACAATATTGAAGTTTACTCAAGGTTTCACATATATATAAGATTCCAACATCAACACTTGGACCACAGTCCCGAGGCATGATCACCTAGCCAGAAGATCTTCCCTTTTAAATAGACATACTGTCCATGCCAACTGCTTCCTCATTTATAAAACATTTTGTTTCAGAGGATAAGGAGCGCTGGCGGTCTGCTTGCAAATAAGCTGGACACAGAAATACAGACAACAAATGAAAAGGCACTGGCTCACCTGGTGCGGGCATCCGGGGAAATTGCCAGAACAATTGAATTGACTAAGACATACATCAGAGATAGGTAAGCTAAGGTTTTGAACTATCATTTTTAGGGTTCTGTAACCAAAACGGTAAAACAGAACCCTATTACTAAGACTTCGCTGTTCGTCTATCACCAGGCTGTATCTCATGAACTGTGATTGTTAGACAGTTGAATTTTCACAGATGATGTATTTCCGTTGCCAACAAATACAACAGATAACAACAAATACTAAGAAACAAAATAAAATTCATATTTAAGGGTGCTTCCATACAACAGACATGATTTTTTTGCTGTGTTTATAGATAATGGTACGGAACCCTTCTTGCGAGAGGTCGACTCACACTTCGCCGGATTTTTATATCATTTCATAAATAATACCCTAGGTAAATTTTCGCACACGACCTAGTTAATCCCTAACTTAGCAGAGCTTGTACTAAGTTAACCAGATAACTAAAACATATACTGCTTTGAGTATGACCTAAATTGTGCATGTAAAATGTTTTTTCTCAGTGGGAATCGAACCCAAAACCTTTGAAAGTAATTGATTTGATAAATCACACCATTATCTAACTCTAAGAACCTTCTTTGGCCTTACAAAGATTTAAATAAAGTGCTGTGTTGGTCCAGCCCTTCTCGATCGATGCCCTTACCAAACAGCATTTAACTTTAGTTTATAATAGTTACCAAAACATCCCCTGGCTTCTTTGTATAAGGTCTAGTATGTTCAACTTTATTTATGTTGAAGATAGCGACTATAAGATGATCATTTGTTAATCAGACAACAGCTGGACGCGTTGACCCCACGCTGGAGCAACATCAGCGGCACCCCTAACAAGGAGCGCGTGCACCGGGTGCCTCCCATGGTGGTGGATGGGCAGTCCATACAGCCGGTCGTCTCTCTTAGCAGAGCCAATCTCAACACCAGTAATTATAGTCATTTTATTATTTATTTTATACCCTATAAAACCTAACGAATCTATACTAAAGCTTTCACGCTTCTATAGTAAAAACCCTACCGAAATTTTAAATTTGCCTTAATTAAAATTTTAGCAAAGAACTGTCCATTGACTACCGCCATGGTGGAAGTCTGTCGGCAACTGTTCCTGGCATATTTTAATCTGATAGTATCCAAGATACAAGTAATATAAAATTGTACAAAATAAAGTCACTAATTTGGCCATACGTTTGGTTGACTATATCTTTTAAATTACGCAATAGATTTCAATGCGGTTTTTACCATAATTTCGAGAATTGCTTCCGGAATATTTATGTGTACTTAAATTACACCACTCTGGCGAAGCTGGGACGGGTTGCTAGTTTATGAAAATTTTGTGAAATTACGTATTTCAGGCACATTAACGCGGAGTCCAAATCAAACTCGCAGCGCCACAGAGAGAGCATTACCCATGCATATGTTACAAGGCAAGAGAGTACTTATTATTTATATTTTTTTTATTAGCCCCTGAATATCATAATAAACTGATAGTTCGGCGCGCGAGCAGTGGCACAACGGTAGTACCGCCGTCTATGTAATACAAATTGCCTTCAACGACAATTCCGCGACAATTACTCGATCGCCCTGCTGGTCTTATGAATGTTGTTAACTATGTAAACATATTGGGAGCTGTTCTGCTGTAGCTATTGGCTATTTAAATCGATGATAGCTTAGTTTAGTTTCTTTTTCTTTTTTTTATGCCACTTGGGCCGACAAACAAGCAGACGGTCCACCTGATGGTAAGTGGTCACCGCCACCTATGGACATTTGCAACACTAGGAGCATCGCCAATGCGTTGTCGACCCTGAGACGTGAAGTTGTTAAGTCTCATGTGCCTGTAATTTCACCGGCCCCCTTACCTTTCTAACCGAAACACAGTAATACAATTGCACTACTGCTTCACGGCGGAAATGGGTAAGGCGGTAGTACTTCCCCGGACGAACTCTGCACTAAGAGCTCTACTACTCTGATGTGTGACTTAGTGCCGTTGAGGTGTGACAAGTGGGTTCAAATCCTACAATTATTTATTTATTTATAGACAAGCCGCTTGGTAGCTGATGTGTCTATATCACTCAGTATCCGTTCACACTTTATAGTTCACTTTTGAAGATATTTAGTCCTAGTCCAATTGTCTAATCAGTTTTTAATAAAGATAAATAAAGATGGTGCACGATTTAGCTTGAGCTTTCAATTAAGGAAAATGTTGTGAGGAAACCATAGCACGGTGGAATGGTTCTTTATAGTTACCGCCTGGCTGGTTACGACCCTGAAGTAAAGTGTTCTGATTGCTACAATTTAAAGTCAGTTCTCTTCTAGGCTTTGTGAGCCTCCCACCTTCGGCTGACAGTAGAAAAAATTATGTTAATTTATTTTTATTATTGCCGACAGAGCACGTATTACGCCAAATATTGTCTGTAACTTTAATTTGATAAATGCATTACCGACAAAAGCACCCTTCAGACCCGCATCTGGATTGCTTAACTTTCGCGGGTTCAGAGTTAAAGCCGATTCCGAGAGAATTACATAATAGTTATTAGATAATACAAAAACAGTGGCGTAGCTAGATTACCAAATGCCCTGGGGCAAACAATTAAGTAGGGCCCCAACTAAACTATTTTAATTCGTTCGTTCACCCCTCCTCCAGAGCTTGGGGCCCGGGGTATTGCCCCGTCTAACCCTCCAGTAGCTACGCCACTGTTTGTAAGTCAGAGTCCGAGAGGCCCCTTGAGCTTGGGGCCCCGAGGCACTGCCCCGTCTAGCCCTCCGGTAGCTACGCCACTGTACAGAAATCAAATATCTGGTAACGAATTCCGCTGGATAGTTATTATAGTATTTTTGAAATAGCACGAGTTGGGAGATACACGGTGTTTTATAAGATTTTTCAATGGTTTATGGTTATTTCGACGTAACAAAGCAAGGTGTCATGAAGCATTTAGTGTAGTATCTAAGAGTAATCAAGTGCTATTTCACAAGATATGGATAAAAAACCTTCAACTGTAATTCATCCTATGTGAAATAGATTATAGTATTACTAAGACTCCGCTGTCTGTCTGTCTGTCCGTCTGTCACCAAGCTGTATGTCATGAAGCAGTTAGACAGTTGAAAATTTCACAGATGGTGTATTTCTGTTGCCGCTATAACAACAAATACTAAAAAATAGAATAAAATAAATATTTAAGGGGGCTCCCATACAGACATGATTTTTTTGTCGTTTTTATAGTACAGAACCCTTCGTGCGCGAGCCCGACTCGCACTTGGCTGGTAATTTATAACACCGGTTTCTGCTTCCAAAGAAAATGTATGTTCCCCCATTTTTTTAATGAACAAGCCCATTAATATACAGGCGATATTAACTGGCAATTTAAATATATTTTCAGATGTGTACATACCACTTACAAGGATCGACGTCAGTGAGGTGCCCGCAAACAATACGGAAAACGAAGTGGAGGCTAACAATGATGATGAGAGCAACGAAGAGTTGGAACCGGAAGGTAGGTTATTTACCACCACTTTATTTATCTATTAATTATGTCACATCAACAGTATACATATTAAGCACTTTATATTAAATACCTGGATGTTTATTTTTTTATTTTACTAATGTAATTACTACCGTATTTATTTAAAGCTTGGTCATATATACCTAAATACGAATTAGATGCGTTGATAAAGGGCTCCCAATAATAGTTTTTCTCACATAAGAAGGAACTTGAAAAAAAAAGGGAAAAAATAATCATCTGGATTCGAACCGGGGTCTTTTGGGATCGCCTCATTTCCCAGCTATTATAAACATGTCGCGAAATTTACCGTATGCTAATGATATTGTAGCAGTTTTTCATTGCCTAAAAACACGGATAAAACGACGTTTTCTAAAAATTAAACCTAGCTAGATCGATCTATCGCCCCCGAAACCCCATGCATACTAAATTTCATGAACATCGTTGGAGCCGTTTCCGAGATCCAGATTAAATACATATCTACATTTAAACACGAATTGCTCGTAGGTATTAGTTAGCTAGATGAATGTAACAATATTCTTATATGGACAGCAATTATAGATGTGTACAGCGTTTACCACATTTGGAATTAATACAAGATTATTAAAAGTGCAGAAAAAGAAAAGCAGATATTATTTTAAACTATAAGCATAAATAAAAAACTAAAAACGAAACAAAGCCTGTTTCAATGTAAATATTTTTCGTTTTTTTTATAATTTTTTTTTTATAAAAACTTAAAAATTTCATCATCGTGCTTTCTTTTTCAGATGACGAAGAACAGGAGGCCAATGAAGACTCACAGAATTCAGAAGATGAGGAATATTCTGTATCATCGTAAGTGTTGCCATGTTGCAGGTTCGATTCTCGTCCTTGGAACGCAATAGGGATGTGTACTGACATGTCAAATCAGCAACTCTTTATGAAATGTCAAAACGGTCGAATGTATGGGGTTTTGTATGAAATAGCAAGTTGTGACGTCATAATTGTAGAGCATCAAATAATACACTCTTTGTAATTAGATTGGTACATAGAAATCACAATAATTATTTAATTTTGATCATATTTTATGTATCCATGTATTTTTGGGTGTTCAATACACTGATTAGTATTTGATCATTTATCTTGAATACAGGATAGTTCCCTATTGTCGGCATGAACATGTCTGTTTATTGTGCGATGTATTGCATGAATATTAAAACAAGCATTATACAGCGCTGGATTTACACTAGGGGTACTCGAAGCTAGTGCCCAGAGAATTCGGATTAAAAAAAACATTATTTACACACGGCCGTCTGGTCCCAAACTAACCAGAGCTTGTACTATGGAAACCTGATAACTGATATACTACATACTCGTATACTACTTTTTTATTTTTTAAATACATACTTATATAGATATTTTCACCCAGATACAGAACAAACAGACATGTTCATGCACACAAATGTTTGCCCTGGGTGGGAATCGAACCCGCGACCCTCGACTTGACAGTCAGAGTCGCTAACCACCAAGCTAACTGGCCTGCCTTATTTTATTACTTCAAAATAATAGTTTATTTTCCCAGGCGAAGACTAGACGCGGTTGCTGAAGATATGGAAGAAGAGGACGTAACACCACCGAGGTGAGGATAAATCAAATCATTATTTATACACTCTTAATTATAAAACGCTAATGGCATTTAATTATGCGTTAAATGGTAAAATAAAAACATCATTGATTAATTTTTGTGGTTAATTTCTAAGAAGATCACTAAAACAGAATTAAAATGGCGCTTACGTCCATTAAGAATGGAGAGGTCGAAATCAGGTTTCTTAATAAACTTATTAAAAAAATACATTTGTAACATTTTTACATTGCCAGTCTTAACGTAAATTTTTAAATAAAATGTTTGTATTGAAAATATTATAGTTAGGCCAATCTGGCTCTCATGGCCTCAACGTACAATCTTAGATACACCCTAGGTGTAGTGGCACCTAATTGATAAATAGTTTTTCTATTTTAAGGGTTTACTTACATTACTTTAGATAGATCTATGCTATATTAAAATCTCTGGTTACATTTAAACCCTCGGGAACGCAGGTGAAACCGCGCGGCATCAGCTTGATAATATAAAATTATAATAAACTAATTTCTTAAAAAAAATTAATTAATTAAGTGTCAATGATTATATATTGATCTGCCACGTCGCAGGTTGTGGGTTCGATTCCCGCCCAGGACAATCATTTGAGTGCATGAACATGTTTGTTTGTTCCTTGCCTGGATGCAACTATCTATATAATATAAGTATGTATTTAAAAAAGTAGTATATTAGGTAGTATATCAGTTGTCTAGATTTTGCAGTACGACCTCTGTTTAGTTTGGGATCAGATGGCTGCATGTAAAAAGTAGTATATTAGGTAGTATATCAGTTGTCTAGATTTTACAGTACGACCTCTGTTTAGTTTGGGATCAGATGGCTGCATGTAAAAAGTAGTATATTAGGTAGTATATCAGTTGTCTAGATTTTGCAGTACGACCTCTGTTTAGTTTGGGATCAGATGGCTGCATGTAAAAAGTAGTATATTAGGTAGTATATCAGTTGTCTAGATTTTGCAGTACGACCTCTGTTTAGTTTGGGATCAGATGGCTGCATGTAAAAAGTAGTATATTAGGTAGTATATCAGTTGTCTAGATTTTACAGTACGACCTCTGTTTAGTTTGGGATCAGATGGCTGCATGTAAAAAGTAGTATATTAGGTAGTATATCAGTTGTCTAGATTTTGCAGTACGACCTCTGTTTAGTTTGGGATCAGATGGCTGCATGTAAAAAGTAGTATATTAGGTAGTATATCAGTTGTCTAGATTTTGCAGTACGACCTCTGTTTAGTTTGGGATCAGATGGCTGCATGTAAAAAATGTCTGAGGATATTTATTTTATTATTAGGGTTGTCAACATATGTTATACATAAAACAAAACAAAGATACAAAATTTCAAACAAAAAGACCAAACTTGGTGCACATCCATTTAATGAAAACACAACACTCATTTATTATTCCTTTTTTCTATTATTCAAGGAGCAGAACTGAAAACCCATTGGAAGGTCCCAGCTGGTTGCTAGATGGATCAAACAATGCCAGAGTAAGTTCTATTTATATTTCACTTAATTCGTTACATATAAAAGTATTCCTATGTTTAAAATTCTATCCTCTAATATTATAAATGCGATAGTTTCTGAGGATGGATGTAAAGATTTATATAACTCTCTCACCCAAAAACTATCTAACGGATTTGGATGTAGCCTGTCACATATACATGTTACAAAACTACCCGTAATGCCGAAAGGTGGTTAAATAGGGCCTTATTACGAGTCCATTCACAATATTTATGAACCGTAGTAACGCTGTATAACATACACCAAAAAAATAAAAAATGATTTTTATGAATGAAAAATAGGAAAACAATTAAAGTAGAGCATTATTAAGGAAAATAAGTACGTAGGCCTTTCTGTTATATATTTTTACGGGGTATTTTGTAACACTTTGTATAGAGCATGTCATGGAATAACATATAAGAGACTTTTTCCCGGGATTGCGGGTCAAACCGCGGGGGATAACTATGCTAGTGAGTATTGAAAACCTAAGAGGGACCCATTTGATAATATGAAAGTAGATTGGCATTTGGGTAGGGAAAAACCGAAGAAGAAATGGATGTATTGTGTGAGGGATGATATGAAGGAGTTGAGTGCTAAGATAGCAAGTAGGTAGTCGGAAATTAACATCATGCGCCGACCCCAAATGACTGGGAAGGACAGGTATTATGTCACCATTGTAAGTGACGAAGTGTAAGTATATCAAGCCTGCAAAAGATACTGACTCAAGTGCTGCTATCTAAACAGATCAGTAGATATTTGGTAAAGGACTTCAATGCAGAGCGAGTGATACCCACGGTGTTGCAAGCATCCATAGGCTGCGGTGACGGTTTACCATCAAACGGGCCGTCAGCTTGTTTGCTACCTTAGTAGTATAAAAAAAAAAAGAGTATTGTTCAGTACCCTATTACCGTGCCATGGTTCTCTCACGATGTATTCCGTAACAGTTAGCTCAAACTTGTAGCATTTGAAGCTTTCCCACAGCATTCGGTGTCCCTACCCCTGAGCTATGGAAACCTTATAGTAATCACTCCAGTAGTCTAATTAAAATTGTTATTGTGAAATATCTTGATTGTACTCTAGGGGAATACACCAAGAACCAGAACAAACCTCGAGCCGGACTCGACGACGGAGAGGAGCGGTCGCGCCTCCGCCCCTCCCACCCCCACTCGGCAGACTGCTATGGTGACATTTTTAATTTTGATAAACCGAAATTTTGTAAATACACACTGCTAGTGAATTGGTTGTTATGGTGCTAAATCGACGACCCAGTTGGCTTGCTGGTAAGAGACCCTGGCCGCCAGGTGACATTTCGTGGGTTCGATTTCTATCCACCACAAACATTTGTGTGCATGAAGATTTCTGTTTGTACCTGTGTCTGTAAATATAGATATTTACATCAAGATAGAAGAATCCGTTGAAAAAAAGTTGTGTATGTTATCTGGTTTCCATAGCAGAAGCTAAGTAATAATAATCATTGAATATTTTTTTTATAATTCAATACCAGGATAATGATGTGGTAGTGCGGGTGTCGTGTTCATTCTCGCCCACGGTGCGGCGCCGCAAGCGTACCTCGTCGCCCACGCCCACGCCCACACCTACGCCCGCGCCCACACCCGCGCCCACGCCCGCGCCCACCCCCAGGCAGACCCACTTCTCGCCCAGACCACAAGTTACCACGTGGAACAGGTACGATTGGTAATATTTCATAATTCATAAAACACAAATTTTATGATAGTATATAATTTATATCCACGTGTCGCCTCGATAGTCGAAGTATTATAAAGCTGGTAAAGTGGGGTAAGTGACAGTTGACCAAAAGATATTAAAACTTATTCATTATAAAATAGCCAATAAGTCAGATTATATGAATTAATATTAAAAAAAAAAATCTTTTTTTCTGAGTTCTCAGTTGAAGCCTAACTTTCCAATCAGTCACCACTTCAGTAACTTCAACCTTCACACGTACACACCGCAGGCCTAAATTAAATAAATGTTTTTGTAGTTATACTTCTTTTGGCGCGTTAGAGAAATATCAGTGATCTTTTTTATGTTTTCAGCACCTCCGGCCGGGTACTAAAAGTGATGGTGGCGAAGATGCGGCTCGATGACGACGAGGCTACACCCCCCAAACGGTCTCGAACCCCCCTCACTCCCCCCGCCCCTGCACCCGCCGCTGCCCCCACCCCCGCACCCACCCCCGCCGTTCCCTCTCCTATTCTACCCGCCGCACCTATATTGCACAACTCTCCTTCATTGACCCGTGTAAACTCTCCCGCTTCTAGATCGTTGAGGTTCGACGCTCCGAGTCCAAATGGCTCTACTGATGCTGGAGTTATCGTTTCGTATGTATATCCTTATATACTGGGTGGCTTTTTTTACCGTCTCGATAAAAATAGAGTCGCAGCCTGTGGCATAGTTACTTTCTTTTGGTTTTCCTAACATAGTCTCAAATTAATTTACACTTCTAATTAACAATACATTTTTCATATTAAAACATTAACAAAGGAATACTAAAAAAAAAAAAATATCATCAAAATCGTCTACATACCTACTCAACCTACTACACGCACGATAAACGATGAATGATTTCGTTTTAAAAACTTTAAACTATTTTTAAGGTCATTCGAACTGATTGCCGGCCGGCAGTCCATCTGCCATTGCCATCTTGACAACTTTCAGTTGCATGCAATTAGGCACTCCGAGACGTTGTGTGATGTGATCTATTCGCATTGTTGAAATTACGTTACGTGTCTTGCTGTGATAACTTAAACAATGATCAAGTACAACAATGTAGAGTATTTAGCGAGGGTGCGGTGTTACATCATGTCTGGTGAAAGCTCAGATGGTGCAAGACGAATATATGCAACAGAACCACAAACATCTGAAATCTCTTCGCCGACAGGGTATTCCGGATCCTTTGGACTTTTATTTCTTATTACACTGAAGAAACTCGCTGTGTCAGTGATTTAAAACACCACATAATAGACGCTTTTGATTGTTATAGACAGACCCTACGTAGTTTGACAAACAATTTTGAAAGACATGTTAGTGTTTAGAAAAAAATGGTGGAACTTTGAGCAAAAACTGCGATTTCGAAGGGTACATTTAAAGTATTTTGATAATGATCAGTGTATATTGTAAATAAGTTGAATCAATCATTTAAATACCCCTGGTATGTTGTAGTTTTTTATCTCGTACCTACCCCATACAAGTGCCTAGGTACTATTTTATTCATCCCTTTTAATTATGTTATAAGTAATGATAAAGTGTAACATGTAACACAACTACAGCATGTTCAAAGGTCTTAAGCCCTTAAAAGTATGAAGGTAAGATTGAAATCTCTAAAATACGTAGGCAGGTAAAACTAAACTAAAACTGCTCACTAAAAATCTCGCCTATAGATCTTATTCCACAAACACAACACACCATATTTTTTTCGAGACGGAAAAAAAAGTCACTCAATATATACCATATGGCATTGAATAGGCTATCTTTCTAACCGGTATTAGAGTCTTTATTTATTTGGCGGATGGTTTGGTGTGGTGGTTAGATACCATGGCTGCCGCGCCACAGGCCGGGAGTTCGATTCCCATCAATTCTTCTAGGTGGTTTGGGATTGGATGGCCGTGTGCTACTAACTTTCCCCGCGGTTTCATCTACGTTCTCAAGGGATGTCACATTTTCCTGTGATAAAAAGAACCATATATGTTAATCCAGGTTATGAAGTATCATGTGCTAAGTTTCATCCAAATCCGTTTGTTTAATTTTGCGTGAAAGAGGAACAAATATCCGCATCCTAACTAGCATGCAAATGTGAGTTTGTTTGTTACGCTTTCATGGCTAAACTGCTGAACTGATCTTGCTGAAATTTGCCACACACGTAGCTTATGGTACGGAAAGAAGTGAAACCCCGGAGCGGAAGCTAGTTTATAATATTAGTCGAATTTCAAAACTAAAAACAAAATTAAACAATGTGCACAATTTCTTCAACAAGCAGGGAGGCAAGATACAGACAAGTGATAGTGAAACAAGAGCCGGTTCACGGTGAGAACTCCAGAAACGTCACACGACGTGACCGACCCACCAACAATGAGAGCCGAGTCTCTAACCACGAGAGCCGAGTTACAAACCACTCGCGGGCCACCAGCCGTGGCAGCAACGAGAGCAGTGACAGTGGCAGCAACGGCGGCGGCGACATGGTCAACGAGGGTCGAACACGCCGGCCTCGCAAGGCGGTCACCTATAAAGAGAAACCATTGAACAGGTATAATCCTTTTTGTATTTTATATATTTCATCAATGATTATTGAATGGCCAGACAATTGAGTAATTAACAGCTATTTATTATTTATTGGTAGGTTTTGGTTATTTCGTCCTGTCCCCTGGCGATTCCCTGGTGAAACATTCGTGTGTTTGTTTTGAGCCAGAGTGAATGTAAAAGGAAGTCATATCAGTTAACTAGTATCCATAGAGCAAGCTCTGCTTGGTTTGTAAAATATTATGTCCCTGTATACAATGTGTTAGTCTACACCAGTGGCGTAGCTACCGGAGGGTTAGACGGGCCAAACCCCCAAACTCAGGGGGCCCCTCGGACCCTGACTTACGAACTATAAATTGAACTAGTGAAAATTTCTCCTACATTCGGAATATAAATAAATCAGATTCCAGGAACGCAACTTTAAAAATGGCAACTTAATTTAAATAATGTATTACGACGAATCTGGATTTTGACAAATCTGGAGTACGTCGAACACGGAACAAATGATTTTAAATAGTTTTGTTGGTGCTCTAGTTTATTATTTGCCCCAGGGCCTTTGCTTACCTAGCTACGCCACTGGTCTACACAATTATTTTTCTTAGTTGGAATGAAACCCATGACCAGTGGTATAGCATGTATGGTATTTAACCACCACGCCAACCGCCCCGTCTAAATCTAATTGAACAAATAACGTGACACCTTTTTAACAATTAATATTTTTGTTTACAGGAAAATGAGACGATAAATGAAGCCATCAAGCATAGAGAAACATTATAATATAGAGTGCAAGTATGATTAGAAATGTAAAGGCACTATTTATTCTATTGAATTATGTAATGTATGTATTCGATAGTTTTATAAGTAGGGGTATTCAACCCTGATTTTTGGGGGAAGGCGAGCTGGGGCACGTTGCGTCACGATTATTCTGTAGTATATCTTTAAACACACATCGTAATCGTGAAACCAATGGATAGATGGCGCCATTTTACCTTGCTACGCTATCAAACCAATCTTATGTCTCACAACAAAAAAGTTATCTATCGTCATCCCATTTAAATTGTGTCTCACATCTCGCTCCTCCATATTTGGTGACCCCAAGTTAGTGTCAAGACACATACGACACTAATTTTAACAGAATAAGGTTCATCATTCTATGACACTTGAGCTGTAAATACATGCCTCTTAGATCTTCACGAATTTAGTTATATTCGTATTTGACTCGTTTGAGTTTAAATTTTATATAATTTAACGGGCATTTGTCAATATCAAGAGAAATATTTATTAACATACTTTAACGTAAATGGAATTGTTTCGCTCTTTTGTTTATGGATTCACACAAAGCCTTCTGACTTGATTTTGAAGAAACCCTAGTTGGTTTTTGAACACATTCCTAAGTTGATTTCTTAACACATTCTACGTGTATTGATTTAGAACGCGTACATAGTGTACAGATTGAGTGCAAGTTAATATAAGGATTCTTAATCTCCCAATCAGAAAAAAGATGATAGTGAGTTGGCCCCAGTTTTCTTCGGAAAAATCATAGATTCGGGGCATACATTACAATGTCATTAAAAATATATTTTATTGCTTTAGAAATAAGGTCGTCTTTTAATCCATGGTTCATTGTACGGTGATGAAGATGTACCCCATCATGAAGCAAAAAGGGTCTATTAGTTTGTTTCTTTAAAAGCTTTCGAGATCTCAAAAAAGTTTTTACGGTTGAATATGCCATTGGATAATCATCTTTATGGTTCACCTATTCGTCCATGGTTATTTGTATTATGATGCTGAACCTTATCTTGATGCCGTAGGCTACTTTTTTCTATAACACTCTTAGTTGTTAAAAACCTTCCTATTCGATCTCAATATTAGTAAACATAATTGTTTCGGACAGTGGCGTAGCTAGGTAACCGCAGGCCCTGGGGTAAAAAATTAAGTAGGGGCCCTTCTAAACTATTTAAAATATTTTGTCCCCCAGCCGAAGCTTGGGGGCTCCGGGGTTCTGCCCCGTCTAGCCCTTCGGTAACTACGCCACTGGTTGTAAGTCAGAGTCCGAGGGGCCCCGGGGCAGTGCCCCGTCTAGCCCTCAGGTAGCTACGCCACTGGTTTCGGACAAGTATGGAACTTAGTTTATTTGACAGCTGTCATCGATTAAACTCAAGGTTAACTGATGTCATCGTATCGAGTGCGCCATAAAGCTAGTTTGTGTGGGAAATAGAACATCGCGCATATCGTGACGTTGCGCGATGTTCAAATTTCCATTGCATTGTTTTATGACACACACGATACGATGACGATACGCTTGCGATAGATAGTCGTGCTTAGACATCCGATTAGTAACTCGTTTCGAATGCCCTCGTAATGGCAATCCAGTTGTTTTGACGTCGTCAACTCTGGAGATGATTCTCGTTTTATATCAAGTTAAACGCATTGTTAAAACCTGTCACGTATTAAGACTCGAGCGTATTATATTAATAACAATCAATTATGTACGTATAATACAGATTCGGTTGGTTGAGATTTCTGTACGCTTATTATCCACAATGAGGTAGGCAGAGGTCACGGTAATGAGACTCACATTCCATTGGAGATATTGTAAGGCACAACGTGACACGTGGTGCGAATTATCGTCCGTCCCTCGGCCACCAATCTCGGGGTACAGGTAACCAAGCAAATAAATATTAATATTACCTTGCCCGATCCGGGAATCGAATCCCCCAGTTTCCAGCCGAGTTTTACATCATTCGACCACCGACTCGATTAAATTTCAATGTGGAAACCGAGCATATCCGAAAGAAACACTGCCATTAAAGAAATAAAAATGTTGTCGTTGCCAATTCGAGAACGTATATTATCCGATCTGTTGATATGGGATTGATAGGTCTTTATTGGGTTACACTTTTTTAACAAACATGTGGTTATTGACCTAACGGGTTATTACTTAATATTCGAAGAAGTATTTAGAAGTTACACTTGTTCCGTCTATAAACGTCACAAATGTACCTCTATAAATTATTTAAAAAAAAAGTTTAAAATTATAATTAATTATATTATCCCGCAGTATGTCTCTGCTGGTGAAGGCTGAATGTTCGGAATGTTATCTTTGTTTGTGGCTGTCGTTTCGTGATAATTTATCTATTTTGCTTGTAGCACTTTCGATTTGTGAAATTCCCACCGAATGGCTTGAGGTCCTTGGCTTTTGGGTCCCCATGGGCTACTATTTTGTCTCACCCCCCCCCCCTCATTGTGAGGATATAGACATACACGTAGACAAAGTATTGATATATCACTTTCATCTCTAGTAATAGCATAAGAAACATCGCGAGAAACAACATTGTGGTAGGATATTGTAGAGTACCCGTCTGGCTGGGTACTACCCTTGAGAGGTAGATCGTTGCAAAGGTTTCTGTGGTTACCACATTCGACCCACCACGATGTGATTATAGATTTATTAAAATTAATTAAATTTGTGGTAAAGTCCTGTGCAGAAATATACAACCACGGTGAGTTCTGTAATAATATCTTATTTTTGATTCATTCATTTGTGGACAGCTCAACTACAACAACAACTCAGTCGCTGTAAGCAGTAACAGTGCTGTTGAATTATGTAAAGGGTGTCAGATATTGTTGCCGAACTGTTCATGGTTATATATTTATGCTTATGGCTAAACTTGAGTTATATTTATTTATTAATGATTGTCTTGACTAGAAGTAAGTTATTGTTAATAATGTAATTCATACTTAAATATAAAGAATTAAGTATCTTTACTATGCATGCCAATATAGAGCGTATTGCATTTATATTAAAGTTGCGTGCATCGTCATTCTAATGACAACATAAAAATAACTCTATGGTAATCTAATAAGACTCAATTTCGATTGATAGTTGTTCTCTAATCCTTTATTATTTTACAACTGACGTGTATATGTGGCTATCTGATGTATTTTATCTATGTATTGTGTATTAATTGAATAAAATTATAATATTCTTAATCTGAAATGTGTTTTTTATTTATCAAGACGTTGCCTGGTCCGAGTCCCCTTTCCGGTGCGATATATTGCTTTTTCTAAGATAAATTGGATGGAAGAGCAAAGTAATAGGCTAACGCAGTGTGTTTCAATCTTATTGATTTCGCGACCCCATTACAAAAATTGAATAATTCTGGCGACCCCCTTATCAGACAGATGAAGATTTTTTTTAATTTAAAAGGCTACGTTAATGATTATCTTTATTTTGATACCTTTATATATTAGTCGGCAAGAAGCCGCTAGAGGTTTGCAAGTAAGTACGAGGTAAGTTGGACGCCAGTTTGCGCGCGCTAATCTGAGACTGCCTACATTTTCCCTACTGCCTCTGACTAAGGTTCCGCCCTATGGGGGTCGCGACCCACAGATTGAAAGACACTGGGCTAACGTATACAATACTACGTTTACGTACTACAACGTTTGAAGGAGATGAACGATATCAAAATTTAAGTCAACTACAATTCGAAATTCAAAACCATTTATTCAGTTTAGGCCCTCAGAAGGCACTTATGAAGGTCAAATTTAAAGTTACTGAAGCTACTACCGGTTCGGAAGTCAGCCTTCAACTGAGAAGAACCGGCAAGAAACTCAGCAAGGTTACATTCTTTTTTATTTTATTAAATTCTTTTTTATCTACTCTGACTTTTTGGCTATTTTATAATATCAATTTTACATATTTTTATATTTAACTTGTATTGATAATATATTAACTAATAGTAGTATACTAGGGAAATCGATTATTAGTGGTGTTCGCTCGGATCATAAGGCTCAATTAATAGAATTGCCATTTAAAAGACAAGTATTTAAAGTAACGAAAGTAATTAGACCCACTACTAAGGCAAGATTAGACACCTTTAAGAATAATTTAGAGCTGAAACTCTGTAATACAATATATCATAGTGATGAGCCCAATGTCTTGTATAAAGGTTTATTGTCTGGGATTTGCGATAATTTTAATAGAGCCTGTCCTACTAAAATAGTGAAGGTAAATAGTAAAATGGGATTTAGTGACTGGGCTACAAAAGGTATTCGTAAGAGCAGGGATAGGTTGTATGAACTTTATCATTTAAAATCTCTAACTCAGAACGAAGAATTTCATAAATATGTTAGAAAATTTTCAAAGACTTTCAAGTTAGTGTGTAATCAAGCTAAATCTTACTTTATATGTAATAAAATAGGTAATGCTAATAACAAAATAAAGACAGTCTGGAATGTTATTAATACGGAAACTGGTAAAATTAGAAATAATAATGAACAGGTAACTCTTAAAATTAATGATAAAATTCTAACAAATAATTTAGATGTAGCCTGTGCTTTTGAAAACTTCTTCACGAGTATACCTGGTAAAACTACTAAAAGCCTTAAATCATGTCCTATAGCAGCGGAATCTTTACTCAAGCAGCATATTCATAATACATTTCCAAGTTTTAAATTTGACCATATTAATGCTAGCGATATCATAATAACTTTTAATTCTCTCAATATGAAAAGTACTGAAGATTTATGGGGCTTATCAGCAACAATCATAAAATCAATAATAACAGTGATTGCACCTGTTTTGTCAAATATTTTTAATGAATGCATTGATCAGGGTTGTTTTCCTGATTTAATGAAATATAGTAAAATAGTACCTATTTAAGTCCGGTTGTAGGGAGAATCCATCTGATTACAGACCAGTTTCCGTTCTGCCAGCACTTAGTAAAATCTTTGAAAAATTGCTGCTTAATCAAATGTCAAGTCACTTTACTAAGCATAAGGTATTGCATGGTCATCAGTTCGGTTTCACGAAGGGAAGATCTACATCCGATGCGGCAGCAACATTGCTGAGGCACTTTTATGGCGCATGGGAGGATTCACAGGATGCGATTGGCATTTTTTGTGATCTGTCCAAGGCATTCGATTGCGTTGACCACCGTACGCTACTACTAAAACTTGACTTCTACGGAATTCGTGGAACTGCTCATGATCTTGTTTTATCTTATTTATCAAATCGCCAGCAAAAGGTAGGGATTACCGGCACAACATCCAAGGGCTCTTTAGTCGAAATGGGGGTACCCCAGGGTTCAATTTTAGGTCTATTTTGTTTTTAGTATATATAAATGATTTGCCATATGTTGTAAATGACCTCACAGATATTGTCTTGTTTGCTGATGATACATCATTAATTTTTAAAGTTAATAGAAAAGACAAAGATCTAACTAAAGTTAATCATACTATGTCAATTGTCTGTGGGTGGTTTGCTACAAATAATCTATTACTAAATTCAAAGAAAACTAAATGCTTAAGGTTTTCTTTACCAAATGTAGCACAAGTAGATAGCCAAATAATAATAGATGGGAGCCATATTGATCTTGTAAATAAAACGGTATTTTTGGGTCTTACATTAGACAATAAATTGCAATGGGGACCTCAGGTTGATACTCTAGCTGCTAAATTAAGTTCGGCTGCTTTTGCTGTTAGGAAAATTAAACAATTGACGAATGTTGAGACGGCCAAATTAGTTTATTTTGCATATTTTCATAGCCTCTTGTCCTATGGTATTTTGTTTTGGGGAGCAGCAGCGGATATAGAATCAATATTTATTATACAAAAAAGAGCAATTCGTGCAATTTACAGTATGGGTCCCCGTGAATCATTAAGAGATTTATTTAGGGAAATAAATATAATGACATTACCTTCACTATATATTTATGAAAATATAATGTTTATACGTAGGAATGTTTGAGGCAAAATTAGATATTCATAGTATAAATACAAGACAAAGGGAGAAGTTAGTTGTTCCATACTTTAGACTAACTAAAGTTAACAAGTCATTTCTTGGTAATTGTGTTCGATTTAAGATACCGCTTTCAATAACCAAAATGTCTGATCATAAATTTAAAAATTATATTAGGAAAGTTTTGAAAGAAAAAGCGTATTACAAGGTAGTTCATTATATTGAAGATAAAAATGTATGGAAATAGCTGCTCTCTGCACAGTGCACCTCTAAATCTCTTGTTTAAGTTGTAAGTACCTAATTATTGTTATTTTCTATTTTGTAGTCTTGTCATATTTTTTTTTGTTTTGTTTTTATTAATGTTACCTATAATAAGTATTTTGTAATTGTTAAATATAAAATTATGTAAAATTGAAATTATAAAATAGCCAAAAAGTCAGAATAGATAAAAATGTATATAACAAATAAAAAAGAATGTAACCTTGCTGAGTTTCTTGCCGGTTCTTCTCAGTTGAAGGCTGACTTCCGAACCGGTTGTAGCTTCAGTAACTTTAAATTTGACCTTCATAAGTGCCCTCCGAAGGCCTAAACTGAATAAATGGTTTTGAATTTTGAATTTTAACAATTACAAAATACTTAATAAAGCTAACATTCAAAAACAAAAAAAAAATAACAAAAAAAAGAAATAAGACTACAAAATAGAAAATGACATTAATTACTTACAACTTAAACAAGAAAATTAGAGGTGCACTGTGCAGAGAGCAGCTATTTCCATACATTTTTATCTTCAATATAATGAACTACCTTGTAATACGCTTTTTCTTTCAAAACTTTCCTAATATAATTTTTAAATTTATGATCAGACATTTTGGTTACTGAAAGCGGTATCTTATTATAAAATCGAACACAATTACCAAGAAATGACTTGTTTACTTTAGTTAGTCTAAAGTATGGAACAACTAACTTCTCCCTTTGTCTTGTATTAATATTATGGATATCCAATTTTGACTCAAACATTCCTATGTTTCTACGTATAAACATTATATTTTCATAAATATATAATGAAGGCAATGTCATTATATTTATTTCCCTAAATAAATCTCTTAATGATTCACGGGGACCCATACTGTAAATTGCACGAATTGCTCTTTTTTGTTGTCAGCGATATAATTAAGATTTTGTTATATATTTTGTTGAATGTTATGTCATGTTATATTGTATTGTTATCTAATTGTATAACTAGCCTTCCAATATTATTATTAAGACTAGTTTTAAGGCCTAGAAAGGCAACAAATAAAGATATTTCGGGTTTTGTAGTTTAAATTAGCCCCAAAAATGGACCTCAAAACGAGGCATTACCAAAACGAGAGCCGTTTTACATTTTTGTCAATATTTATCAAACTAATTGTCATATTGTAATAATTGTTTTTGTAAAACGTTATTGTATATAAAGGCTAACGTAAGAAAATGAAAATTGTGAAGGAAAGTCAAAACCCAAGGAAGTAAAAAGGGAAATCTACTTCACCCTAAAATGGGCGGAGCTTAACAACGTAAACATGGACTGATCCATTTTAAGTAGGCCTTTTCATTGGCTGACTCAAATTAATTCCGCGCCTGTGATTGGTCGCAATACATAGGAAAAATGAATAAAAAAGAGGCAACTTCCTTGGGATTGGATTTCGGTTGAGAGCCCTAAGCGCTCACCGATATTGTCCGCGTAAGGGTGTCAGAGCCATCTGAGGCTAACACCTTCGTCCATTCAAAAAAAAAAAAAAAAAAAAAAATTGGGATTGGCACTCCTACCAGAACAGCTCTACCAGTGTACAACAAATTAGAAGAAAAGAAATAAAAGAACATATAGTGAAAGTAGTGAGTTTTCTTCGCCAAAAAGTGTGGTTCCTGAGTATCCCGAGTTCCAGAGTATCCCGAGTTCCAGAGTATCCAGAGTATCCCGAGTTGCTGAGTTGCCGAGTTGCCGAGTTCCCGAGTTCCCGAGTTCCCGAGATCCAGAGTATCCCGAGTTCCCGAGTTCCCGGATAAGGATCAACGAGGCACGGTGCCAGAGTTAGGCTTCGTAATCCCCCTCCCCCCCTTCTCCCCCCAGACGCCGTCGTCTATCCCCGCCGTGACCGTCGCTTCGTTCACCGAAGTCTTCGGCACGTGTGCGCACGCCCCTCCTCTTCTCCCCTCCAGCCGGCGCGAGAGAAGATTCGAAAAATACAGTCCACGGAAGTTCGCCACATTTGTATAATAAATATTGAATCTATATCCGCTGCTGCTCCCCAAAATAAAATACCATAGGACAAGAGGCTATGAAAATATTCAAAATAAACTAATTTGGCTGTCTCAACATTCGTCAATTGTTTAATTTTCCTAACAGCAAATGCAGCCGAACTTAACTTAGCAGCTAGAGTATCAACCTGAGGTCCCCACTGCAATTTATTGTCTAACGTAAGACCCAAAAATACCGTTTTATTAACAAGATCAATATGGCTCCCATCTATTATTATTTGGCTATCTACTTGTGCTACATTCGGTAAAGAAAACCTTAAGCATTTAGTTTTCTTTGAATTTAGTAATAGATTATTTGTAGCAAACCACCCACAGACAATTGACATAGTATGATTAACTTTAGTTAGATCTTTGTCTTTTCTATCAACTTTAAAAATTAATGATGTATCATCAGCAAACAAGACAATATCTGTGAGATCATTTACAACATATGGCAAGTCATTTATATAGACTAAAAACAAAAATGGACCTAAAATTGAACCCTGGGGTACCCCCATTTCGACTAAAGAGCCCTCGGATGTTGTGCCAGTAATCCCTACCTTTTGTTGGCGATTTGATAAATAAGATAAAACAAGATCATGAGCAGTTCCACGAATTCCGTAGTAGTCAAGTTTTAGAAGTAGTGTACGGTGGTCAACGCAATCGAAAGCCCTGGATAGATCACAAAAAATGCCAATCGCATCCTGAGAATCCTCCCATGCGCCATAAATGTTCCTCAGCAATGTTGCTGCCGCATCGGATGTAGATCTTCCCTTCTTGAAACCGAACTGATGACCATGCAATACCTTATGGTAAGTAAAGTGACCTAAGATTTTGACAGTTATTTCAAAAATTACCGCTAGATAGAGTAGAAATGAAGCGTAGTGTAATATACTATGACAGCATAAGTGTGTAGAAGACTAAACTTGAATCAAATTCAATATGTACAGTCATTTTCGAGCATTTACTCTAATGTTATAATGTAATTAAAGTTAGTACGAAAAAATTTTTTAATTTGGTTGTGTAAAATGTGTTTTAAACCTGAATCAAATTCAATATGTACAGTCATTTGTGAGCATTTACTCTAATGGTATAATGTAATTAAAGTTAGTACGAAAAAAATTAATTTGGGTTGTGTAAAATGTGTTTTCCGTTTAAAAAAAAAACTACTACTACATATGCAAGCTAGATTGAAGTGAAGAATGTTTTTTTTTTTTTTTTTTTAATACATTAAATAAATAAATAAACAAATATACACACGGCCATCTGGTCCCAAACTAAGCAGAGCTTGTACTATGGAAACCAGATAACTGATATACTACACATACTACTTTTTTTTTTTCTAAATACATACTTATATAGATATTTACACCCAGACACAGGACAAACAGACATGTTCATGCACACAAATGTTTGTCCTGGGTGGGAATCGAACCCGCGACCTTCGGTTTGGCAGTCAGAGCGTTAACCACCGAGCCAACTGGCCTGTCAAAGGAGAGCATACGTTTGAAGGAGGCAATAGTTATTTGTGCAACAAGAGAGCAAAGTCGTTTTTTGCTGCGAGTGCTGATTTTGATTCCTGAGCAACCGAAGGATTTAAAGATTGAATCACGAGCGTAGCGAGTGATTCTAAAGTTGGATCCTGAGTGTGGCGAGAGATTTAAAGGCACAAGATGCAAAAAACTTTGCTCTCGTGTAACACACATAATTTTTCACTCCAGCAGCGAGAACACTTTAGGAGATAAAATAATAAACAGGAACTTACTGTTATACTGAACTGTTTTAACTCTTCCGGTGTTAAAATACTGTTCTCGACGCTAGTTTCACTCATATTTTACGATTATTTTAATATTTGTTAACTTATTCAACTCTTACGCCAGCCACGAAATTTTATTCCCGCTCTTTGGCGTGTTCGGAAAAAGCACCCATGATATTTTATTATTCAAAATATATTACTTTCCTTATTGAAACTAGAAATAAATATTTACAGGTTAAATATCAGTTTTATTTGCAGTAAATACTTATTTGCGTTTAAATACAACAATAAGACATGATTATCTTTTTGCAAAATTTCTTTAGTTAGTACGCATTTCCGAACGTGTTTGGCTTTGAGGTCGAATTCAAAATCGGAACTTCGAAAGGGCTGGTCTTTGTCTCTCTCTCTTTCTAATGGCGAGAAAGAGATAGAGTGTGAATGTTTCGAATTGTATGATAGATGAAAACAAAAATTTAAAAGTTACTTTGTCTCACTCAGGGAGCAAAATCGCATTTTGCTCACTGATTTCAGGCAGCAAAACCTACTTGTTTGAGCTACTGAAGTGAAAATAATATTATAAATGATTCCTTTCTTTCCATATGACAAGCAATGTTTGACTTACTTCATATTCCTTGACGTAAAGAGCTCTTATAAACTACTGGTATCCTGGTATATAACATATTAAGTCATTCCTTTTCAGTCACCTTATATTAGGAAGTTTTTAAAGTGATTCTTCTTTTAGGAGGGACGCTGTAAATTGGATTTTAGGAAACGAAAAGGAGACAAATATTAACATCTTTAGGATTTAGTATGTGAGAGAATGGGATAGGTAGTTTGCTGAAGGTTTCTCTTCTCCGCGTGTAATTTCTGTGCACGAGGCGCGTGTATTATTTTTAATAAGCCTATGTAAATTTTGTTTAGAAGACCTTTGAACATCTGAACTCCTGGTACTCCTAGTACATTAAAATAATTTGTTCAATTGCAAACTCCGTTTTACTTTTTTTTTTACAAAGTATGTGAGTTAGTTTTTTAAGTCATGACTTCCTCTTATCCTACGGAGTTAAAAATACTATTTGGTTCAGTTTCAATGACAATGCATTTTCATGGTAAGCATGACCCGATTCTACACCCAGAAATGGCTCCAGAGGGAACTCCTCAACGAACAACAGCATAGAACGCGACATTTTGTAAACACATTTAATATAGATAGCCTATTCTAATTGCACCATTAAAACTGACTGATAGACCCAGGGTTGACTCCTGACGAGGGACCTCCTTAAGGGTTAACAGCACAGGCACTAAAAGCTTGTTATTTAAATGTTTTCAAAGTTTGAATATACATGGCACGCAGAAGTGCAAGGTTTTATAAGGCAACCTAAGAACCTCTTCAAACTTCTGAACTCCTGGTAATCCTAGTACATTAAATATTATATATGAGGATAAATAAGATTGGAATTAAGCTTGTTTGGGTTCCACATCGTCTAGCTATATGGTACTGGGCGATATTTCCTAATATCAATCAATCTATTAGAACCCTAAAGGATAATGATTCTGAAAACTTACAAATCAAAATGTATGGTAATGTAATGGTCAAAAAACTAAATAAAAGGACAACAATTAAAAATAAACTTTTATTTACTACATATACTTAACATAATGAAAAAACTAAGTTTAACTTAAGACACATTTAAACAAATTGTGTGAATAACAAAAAACAACTACATCAGAAGTTTTCATTTTAAAATATTTTTGTTGATTTTCGTTTGAAATATTGCAATACTATTGCTATCTCTGTTACTCTATTAAAAATTCATATGGCGAAAGGGACAAAGTATTTTTATATATCTAAATAGTTAAACACTTGGCTATATTTTGTATTAAATTTCATTATGTAGAGAAGAAATACTTACTAACGAGTCCAATAGGATTAAATTCCTGCAAAAGGATTTTTATGAAATAACTATTCTAGCTGTAACTAACGTTATATGCTCTAATATTCCTCAGTATATAGTCTCTGTATTATACCACAAATTTATTTTTCTCAATTCTATAACGTCCAAAACTGTTTTGCGCAGTTTTACGAATTCTTGTATATAAATTTGCCCGATATTCAAAAATGGGAGTGGAATGGATTTAACTAGTCTATTATAATTAATCAATTCTGTCATTTTTAGGGTCCCGTACCTAAAAGGTGCCAACGGGACCTTATTACTAAGGCTCCGCTGTCCGTCCGTCTATCACAGGACTGTATCTTTTGAACCGTAATAGGTAGAAATTTGATTTTTCCACATTGTGTACAACTATGGCCGCTATAACAACAAATAATCATTAACAATAAGTTAACAACAAGAAATACAAGAAAAATGTTTACTTCGGCGTTTTATTAAATAGTGTACAGAACCCTTTGCGTGCAAGTCCGACTCACATTTGCCCACTTTTTTAACAATGTTAAAATAAAATGGAATAAATTTTAATTGAGACGTGAATTTCCAAATAATAATGGAAGTTGAAACAAAAGTTTCTACACTTAATGCATGTAAATATTTGTAAATGGCATAAGTAATATTCTTGTCACAAATCTAGTAGTAATATTTAAATTTTTATTCACCACTTGTGGTGAATTGTGGCCACTTCTCAAATACAAACTAACCTTAGAGGACACTCGATCATTTCTATATAAAGAAATGTCAATGCATATTTTCCTCTAGTATGATTTTTAATACAACCAAACGGAATTTCAAAAAAATCATTCAATCGTTAAGACATATCTGGGACAATAAAACCGGCTACAGTATATCATATTAATAACGTTATACGCTATAAGTTAAATGATTACAGTATATAACGATGCTTATTTAGCTATTGGGTCTGTGGAACTAGAGGGGCCTTATCCGGCGGCGCGGGCGCTGGTGTCGGCTCGTCCGCTCGAAGGGTCACTATTGTTGTGGGTTCCGTAGATGTGCTCTCCTGCTGTTTAGAAAAGAAAATAATATCCTTTATTAAAAATTCAAAGTCTGAGTACAATGAGGATTAGCAAATAATATTATGTAATTTAATAAATATCCTAGGATGTTTTTGCACACGGCCATCTCGTCCTAAACTAAGCAAAGTAACAACTTTTTCTAAATGTTAACTTACATACATATATAATATTTACACCCAGACCCAGAAAAGTTTGTCACGGCCTGTGCCTTGGTCAGGGTTAACCCGCCAACTGGTCCATCTATTGTACATAAAATTGTTAAGTCTCATGTGCCTGTAATTTCACCGGCTCCCTTATCTCTCTAAACGAAACAGTAAGACAAGTCCACTACTGCCTCACCGCGGGAATAGGTAATATGGTAATAGTGCATGCTCGGACGAATTAATTAATTACTAATGGAAAAAGGGGGTTTATTTAAGTGAATTTAAAAAAACCGGTTTTGTCAAAACAAAACGCAGCGGAACTCCTTCGACAGTTCGAATGTGTTCTGTTTATTATGAAGCGTACCTCAGCAACGGTGGTGGCAGGTGGTGGGTTGTGGTGATGTTTGTTCTCGACGTGGCCGAAGCAGTGCTCGCACTCGTCGTCGCTGTCCTCCGAATCAGATTCACCGAAACGTCGCGGCTTTTCGTAGATACAGCAACCTATTTCGATGGAAACATTAATCATTAGATTCCGTCCCGTGATGTCATCTAAGTTCCCGAGGGATTCAATATTTTACCGGGAATAAAGTAGCTTTCATCCCCTTTCATGCCATAGGCTACATGCAAAATTTCATCACGTTTAATTGTGTTGTTGAGGCAGCAAGAGGTAATAAATTCACGTTGGCATATATAACACTAGCATCCGTTCCGGGGTTTCACCGTAGACTTTGTACTAAATTACACCAAAATCGGTCAAGCTGTTTAGCTGTGAAAACGTAACAAACAGACGTAAACACATACGAATTTATGTTTCCCGGAGATCAATTTATACCTACATCACTCGGGAATTATGTAGCTTTCAACCAGTGAAATGAAATGAAAATATTTTTATTCAAATAGGCCTTTACAAGCACTTATGAATAGTCTGACTCTAATACCGGTTCGGAAGGTTGTTTTTTACTGAGAAGAGCCGGCAATAAACTCAGCAATTACTCTTTTATAAAACGAACTTAGATTTATTACATAAAATATTATTTAGTCTCACTGACAATACCTGTGTGATATGGCAAAATTGCAGAATTATTTACCAATAATATAATATTATAAATATCTAATGAAAAAAAAAATACAAACAAACTAAAGCCGACCAGCCCCCACAAGCAGCACCTGTTCACAAGTATGACGCATGTGGCAGCCATCGCCCTCCTCGCCATATTGTAGGGAAGTGAGCGACCCGCCACACGACGCCGCCGCAAGCAAAGGCAGTGAAAGAATTTTCGAAATAATTTACGTAGTTTCTTAGATTATGCCCTATTAGGTTTCTTCTGTCTCTGTGTATATTATTTATTTATAGACGAGCAGCTTGGTAGCTGATGTGTCTATATCATACAGTATTAGTTTAGGATTACTTACATTTAGACTTCTTTTTGTTCATATGCTCATTGTCGACTGTGTCTTCAGTCCAGACGACCTTCTTCCGCTCGCGTTGCGGCGCGCGCGTCTGTCTCAGCGTGATCACCGCCACGCGAGGCTCTTGTTCCTTTACATACAAGATACATATAGACATGTATTTTAATTAATAAATATACTAGGTCATTCCTCACACATGGGCATCTGATCCCAAGCTAAGGAAGCTGCTTGGAAAACCTGATAACTGATATAGGTACCAGTCATTTACGTGAGGTAGAGCGACAAAGAGACAGTCTACCTGCTAGTAAGTGGTCACCCACGCGTAGATTGAAGTAGAATTATGTGTATTAAAATTTCTGTCAAAAGGTTCATCAATCCATGGATTTTCGATCGGGATTGCATATTAATTTTCGCCAATAGTGACGCTGGGGCGGGATGTTCGTCAAAACTGGTAAGAAAGTATAATGCCATTTTTTGGGGGTCCGCGGATAGTAAATAGACACTAGAGATATTTTCTTGAAAAAGGTTGGAAATGGCTGATCAAAAACAGCCACATATCTATCATATAACAGATAACGACTAAGACGGCGATAGATCCGCTATTTTGTTAGTTCTCGAGTATCTCGAATCTTGCTTGCCTTTGTTTGGTTCTTTAGAAAGATAGACAACATCAAATAGTAGTAAATATATTTTAATGAGCTTCAAAAAATATAACATTTTACAACAGGAGTAAAATTATCAAAAAATACATAACATGAATCTCTATAGCAAAACTTCGTAAATATTTGTTTAGATAACAACTGACGAGGTAACCTTCCATTTTATCTGATTACTTTTGCACTATACAGCATATCAATGGTACTATCTTCGTATCCAAGAAAATTGGACAGAATCTCCCTTGTGTGTTGGCCTAAAGTGGGGGGCGCGATCCTCGCAGCATTACCCCCCTCTCCATACACCGTGGGGGGCCCCACCACTTTCACCACACCAGCTTTAGGATGCTCCAACTCCTTCACCAACTTAATCTCCTTCACGTGTTCATCATCAAACACATCTTCCATAGTATTTATTGGTCCGTTTGGGAATGTTGCATTCTTGAAAATAGCTGCCCATTCTTTTTTCGTTTTATTTTTAATCACCTCACTAATGATTTGGATGATCTCATCCCTGTGTGTTACTCGATCCGAGTTGTCTTTGAATCTTTCATCACCAATCAATTCCTCTTTACCAATAAGCTTACATAAGTCGACAAACTGTGCATTCGAGCCGGTACCAATTACCATATCGCCGTCTCTTGTCTTGAACGCTTGGTAAGGCACTAAGTTGGCATGCGCAGTGCCCCATCTCTTTCCCTCTATGCCACAGTTGAGATAAATAGTTGCAATATTGATCATGCTCGATATCTGAGTCGAGAAAAGGTTGCAGTCGATCTTCTGTCCCTTTCCTGTCTTGTGGCGGTAGTGGAGAGCGGTCATGATAGCTCCGAAGGCATGGAGGCCGGTAGTTATGTCGGTGATGGCTACACCTGGCTTCACCGGGCTCCCGGAAGCTTCCCCTGTCGTGTTGAGCAGACCGCCCATAGCTGAGGCTATTACGTCATACCTGTAATTTAACATTTAAAGAATTTTAGGAGTCTAGGAGTCTGGTGTAATTACCGGCACATGAGACTTAAAAACTTCGTCTCAGGATTGACCACGCTTTAGCGATGTCATTAACCATCAGGAGGACCGTTTGCTTGTCGGCCTAAAAACCAGTTATAATTGATACTTATTTAAAAAAACAGACAGACGATCGCTAGCGCTAAATGCACCATTGCTATGAGGTCAATAAGCTATGGGCATACTTTGAATTTCGAAAATATTAAAATACGGAATCATGAGTTATTGTCTTCAGTTCATAGAACTTGAAAACGGACCCGCAATTTTTTTTTTCTGGGCAACATAACCAATCCCCTAAAAAACTTATTTGGGTTCCTACAAACATACAATAACAGAATCGGTCCAACCATCTTCAAGTGATGCACCAATAAACAGTATTTAGCTTTAATTTATATAGTTGGTACCAAAACATACCCTGGCTTCTTGGTATAAGGTCCAGTATCCCCAAATCCTGTGATAGCACAGTATATAAGCTTTGGGTTTATGGTCTTCAGCTTATCATAGCCGACTTCCAACTGATCCAGCTTCCCGGGTACAAAGTTTTCCACTAAGACATCACATTTTCTAGCCAGATCGTAGATTATATTCTTTCCTAAAACAAGATTAATATTAAAGGGAACTTACAGATGTGTACAATTTTATTTGCGACACAATAAATAAAATAATAAATTTCCTGGCACATTCTTTACACACGGCAATCTGATCCCAAACTAAGAATAGCTTGTACTATGGAATGCAGATAACTGATATACTATATATACTTCTTTTTTAAATAAATACTTATATAGATATTTACATCAGAGTTGTTCATGGACACAAATGTTTTTCCTGGGTCGGAATTGAAACCACAACCCGCAGGATGGCAGTCAGGGTCACTAACCACCAAGCCAACAGGCAACAATGTCAATAAAGTAAAAGTAATTCTTTGTTAACGTTCATTTAGTATATAAAGAATACACAAACATGTTTCACCACAAAAACACTACAGTGAGGACCTAGCGTGGGTGGTAATACATAGCCTAGATGAGACATGCGTCTCAAATGCAGCCAGAATACACCAGAAGTGGCAACTGATTTTCTACTTTATGGTGGCCAGATAGTATAGGTATTACCAACAAGTACACTAACACCAAATATTTATAGTTTCATCATTTGTGAATATCAATATACTTTATACATATAAGCAAAATAGGCTTCCTTTGACGCACCATCACCACAAAAACTTTTTTCATAGATAGTTATGGGCTATACATAATATCAATAGATGCGAGTGAAACCATGGGTGACAGTTGGTATTTAAAAGGAACAACAGATATCTATACTTATTTACCAACTTCACAGTAACTTTCCATCAAGGAGTAATCTAGTTAATTTATTTACAAAAACATTAACATATGCAAAGTAGATATTACATTATTATCTTTAAAGTTAATAGAAAAGACAAAGATCTAACTAAAGTTAATCATACTATGTCAATTGTCTGTGGGTGGTTTGCTACAAATAATCTATTACTAAATTCAAAGAAAACTAAATGCTTAAGGTTTTCTTTACCAAATGTAGCACAAGTAGATAGCCAAATAATAATAGATGGGAGCCATATTGATCTTGTAAATAAAACGGTATTTTTGGGTCTTACATTAGACAATAAATTGCAATGGGGACCTCAGGTTGATACTCTAGCTGCTAAATTAAGTTCGGCTGCTTTTGCTGTTAGGAAAATTAAACAATTGACGAATGTTGAGACGGCCAAATTAGTTTATTTTGCATATTTTCATAGCCTCTTGTCCTATGGTATTTTGTTTTGGGGAGCAGCAGCGGATATAGAATCAATATTTATTATACAAAAAAGAGCAATTCGTGCAATTTACAGTATGGGTCCCCATGAATCATTAAGAGATTTATTTAGGGAAATAAATATAATGACATTACCTTCACTATATATTTATGAAAATATAATGTTTATACGTAGAAACATAGGAATGTTTGAGGCAAAATTAGATATTCATAGTATAAATACAAGACAAAGGGAGAAGTTAGTTGTTCCATACTTTAGACTAACTAAAGTTAACAAGTCATTCCTTGGTAATTGTGTTCGATTTTATAATAAGATACCGCTTTCAATAACCAAAATGTCTGATCATAAATTTAAAAATTATATTAGGAAAGTTTTGAAAGAAAAAGCGTATTACAAGGTAGTTCATTATATTGAAGATAAAAATGTATGGAAATAGCTGCTCTCTGCACAGTGCACCTCTAAATCTCTTGTTTAAGTTGTAAGTACCTAATTATTGTTATTTTCTATTTTGTAGTCTTGTCATATTTTTTTTGTTTTGTTTTTATTAATGTTACCTATAATAAGTATCTTGTAATTGTTAAATATAAAATTATGTAAAATTGAAATTATAAAATAGCCAAAAAGTCAGAATAGATAAAAATTTATATAACAAATAAAAAAAAATGTAACCTTGCTGAGTTTCTTGCCGGTTCTTCTCAGTTGAAGGCTGACTTCCGAACCGGTTGTAGCTTCAGTAACTTTAAATTTGACCTTCATAAGTGCCCTCCGAAGGCCTAAACTGAATAAATGGTTTTGAATTTTGAATTTGAATTGCCTTGATAAAGAATGTTTTTGCTTGGCAACAATAGGTATACGCAGTTTGTTGTACTGATGTATTTAAGTGTGCTAATAGGGTGTATAATAGAGCTCAATATTACTTCAATGTAAAAATAAGACATAAATAACTATTGATGTTTTATAGATAACAACTTTTAAAATAAACTTTCAAGTTGGGGCTCTTTAAGGAAAGAGTAGAATAGATAGGAAGAGAAATTCTAGCTGCTTATTAAGTGTTCTAGAGATATTTTAACAGTAATGCTTACCTTCCTGGGATTTAAAGTTGATACAAACACTCTTCTTATTCCTGTTCACTGACAAAAAATAGAAGGAATCCTTGGTCCCTTTTATAAATGGCGGGCCCCATTTACGCGCCTCGTCGCCCTCTAGACTTTCAACTTTTATGACATTGGCGCCTAAATCCCCTAGAGTCATAGAGCAGAAGGGGCCCGCTACAACTCTGCTCAGATCTAATACATTTATATCGTTAAGCAATCCAGAATTTGTCGAATATTCGAGTCTTAAAAGGACTTTTTTTGATTTAAGAACACACTGGCCGAGCAACTTGATTCCGTT
The DNA here is from genome assembly GCA_907165245.1 of Habrosyne pyritoides. Taxonomy (NCBI): domain Eukaryota; kingdom Metazoa; phylum Arthropoda; class Insecta; order Lepidoptera; family Drepanidae; genus Habrosyne; species Habrosyne pyritoides. The sequence continues at coordinate 15,119,620 of OU015586.1, read as the reverse complement.
CATCGTAATAAAAAAAAACAACGGGCGTAGTTTAATGGAAATTATCAGAATGCTTATAGTATTAACACATCAAATAGAAAAGATAAGAGTATATTATAGCAATGCTAACTAAGTCATACCTCTTGTAGTTGCGGGGGCACTGTTGCGACAGCGGTGCTGGTGGTAGCCATGTCTTCTGTCCTTACTCTTGTCCTGACCTTACGCTCTCCCATCAAGCAGTTCACATGAATTTTTTTTTTACATTATACGCATATACCACTACTATATTTAAGTAGTGATTTGAGTTAATAACACGTTCCTTTTTCGGCGTAAAAAATCTATCACCCGACACAAACCTAATGTCAAACTTTGACAGCTTTGCTGAGTGACAACTGGTGACAACATGCCAGCTGAAAGACATAATTTTTTAGCCACGTTAGTGACCAATTCATATTAAACCAATCCAATTTTTAGTCGATATTTTTTTTATGAAAACGATGCACTCTGCTTCACAATCACTAGCTCAAGTGCTAATAAAATAAGTATTTTAATTAATATGGCTCACAGTATCTATTGAGACCCCTGACTAGCTTTTCTGGGTTATCAGGGATGAAGATATTTCCTATTATTTTACTTTTGTGTAAAGTATACCTCCAGGAATACCTCCTTACAAATACATAGTAGTTTTGTATTAATAATTGTTTTCAGGAGAATACCTCTTAGAAGAGGCATAATTACGCCCTCAATTATATCGCTACAGACATATTCGTTCCGCTTTCTTCAATGAACAGAAATAATATTTTTTCGTTAATCGTGTGTTAATGCTATGTTTTATATTATTCACGTTCATTATAAAACGATTGTGAACTGATTGATTCCACTATTCTTAATACCTGTTTGATTTGGTAGAGTATAGACGACTTTGCTTTCACATAATCTACAGGCGCAAAAAATATACAGCACATATTAATAATCCTTTAAAGTTTATTTAGGTAGGGCTAGAGATAATGCATAGGTATTACCTATATTTAGGTAGAAAAGCACAAAAACCTTGAAAATATGCATTTTTTTTCGTATGACTTGTTTGACACATAAATGTTTGTCCTGGGTGGGAATCGACCCCACGACCTGTAGTATGACAGTCAGGGTCTCTAACGACCAAGCCAACTGGCTCGTCAAATTTTCAAACAATGAAACCAACTTTATTTTGAAATTTTGCTACCATATTAATTGTAAGCTCAATTTGTTCCATTTATTAGTAATACCTATAAAAGATACATATACCTATCTTCATTCAATTTAATGAGCTACCTTGGACTGGGACGGTCTACCTACAAAATTTGTGAAAATGTCTAGAGACTTCATGGTCCCTCTAATAAGCCAACTGGCTAACCTGTGCTTCAAAACTGGGATATTTCCAGAGGCTTTTAAGCGATCTATGGTTACGCCAGTGCATAAGGGGGGGGGGACCGGAACGAAGTCAATAACTATCGACCTATATCGGTTATATCATGCTTCGCCAAAATTTTAGAGAAAATCCTAAATAACAGACTAATTAGCTACCTTAATAAACATAATATTTTATCTTCCTTGCAATATGGGTTCAGAAGGGGTTATCTACACTAGACGCTGTGAAGGCATTAACTGGCGATATAGCCAAAAATGTTGATAAAGGACTGAAATGTCTTACAGTTTTCTTAGACCTAAAAAAGACATTTGACACCGTTTCGATCCCCATCCTTCTGCACAGACTAGAAACAGTCGGCATAAGAGGTACGGCTTTTTCTCTTTTTGGTAGTTACCTATCAAACCGGAAACAGCAGGTTAGGGTTGGAAACCTCACAAGTGAGGAAAATATGGTATGTTTTGGAGTACCGCAGGGAAGTGTACTCGCCCCGACACTGTTCCTGATTTATATACATGAGCTGTGTAATATTAGGAACAGTGGTCGACGAGTTTTCTCTTACGCAGATGATACAGCGGTAGTTTTCACCGGTGACTCTTGGGCTACCGTGCGTGCTGCTGCTGAACGTGGACTAGCGGAAATAGCAAGTTGGTTAAATGCCAACCTTTTAACCCTCAACGTTTCTAAAACTAACTTCATCTTTTTTTTTTTTTTTTTTTTTTTTTTTTTTTTACGCTGGGAAAAATGCGTTCCGCATTCCCCCCCATTGGAGGATGGGGGGGGTATGTGGGACTCCCGGACCCTAGTGGCCCGGTTTACCCACTAAACGACCCAGCGGCGCTCAGGCATCGTCTATGTGGAGAGGGGCTGGGAAACCGGCAGAGCCTTGACGTCCAGCCCCCCCCCGTCGACCGCCCGCCATTTATGGCGGGGCCCGCACGCCCCTCCCCCTGCAAGGAGGGGCCCGGAAACGGCAGCGACTTTACCGTTCCCGCCCAACGGAGATGGTGAACGAGTGCAATGCGGGAGAAGACGCCTCCACGTCTGTCTCCCGCCGTTCACCACCACAAGAGGAGAGAGAAGGCGACTATAATCGCCTTCTCCTACCCCTTCTTCTCCGCCTGCACAGCGGCGCAAGAGGGTCCTCCTCCCGTGCGCGCTCTGCCGCCTCCTTCTGTGACATCACATCCTCACAGAAGGAGGCGACCGCGGCCCAGCCGGCCTCGCCCCCCAGCATGGAGTTGACCACACTGGGAAGCGAAAGGTCCGGCCCGACCACCGCGACCAGGTCGCGACGCGGTTCGTTCCACGACGGGCACACCTCGAGGGTGTGCTGCGCCGTGTCCTCCGCCGCGCCGCAACCGTGGCACGACGGGGCCTCCTCCCGCCCGATCCGGTGCAGATACGATCCGAAACACCCGTGCCCGGACAATACCTGCACCAGACGGAACGAGAGGAAACCGTGGGGCCGCTCGAGCCAATCCCGTAAGACTGGCCCGACAGCGTCCAGCGTTCGGCGGCCGAACACGGCGGAGGCGAGGTCCTCCGCCCAATGGTGGACGATGGCATCCTTCGCCTCTCGCCGGACGGCCTCCCGCACCGTCGGGTCGCCGCGCTCCCCGAGCGCCTTGCGCCCCGCCGACCACTCGTACACTCTGGCGAGCACCCAAGCCTCGAGCTCCCAAGGAGGGGTGCCCGCCAGAGCGCACGCCGCCGCGAAGCCCACCGAGCGGTAGGCCCTCGCCACCCGCTGTGCGATTGCCCTTTGGGGTCTCCGGATCGCGGCGGAGTTCTCCCTCCTCTGGAGGGAGTCCGCCCAGATGGGGGCCCCGTAGAGGGCCATGCTCCTCAGGATGCCGGCATACAGTTGCCGGCATCGCGCTTTGGGCCCCCCCATATTCGGGAGGAGCCACGAAAGCGCCCCCGCAACCTTCAGCAGGCGCGTCGACAGCCCGCTGAAGTGCGGGCCAAAGCGCCACCTGCTGTCTAGCACCAGGCCCAGATATTTCATCTGGGCCCTTACCTGTACCCCGACGCCCTCCACGAAAATGTGGGCGTCGGTCGGGGTGCGCTGCCGAGGCGCGTGGAAAAACACCGCCTCGGTCTTTTTCAGCGCCACCCTCAATCCCAGCCGACGGATCCTTCCCGCGACCAAGGATCCGCCAGCCGAGGCCAAGTCGGCCGCCTCCCTAAAACTTCTCCCCCGGGCAGTGAGAAGAGTGTCATCCGCGTAGCAGATGACACTCGTGCCACGGAGGAGAGCTCCCCGCAGGAGCCAGTCGAACCCGACGTTCCACAGGAGTGGTCCTAGGACGGACCCCTGTGGAACGCCGGTCTCCGCGCCGTACCGCCGGAGTCGGCCCGCCCTGTCTACCAGAAGGACCGCTCGGTCCGCCAGGTAGCTGGCCAGGAGGTCCCGCAGGTACTGAGGCACTCCGTGGTACCGTAGTGCCTCTAGTATCGTCGAGTGGGGGACAGAGTTGAAGGCATTGGCTATGTCGAATGACACGGCCAACACCCCGTCCCCCACCCCCACGGCCTCCTTCACCTGGCTCTTGAGCCGGGCCAGAGCGTCGACTGTCGAACGCCCCTTTCGAAAGCCGAATTGAGCGTCCGACAGGTTCGGCCCCACCTCCGACAGCAGGCCATTAAGCCGGCCGGCGACAATCCCCTCGAACATCTTACCGACCTCGTCCAGCAGGACGATGGGCCGGTATGCCGAGGGGGAGTCCGGCGGGCGTCCTTCCTTGCGGAGGAGGCACAATTGCCCCTCCTTCCAGATTTTCGGGAGCCTCCTAGACGCGAAACACGCGCTGAAGAGGTCCCGAAATCTTCCCGCCATATGTGTGGCGGCAATGGCCACCACACGCGCGGGCACACCGTCCGGCCCTGGGGCCGTCTTCTTGGCGCGGAGGCGGAGGGCCTCCGCGGCGAGCTCATCCGCCGTGACCGGAGAGATCTCCTCGACCGGCGGACGCGCCCCCCGCGGGGGATCCATCACTGGAGGCGTGAAGTCGGTCCCGGGTGGAAACAGGGACCGAACCACACCGTCCAGTAATGCCGGCTCCAGGGACTCCGTCAGGGGGGGACCGAAGGGACGCAGTTTGTTCCGCGCCGCCTTGTACGGTCTCCCGTACGGGTCCCTGTCGAGGCCCTCCAGCATCTCCACTCGCGCCGCGTCATCGGCGGCCCCCATTGCCGACTTGAGGACCCTCTTTGCCTCTATGTAAGAGGCGTAAAGAAGGTCCTCGTTGTCGGGGTCCCTCCTGCTGCGCCGTCGGCTCCGCGTGTACTCCCGCCTTGCCGCCACGCAGGCGGCTCGGAGGCCCGCCAGTTCCTCCGACCACCAATAGACGGCGCGACGGGGAGGTGGGCGGCGAGACCGAGGCATGCTGGAGTTGCACACCTCGGTGAGGGACTTCCTCAGTTGGGCGGCCGCGGAGTCGACGTCCCGGACATCGACGGGAGGCGTGAGCCAGTCCTGGACGAACGCCGCCTCCGCAGCCGCCTCGCGGTCGAGGCGGGTAAGAGCCCACCGTGGGAAGGCAGGTCGGCCCGGGAGCCTTGCCCTCCCCCGGGGACTTTGGGGAGAGATGTCGAATCGCACATATCGGTGGTCCGACATCGTCTCCACCATCTCTACCCGCCAGTCCACGACGCGGGCGGCAAGGACGGGGGAGGCGAACGAAACGTCCACCACTGACCCTCCCCGTCGCCGCACACACGTCTGGACTGTCCCCCTGTTAAGGAGGGACACGCCGCACGAGGTCGCCCACAGCTCGACCGCGCGTCCCCGGACGTTGCAAGAGGTGGCCGGGTTGCCCCAGGCCACTGACTTGGCGTTTAGGTCGCCCAGCACGGCGACCTGGCGAGGAGCCGCCCTACCGACGACTGCAGTGAGGATCTCGAGGAAATCCTCGAAATCCTGCAGAGGCCGGTTTGGGGAGAAATACACGCCCACCAGGGCTATTTCCCCCCACGCGGCGGCCACGTATCCCGGTCCCCTCTCTAAGAGCGAGAGGGGAGGGGAGTCTGTGGAAGACCGCGCAACCAAGGCCACCAGGCCGTCCGGATCGCCCAACCAACGGCCGGGCACCGAGTACGGCTCGGCGACTACCGCCACGTCCACCAACCACTCAGCCATGGTCTGCATCAGCAGGGCCTGGGCTGCTTTGCAGTGGTTGGCGTTCGTCTGGAGGATGCGATGCTCGACTCTGTCCATCAGTCGCTCATCGCACCCTCCTCACCCGCCACCGAGGTTCCCGCTTCGGGAGCGGTGGTCGCAGCGGCAGGCGGGGTCGGCGCCTGCACTTTACCCTTCTTCGGGGGAGGATTACAATTCCTCCCCTTCATGGTGTGCCCCGCGGGGCGCCCGCTGGCTGCGCACACTGCGCAGCGCGGCGTAGCGGCCTTGCAGGAGGCGGACTGGTGCCCCTCCTCGCCGCAGCGGTAGCAGCTGTCCGTCCTATCCACCTTGGACGGACAAAGGGCCCGCACATGCCCGATTCCGAAGCACCTGAAGCAGCGCAGAGGCTGATCTTCAAGTGCCCGGATCCGGCAGGAACTGAACCCCACCAGAAGACGTCCTTTGGCGAGGACGGCCTTGGCCGCGGCGACGGGGCACTCCAGACGGATAGCTCCCATGCCACCGCGGCCGGGCCTGATGTCCCGGCCCTGCACCGCTGCGACGTCGCAGCCTCCAACTGCTGCGATCGCCGCCACCACCTCCTCTTTGGTGACCGAGTCGTCCAGATCGGTCACCTCCAAGGCCGCCGACCTGACCGGCCTGGCCACCTTCGCCGCGTCCGCGATGACCTCTCGCAATTTGTCTGCGAAGAGGTCCGCGTTTGCGCCGCCCTGGACCCCCGGGAACTCGAAAATTCGAGCCCCAGCCTGGGTCCGGCGGCACGTGACCGCTCCGATCCCAAGCTGGGTGGGATCGGCGTTGGTACGAGCCCGCTTGAGGACGGACTCGTACGTCTCCCCCCGTTCCGCAGCCTCCGCGGTGAGCGTCACCACGACAGCTGCGGTCTTGGGAGGAACCAACGTTTTCCTCCCACCGGCGGGGGCCCTTTTAGCTGCTGAGGCAGCGGTGGTGGGCTTGGGGGCTGCCTTTTTCCCCTTGCCCTTCCCCTTACCCTTGCCGGTCACCTGAGACGGGCAGGGAGGGGTGACGGAGGGGGCGGCAGGGGCGGCGGCCGTTTTCGCTTTCTTTTTGGCCTTGCCCTTGTTTCCCCGCTTTACCACTTCCGTCCACGGGTTGGACGGAGTGGAAGAGGGTACTTGGGCATCCTCCCCTTTGGAGGATGGCCCCGGCTGGTTCTGCCTCTTGTCCGCCGCTAGCGGGGGACGGAGGCGACCCTCGATGGCCTCGAGACAGGCTTTCGTATAGGCCCTTTCCTCCATGACCACCTTGCGGATGACATCCTCAAGGTTGGAGGGAGGGTCCGCAGTTGCCGGGCCGTTGCCCTGGGCAGGCTGGGCCGTAGCTTCAGCCAGCTTCCGATGCAGCTGGCTGACCTCCGACTGCAGGCGATCGACCTTCGCCTGCAGTTGCCGCGTCTCATCGGAGCCGGTGCGCTGCACCAGCTCACTGATTATGCCGCGCATGCTCGCGGCCCTGCACTTAAGGGACTTCTGAAAAGTCCCTTTTAGATTGGAGGACTTCGAGGCGACTTGCGTAATCTCCTCGGCGTCCTCCTGCGCCATGCGGTCCAGATCGGCCAAAGAGTGGTCCTGGTACACGACGCAGGACTGACCGTACCCGGCCTTGGCCCGCGCAGAGCGCGTTTTCTGCTCCTTGGCAGCCACCTGCTCCTCCAGGTCCTGCTGGAGCTGCGTCCGCCGCGCCAGGTTAAGCTGCCTTTGCGCGTCCGCCAGACCCACGTCGTGGGTATCGATAACGGCGGGAGCCCTAGCTTTACGCTTGGACTTACTCCTGGTTGAGTCCGAGCCGGACCCACCCTTCAGGAAAACCCGCTTCCGCTTTCGCCGTACCGCCGTTGAACCGGCGTCCGACTCAAGCGTCACGGACTCGCTGTCGGAGTCTAGCTCTGACAGTTTGTCCGCCCTGGCAAACAGGCCAACCGCGGCCTCGGGTTGGCCCTGAGAAGGGCTTTTTCCAGCTTGGCCCTGAGAAGGGCCGTTTTCGGGTTGGCCCTGAGAAGGGCCGTTTTCGGGTTGGCCCTGAGAAGGGCCTTTTAGGAAGCGCCCGGAGGCGTCCCGCGCTTTCTTAGGCATAGCTCCAATCAATGTCGTAGATAACCGCAAAATGATAATCTACAACTCACAGTGCACTTTAGCCGAGCCCAGTTCTGCCACTCCGTTACGGTGGTCAGAACTGGGTCGTTTCCAGGGGACGCGACGTGGACGCAAGCACTGTGGGGGGTCCCCCAAAACTAACTTCATCTGCTTTACTTCAAATCAGAGGACGCAGCCAGGTGCCGATTTTGGGATCGTGATCAATGAGTGTGCAACCTTTCAATGTCCTTGTAATTGTCAAAGCATACAACGAGTAAATATAACTAAATATCTTGGTATAACAATTGACCAAAGACTATCCTGGCACACCCATATTGAAAACACCATGGTCAGGGTCAGAAAACATATATGGATTTTTAAAACGTTACGACATGTGATGCCTCCGTTTCTTACTTAATAAAGTCTATACTGCCCTGGCTCAATCGGTCATCACATACTATATACCGATCTGGGGAGGAGCCACCAAGACCAAATTTCTAGACCTAGAAAGGGCTCAACGATCCCTAATTAAAGCTATGTACTTCAAGCCCTTTCGTTACTCTACTGACAACCTTTATAAGCTTAGTAATCTTACATAAGCTTACTGTGGTGAAACTATACATATTGAACATTACCATACATCTGTTGGAATAAACAGTTTAATAATATAATGCTTAAAGCAGGATTGAAAAGGTCAGGTCATGATTTTTGCTTATATTTCAACAAGGATGTAAAACTCTTAGTATTTGTTGATGACATATTATTGATGGGCAAACAAGAGGAAATTAAAAGAATAAAAGAAATATTACATCAGGAATTTAATACAAAAGATTTAGGAGAGATCAAAACATTTTTGGGTATGGAAATTAAGAAAATAGAGAATGGAATTAAGATTAGTCAAACAAAGCAGATAGATAAGATATTAGAAAAATTTAAAATGACAGAATGCAGAGAAGTATCTACACCTATGGAATCTGGTTTTAATGCAGATCAAAATGAAAAAATTATTAATGTACCATACAAAGAACTTATTGGCTCTCTGTTATTTATATCATCTAATAGTCGACCAGATATTACATTCGCGATTTCATATCTAAGTCGCTTCCTAGATAAACCAACAGAAAGCCTCTGGAAGGCAGGAAAGAGAGTATTAAGATACCTAAAGGGTACCAAAGATAAAGGTTTGATCTATAAAAGTAAGGGAAATCCTAGAGATTTGATGACATTTTCAGACGCAGATTGGGCGAGTGACAAGTGTGATAGAAAAAGTACCAGTGGCTGTGCAGTATTCTACTGTGGAAAGCTAATTTCTTGGTATTCCAAGAAACAAGCTTCAGTTGCCTTATCAACAGCTGAGGCAGAATATTTAGCAGGAGCTCAAGCTGTTTGTGAACTTGTTAATTTAAGGGGTGTCTTGTCATTTCTCAACTCAGAAAACATTTTTTGTAAATTATTAATAGATAATCAAAGTACTTTAAGATTGATTGAGAGTTATGAGAATAGTAAAAGATCAAAACATATAGATATTAAAGCTCACTATATAAAAGACATCATAGCAAAGAAAACTATAACATTAGCTTATGTGGAAAGTAATAAAAATGTATCTGATATATTTACTAAAGCATTATCTATCAATCAACATTCTTATTTATCGTTTAAAATGAATATAATGTAAGTTTGAATTTGAGATACTATTTTCATATTGTAACACAGGGTAAATAACATGAAAAATAACTGTTTGTAAACTTTAATTTAATTAAGCTACATTTAAGTGAGTGAGTACTTACTAAGTATATGTAATAAGATTACTTTATGAAAATGTTAGTATTTTGTGTTTTCAAAACTAAACATATATGATTTGATTATTATAAGTAAAAGTAAATTAACAAATTATGTAGTAGTTCAGCATTTATAATTTAGACTTCTTGTTGTCTATTTTATGTATATGTACATTGTATTAATGAGAGACAATTTAAAATCATTTTGTTTAGGAGATTTAAAATTGAGAGGGGGTGTTGGACATCTCTATTATTTGTTACATCACTATTTGAGATAGATTTGTAGTCTATGAAAGGAAGTTTAAGAATTACACTATTAATGAGAAAATGGCTTCCGTGGTTTACACACGACCCTCTCGTTTGATCCATCTAGGCTCGATAAAAGACGCAAAGACATTGTGGCCCACTCCTGTCCGGTCCGTACAGTATTTGCCAGGCGTCAATAAAACACCCAATCAAACTACATTTTTAATAAATTGAACCACACTTTGAATACTTACCCTATACTGCGTTATGAATGCAAAATAATTAGCTTATTTTATTTAATTTTTTGTTATTTTCATTTTAGTTTAGTTATGTCTCAACATTGTAAATTGTAACCCATGGAAAGTTGCGAGGTAACCCCATCACAAGTATCCCTATAACTTACCGGGGCTGCCTCAATTTTATGTGCGCTGTAAACATTTGTATGAAAAACAATAAAAACTTTTTATTTTTACTAGCTGACCCGACAGACGTTGTCCTGTCTAAACTATGAATATTAAATTCGAATCTTTCGATTGAATCGACTGTGTACTTAACTATATAGAAATTATAAATTAATTATTTTATCGACATAATTCCGACCCATGCCTCTATTTTAAACAATTTTTGCACCGCGCATTCAGTCAATCGCGCCAACTGTCAAACGACTGACAATAATGTCAAACAGGTTAATGCTTATATTGTCAAATGCGCTAGTAAAGTCGTTATGATTTCTTAAATTTTCTAATTTTCCGCGCCACTTTCTTAATTTTTCCTTACATAAGAACCTTCTCCTGACAATAACAAACACAACATAAAAAGAATTAGCGAAATCGGTCCAGCCGTGCGTGATGCCGTGACCAAGGGAAATAGGGATTCATTTTTATATATATTTTATTATACCTTGTTTATGCTCTTCTTTTCAAACATTTTAAGAACAGACATCTTGGTTACCGAAAGCGGTATTATTTTATAAAATCCATGACAAGAACTTTAGCTAGTTTATAATACGGAGAAACCAATTTTTCCTTGAATTTATTAATATTAAAGACATCCAAACTCCCCCATGAATTTCCACCTTGAACAGTCCTGAGCCAGCGGCTTCCAGCGACTCTGACTAGGTCATCGGTCGACCTGGTGAGATATTAGGTACATATATATGTTCTTATACTCCATGAGCCGACAAACAGGTAGAAGGTCCACTTGATGGTAAATAGCCACCACCACCGATGCCTATATTTATTTCCATAAATAAATCTCTTAATGATTCATGGGAACCTATTGGCAATATCATTTGCAAAAATCATTGTTCTTTGTATTATAAAAAGAGTATATAGGTATGTATAACTGCTGCTGCTCCCAATAGTAAAATACCATAGGACAAGAGCCAATGAAAGTATGCAAAATCTTTGCAAAACCTAAACTAATTTAGGTGTCTCAACATTTGTCAACTGTTTGATTTAATTGCAGTAAATGCAACAGAACTAAGTTGTCGAGATCGAATAGGCTCGTTTTGACTTTTTTTTTTTTTTTATATCACATGGGCCCACAAACAAGCGAACGGTCCACCTGATGGTAAGTGATTACCGCCGCCTATGGACATTTGCAACACTAAGGGCATCGCCAATGCGTTGTCGACCCTGAGACGTGAAGTTGTTAAGTCTCATGTGCCTATAATTTCACCGGCCCCCTTACCTTTCTAACCGAAACTCAGTAACACAAGTGCACTACTGCTTCACGGCAGAAATGGGTAAGGTGGTAGTACCTACTTCCCCGGACGAACTCTGCACTAAGAGCTCTACTACTCGAACTACTGCTATTAGTGTTACAGAAGAATGAACCCTCTGATCTTATGATAAGGTTCATCAACATCATCGTAATATTAACCATTGGATCAATAGATGGAAATAGCAAAAGCAATAAAGATAATAGGGATGTGTAGGTACTGACATGTCAAATCAGCAATTCTTTATGAAATGTCAAAACGATCGAATTTATGGAGTTTTGTATGAAATAGCAAGTTGTGACGTCATAGTTGTACAGCATCAAAATAACATACTCTTTCTGTTTAGATTGGTACTTAAAAATCACATTAATGATTTAATTTTGATCATGTATGATGTTTTCGTATATTTTTGGAAGTTCAATACACTGGTTAGTGTTTGATCATTTATCTTTAATACAGGACAGTTCCCTATTTTTTGTATGACATTCTTAGCTGTCAGAACGGTTTTTAGTTTACGACAACTTTAATTACTGTTTATTAGACGAAAATTACAGCTACGATACTAATTACATAACACTGTGTCTGATAAAAATATCACGCACGCTTTTAGACGTTCCATTAGGAATCAGGCCAGAAAAATTAAAATATATTTTAATAACAGGAAAAGAAAATATAACTGCCTCTCGGCGAATGCACCCGATTTCATATTGTAGAGGTCGCTTTCGCAACATGCTACCGAGCGATGGCACCGTCGTCGTCGTGGAAATAAAGTGTTTTGAACTCAGAATTCTTTGGAATACTTCCAGGAGCGCGTCGCATCGCCGAGAAAAATTAGATATCCACGAACCAACTAAAATAAGATTAAAATAATTGCGTACGAACTACGAAGTGCGCTGATCTTTCACTGGTAGGATTTGTTTACAATTTTGGGTTTCCATTATTAGATTCAACATTCATGAGTATAGGGTAAAGGTATTTAAAGGCGAGGACGGGCGCGCCATCTGACGCAGAGAAGAATAACACATGCCAAACATTCATTAACAAATTAACAATAGAGGCGTGGTTGTTATGTTGAGTCAGTGTTGTGTAACTCATGTCAATCTTAAATTCAAATCATTATGATTACAATGTCGATACTGCGCGGGGTGTGTGGGAGTCGTGGCAGTTTTGAATATCAGAAAATACCTTATATTTTACTGCAATTTTTAAATTTAGTATTGATGAGTTTATTATTAATATAAAGCACGCAGGCATAGTAGTAGGTTTTAAATGATTCAAAATATGTACAAATTATAATCCTATTTTACATAGGATGAGATGTGACAGTTTTTTTACCCATATCTTGTAAATAGCACATTATTCTGAGATACTACACTAAATGCTTCATGAGACCATGCTCTGTTACTGATAAAAAGCTACACTGATATCGGCTAAGATTTAGTATTAGTAGATTAATACTTCCCGGGAATATAACATAGCCGATATCAGTGTAGCTTTTTATCAGTGAAATCATTTTAGTAGTTCCGAAGATTATCTCCTACTATTTACAAACTTTACCTGCTTGTAAAATGTATTATAGTATTTTTCAAGTAGTAAAAGTATCTACTTCGAGAAGGCGGGTGAAACCGCGGGACGGTACCTGGTAATAATCAAAATTACAGACATATTTATCAGTTTGACATATCATGTACCTAATTTATTTTTGCCTAGCAGTCTCTGATAGGCATTCGTTTCTTACCACTCGGCACTAAAAATATAGCTGTTCAGATTTAATTTGTCATATAATATTTTTACCAATTCAAAGTTGCTCAGCGAGCTATGGAGAGAGCTATGCTCGGAGACTTTCTGAAGGATCGTATTCGTAATGAAGTCATCCGTCAGAGAATCTGTCGATAACATTGGTAACTCAGAAGTGGCAGTGGGCTGGTCACATCTGCCGTAAAACGAATAACCGTTGGGGTAGACGTGTTCTAGAGTGGAGACCACGTCTCGGTAAACGTAGTGTAGCTTAGCATAGATTAGCATTATCCTTTATACTAAGACAAAAAAAATATACTTCGTAAACTCGGGTAAGAACGCCGAACAAAAAGAAAGTGTGAATATTGTCAGTTTGTACGTATAGGGAGGGTAATCCGGAAGCACGGCACCTCTATGAAAAATTCTTTCACCAATTGAAATGTCCTTTGTTCCTCATGGACACAGGTTATATCATAATCCGGGGGTACCTAAGATCCTTCGGGAACGCGGGTGAAACCGCGGCACAGAAAGCTAGTATTCTATAACGATATAGTAGATAGGTATGCGCGCAATCCACTCAACGGCAGACATTTTAAGAGGGACGATAAAACTCCTTTGATCTTTGCTTTATGATGTAACAATTGCAAAATGGATTACGTGTCTAAATAGTAGCTATCTATCATCTTAAAATAAGTGCTATTCAAAATAAACATAAATCAATCAAAGTCCAAAACAATTTATTCAATTAGTAAAATACACATGTTTCTTTACACACCTACTTATACCAACCCTTATTTAGCTAAAACAAACATCGTCGGCGAGCCGGCTCAACGAGGCCCTGGAAAGCTTACCTCTCACGTAATTGAGTAGTTAGCGAAAGAGACAGAGCATAGAGCGACGAAACTTTCTCTAGTTATTTTCTTTACAGAATAGTGTTCCAGTATTGATTCGTCTGAGAGTTGCAAAACCTCAGCTAGGTTGAGAGAGCTAAATAACACATAACGGTAAGACCTGATCGTAAAAGGCGATGTTTAGGGCCAAGAGTATCTATTTTAAGATGATAGTGGCTACTATTCAGGATTGTAATCCATTTTCCACTTATAAAGTTACTAAAGATACCACCAGTTCGGAAGTCAGCCAGGAACTGAGAAGTACAATAAACTCAGCATGGTTTTTATATTGTGTGTATATGATATTGAAAATATATATAAACATTGAAAATAAAACCAAGACCCAAGCTACAGGGCATGGTGTAGGTACCTAGATACTGAAGCTAAAATTGTTGGCAACACAACATGTTTTAGGAAAAATAAATATATGTAGTACAATATAAATAAATAAAAAATATATAAATTTCATTTAAACTAATTAGTATAGAAAAATATTATAAATATATAAAAATAGATATATAGGAATTAATCATTCCAAACTATTATTCATGAAATTACAAATTTAATTTTAAATAAAAAAAGGCATATTACAACATAAATGAATATTTAAATGATAATAATGCCTGGTTGTAAATGTATTGTTGTATGTTATGATTTTTATTTTTTTATTTTATTGCAATGTAAATTTATCTATAACTTTGAACATGTTATGGTCACAGTGATAACACTTTGTGTGTATTTCAAAACTCATAAATTCTTATTTTTATGTGCATCAAACTTAAGTTAGTCATGCTCGTTTTAATGCCTTTGCTTGCGGCGGCGTCGTGTGGCGGGTCGCTCACTTCCCTACAATATGGCGAGGAGGGCGATGGCTGCCAAATGCGTCATACTTGTGAACAGGTGCTGCTTGTGGGGGCTGGTCAGCTTTATTTTGTTTGTATTTTTTTTTAATTCGTAATGTTATATTATTGTTTAATAATTCTTCACTTTTGCCATAACACACAGGTATTGTCAGTGAGGCTAAATAAATTTTATGTAATAAATCTAAGTTCGTTTTTTAAAAAGAGTAATTGCTGACTTTATTGCCGGCTCTTCTCAATAATCTCAACCTTCCGAACCGGTATTTGAGTCAGACTATTCATAAGTGCTTGTAAAGGCCTATTTGAATAAAAATATTTTCATTTTTTCAATAGGTGATATTATTTAAGTTTCCCAATGACAGCCTACTAAATTAAGCTCCATGGACTTGCATTTCAGAAGAATCTAATTTTCAAGTTCTTGTTTATGTAAGCCATAAACCATATATTATCTTCAGACTATAAAATGCGAAAGTTGTGAGGATATCTGGATATTTGTTAGTTTTACGCTAAACGAATTATGATGAATTTGGTGTGAACAAAATTTTAGCTAATTCGGAATCTGGGAAGTGGATCAAATTGCAATATTAAATTACAGCCAGAATAAGAATAAGAAAAACGTATATTTCCAAAAATACTGTACATATTATGATCTTAAAATAAAAATGGCTGACGTATTCTTCCATTTAAGGTGTAGATATCTATATATAGAATATTTGAAAATACTAACTAGACTGACAGACACCGGGACAAGTGAAACTAATTAAAATACACATTAGTACCTTTACCTTATTTTGAAAGTCGGTTAAATGTAAATAAATTCTGTAAAGTGGAGTTTAATAGAATCACGAGAAAGAAGCCTTAAAATAACAGTTCCAGTCTCAACCGTGTTACAGCGGACTCCTGCGCTACAATCTAAATAGATTTCACTAATTTATGTTCAAAATGTTCCGTGAAAGAGTAATGACACGCCGCATCCTGACAGAAAGCTTTCATTACGAGCTATTTCAACATTCACAACGTTCGGTGACCTGAAAGTGTCACTGCGGTCAGAGGAACAAAATATTTTGTATCAATATCAATAATAAAATAAAAATCCTGGGACAATCTATACACACGGTCATCTGATCCCAAGCTGGGCTTGTTTTATGGAAACCAGACATCTCATATCCCTACTAATATTATAAATGTGACTGTAAGTTTGTTTGTTACGCTTTCACGCGAAAATTACTTAACCGATCATCATGTAACTTTGTACACACAGCAACATGAAAGTGTTGCTGTGTGCACACAGGAAAATGTTACATCCCTGGGGAACGCGAGTAAAACCGCGGGGGACAGCTAGTGCTATATACTTGTATACCTACATATTGATACCCCGACATGGAACAAACAGGCATGTTCATGCACACAAATGTTTGTCATTAATGGGAATTGAACCCATGTTTTGTGTAGTGTCAGTCAGGGTCAGTGAACCACCAAGCCAACTACCCCGTCAATAATAAATACAATACGATATCGATACAATGTTTCTGATATTTGATTAAAGATATAAAGTTATCGTACTTCGATAACTTACAGATAGTACAGAGCTTTTAGTGCAGAGTACGTCGCACAATACGAGCAGTAGCAGAATACGAGGGAAGTACTACTACCAATCCTATACTGCTGTAAAGCAGTAGTGCACTTTATATAATAAGTGACATACTAAGTAACATATTGTGTTACAGTTAGAAAGGTAAGAAGGCCGATGAAATTACCGGCACATGAGACTTAACAACTTCACGTCTCAGGGTCCACAACCCATTGGCGATGCTCCATAGGCGGCGATGACCACTTAGCATGAGGTGGACTGTCTGCCTGTCTGGTGGACCTACTTGATCTAAAATAAGCAAGACGTGGCTCTAGCCATGTTTTATATTTTTATATTACGGCACAAGTTTCCTTTTCCGTCTAAACTAATATTATCTATATATATAAAAATGAATCTGCGAAATGTATGTACGCCCATAACATCAGAACGGCTGGACCGATTTTGCTAATTCCTTTTTTATTGTGTTTGTTATTGTCAGGAGAAGGTTATTATGAATGAAAAAATGAAGAAAATTTCGCGGAAAATTAGAAAATTTTAGAAAACATAACGACCATTTTAGCTTTTCTAATGTAACCGCTTTTGACAACATAAACTCTTTGTAACCTTATGGTGTTTGACATAAATGTCAGTCGTTTGACAATATCGCTTAAAACAGAGGCATGGGTCGGAATTATATTGATAAAATAATTAATTTATCATTACTTCGTGCACATTTCGCAGTCGATTCAATGGGAATATTTATGAACATTTTTACACTTAGTTTTTGAGAAGTGTGTGTTCATCACAGTTACTTCAGAGCAATAACGGCTCATATTAAAACTTCAATTGGACGCAGTTACGCAAACCAGAACCAAGCCACAGAATGACAGTTTTGAGATAGTTAAGATTTTTGTAAAAGACGAGTTCCAAAGCATAAGCTGTTTAATGTTTTCATTGAGCCTTTCCATAGCGTGCTTAATAATACAGGAGCCTACTTCTTGAGCATCTCTACCAGGTTCTCCTTAACCCACACGTTAGAATGTGCTATTTGTTTTTTAAGGGACGAAGGTGTTAGCTTCTGTTGGCTCTTACACCCTTAAGCGGACAATTCCGGCGAGGGCTGGGGGTTCTCAGCCGAAAATACATTTAGATTTTAAGCAACAAGCACACTGGGGGTGCCCCCTGTGGGGCTCGGACCTCGGGCTTAGGACGTTGCGTAGGGGGGTCAAAAGACTTTACATTATCTGATGTATTATTAGAGGTTCTTTATTTCAAAACAAAAAACAGCAATTAATAAATATCAGAAAGAGCTAACGTCAACGCCCGCGAGGAGGTATATTGTGTAGTATCGCGAGCTGAAGATTCGGCTGCAGCTGTCTGGGCTTTGGTGATTTCGTCGTCAAACTCGGCGAGGGCGTGCCTCCTATGCGACATAGTTTATGTGGTTTGGTATCTTAGGTTGATAGTATTTTTTCATACAAGTCAAACAGTCACTCGACGGATTAGGTCATTTTACCGCATTATAAAATAAACTTTTTGGAATCGTTTGGTGTACTTAACTTAATATGACCAAAGATGTGGGTTGGTTCCAGTTTGCATAACTACGTCCAATTGTTGAGTATCTTAAAGCATTAGATTCATAAATACTATGTTTTTTGATTTTTTTTTATTAATTGTACCAGTTCAAATTCAATATTCATAGTTTAAACAGGACAACGACTGTCAGGTCAGCTATCGAATATAATAATTGTAGTACGATAAATTTTCATGTACAGTTTTTAATAAATTAAATATAGCAAAACAAAGTTTGCCGGCTCCGCTGGTAAATAAATAAAAATATAAAAAAAATTGTAAGTTTAGATGTAGGAGGTAATATCTGAACCTACACATCCAATAAAATCTTTTACTGATAGAAAAGTACACTATTTCTTAGCAACATCAGGAATTCATTAGATCCTTTGGAAACGCGGGTGAATCCATGGGACGTTAGCTAGTCGAATATTAGTGTGAATGCTTGTACAATTTTGTAAATTGATGATGGAAAAAAATATGTTTATTTCTGTGTCCAAGGTTTACAATTTAAAATTAAGGTTGGAACCTTCTTTTAAGTACAGAATTACTCGTGTCAGAGACCCCGCTCGTCAATAGCCATAATATAAGGTTATATGATAGGTACTTTATTGTCATAAAGCTTTTTTATTCTAAGGTTTGACTACCTATATACCTACTGACTATAAATGATAAAATCAATCACGCATGAATGGCTGAGAGGATTTAAATGAAATTTGGCACACACTTATAGTAACTTTAGAGGATTACAACAAGAACATTAGTTCCTTTGACATAAATTACGAGGAACAAGCTTGTAAAATATACTTCTATTAAAATTGCTAATAACAAGGATTACGAAATCACCATAAATATTCAGTTCCTAGTCCTGAGAACCATAGTTCTCTCCCGCATATATCGAACTTTCATGAGATTTTAATTCACTTCCGAAGCACAGCACCGTCTGTTGTAAGTACATTGGCGTTTGTTGAATTACGCGCACCGTAGCTCCAGTGCCAGTGGCGGAAATAGCACTGTTTATCATACTCCAGAAATGTGAATCGATGCCAGGCCCGCACTCGGGCGTAAAGCGCTGGAGAATTCCAAAATTCACTCACACTTTTCAGAGCTATTCCAAATCTGGTGACAATATTTTTTTAACCACCTTTCTCGACTCAAAATAGGCACGCTGCATACAATTTGAGTGGTATTCCATTAACGTCACAACTCACGCTCATTATACAACATTGGCATCGAATAACCCGAAAGAAACGTCAATAAACAACCAAAACCGAAGTAAACAACGCATCCCCACCACAAACAGTGGGACAAGCAATTAATCTTAGCCAAAACAAAAAATAGAATTTTGCTCATCACGTTTAAAACAATTATATATTCAAGCTTGTTCCCATAGTTTTGTTCAGTTGCTTGTGAGTTGTGACACGCGCTACCGACTGCTCCACCATGACTTCCGAAGGTGTCAACCTGGTCGCTACCTACTGCATCCTGTTACTGCTGCTGATATCTCTATGGCTGCTGTACTCAGCATTTTAATAACCGTAAGTAATCTAACTATTACATCTATTACGCTATTTTTAACACTAAAAGCTGCAATTTTCTGCATTGCATTCGTATGACAGTGCTTTTACAAATCGGCTTTTGGAATCGCTAATTCAGATGCGAATAGAAATTCCGGATGGCTGGAAACACGTCGAGTCAGATATTATTTTTGAATAAACTATTTCTACACGAAACGTCGTGTTATTAATGATGATATTACGTTGGAGTTGTGTGGAACTTTGTTACGTAGTAGGTATACATTTTATAGTTTTGTTTTCTCTTACGTCGTCTATATTTGTCACATTTTTTAAACAAGATAATTTCTTTCTGCACTATATTTTTGCAAAAGTCTCTGTAGCTTAATTTGCGGATACAATAGAATATTTAAATCTATAAGTCACTTATCTATTTTCATCCATTTTCTCTCCCCTCGTCTGTGTTCCCAGAAACTTAAAACTTGGGGCTCTTTAAGAAAAGAGTGAATAGGCTACTAACGGGTAAGCGAGCTCCATCTTCGGCCTCATCTTCACTTACCATCAGGTGTGATTGAAGTCAATTGTAATCTGGTCGGAAATAAAAAAAAAAAAACCAGAGGGGGTTGAGTGGTATACAGGTCAGAACAGTTCGATTCTCGGGTCGGCAAGGTAATATTAACGTTTTAGAAAATATGCCCAAGAGACGGCGACAATGCTCACCACACGTTTATTTTGGACTTAATATATCTTCGGTGGAATATGGGTCCCGTTATTGAGTCCTCTGCCTACCTCTTCGGGTATAATCGGCGTGATGATATGCTATGTTATGTCTCTTTCCAGTCCATTACATTTTTCAAATTCTGTAATAAAAATTCAAATTATAATTTTTTATTATCCTTCCACACTGGAGTATGCCCCTGCGCATTGACGTAGGTAATGCCTCAAGTGGGCAAAGATCCTCGATCCGATCAGTCCAGCCTGTTCCGTGATCCATTGCAACCATGCCGATCAACGCCGAGACCGTCAACCTGGCAGCCACGTACATGATCCTCGTCATATTGCTGTTCCTCTTGTGGCTACTCTACTCTATGGTCTTCTAGAACTGTGTAAGTGGGGGTTGATTTGCGTTCGACACCTGTCATAGTGCCGCTTTAATAGTGTGCATATTTATAAATGTGATTACCCGGAGGCGTGTGGCGTAGGCGTCCGCTGGATGTACGATAGTCGTCAGTGTCCTCTCAGTTCCCTGGAGCCGCTTGTCCAGTGTAGGTGCTACTTGACTGCCACCATGCCGAACCACGAGACCACCAGCCTGATCGCCACCTACCTCATTCTGGTGCTGCTACTCGCCAGCCTCTGGCTGCTATACTCGGGAATGTTTTGAGGTGCCTAACTTATTCTCGTGTGTGTTTTTTATCGATTTTGAAGAAATCGTCTGTAAAGTGCCAGTGGATTTATAGCCATAATTTGCGTTTCTAATGTGCTGCAAAAATAACCTGTACCCATTTTCAAAAGCTCATTTGCGATATAAAATCGATCATAGTGATAAATACTGAACAAAACGACTATGAATGATAATAACATGTAGAATTCAATCCAATACACGACTCAGTCAATTAGTGCCAAGACAAGCTAATCTCTCATTTAATCACGTGAAAAAATAAACAAAACAGTTTACATTTACTAATATGAATGTGCATAAAATGAATGATCAAAGCATACACTCAAGCTGTCCAAGCATCGATTACGCAGGTGCTTTTCAATCTAAAACGGTACCGGCCGGCGCCTTCGCTCCTCCGCAGATATCATAACATTCCTTCTAAAATTACCGACATAATCAAACTGAACGCCGATGTAAGCTCTATGAATATTCCTACATTTTTCATTACATTGTACATCTGCCAAAGGTTTTTTTGCCGCGTGAATAAGAGACGGGGCGGTAGTAAACATGTCAACTGAATGACGAAATTAACAAACGATTCTACTTGAAATGCAACGGACGGCAAATGTTTAATATGACCGCTTGACATTCAGACTAAACATAGCTGAGATGTTTCGTGTTGATGAGGAGCTGAGCGTTTCCATCACTGTCAGATATAGTGACAGAAGCGAAAGAATTGAGCCGGTGTTTTTACATTTGTCTTATGAATGAACCGGGTGGTAGAACTAATTTGTCAATGTACAGAAGTGCCCATGGTCCGTATTTTTACATAATGTCCGCGGCGTATTGTGCTTTCTTTATAACTACGTTATCAAAGCCTTATTTGAGGATGAGAAGACATTTTAATGTATATTAAGCTGACGAGTTCATTTGTTTTACTTGTATTAGTACTTGTATTGTTAAAAATAAAAACAATATTAATATGAACAGTTGAAATCGGTCAAAGTTTAAATCAGTCTGCTATATAGTGCACTTATAAAGGTTAAAGGTCCCACCGGTAAGTGAGTCACCTTTCGATTGAGAAGAACCGCAAAGAAACTGCAAAGTTGCTATCATGTTGGGGATCTAAACTTGTATTAAAATAAATAAAAAAAAAAAAATTGACATTCCGAGATTGTTTTAATATAATTCTTTCAAAGTGTAAGTTCCATAAGTCAAAGTAAAGGTAAAAATCAAATAGTCTAAAGAGTTCCAACATGTCGTAACTTGGCAGAGTTTCGTTACGGTTCTTCTCAGCCGAAGGCTGTCGTACAAACCGGTCACTTTTTTAATTATTTTCAAATAGTAGAATTCATTATTAATATAGGTTTTGTGCTATTTAGAGCTCTCGAGTGGCACTAACCTCATGTGTCCTATACATAAAAAGGAATTGTATATTTTATGAAGTAAGCATTTCCTTACGCGATAGCCGGTTGTCTTTTTGAGATACAAGCCTGTAGACTAGATTAGGTGTTGAGACACATTTGTAATGTCAGCAAAAATCTACGAGCTAGGTTAGTCATTCCCTTATAAATGCGCTACATATCTGTACGTACGTTATCCCCGGGGAATAGGCAGAAGTCTCAATCCCCAAGAAACAATTACTGAGCACTGTCACCATCTCTTATTGTTCCTCCTCACATTATGGGCTACAGGTAATAATTTCTAAACAAATAAACGTTCATAATGTCCGACCCCGTTATTTAATCTAGGACTTTGGGTCCAGCTTTATACCACTTGACCACCCAGGCAATACACGCGATATCCGTATTTATAGATATACAATTATCGTCCATATTCCATTGTTACTTAAAATACATTTGCTAGTGACGTAAATACCATCACAAATACAGTGTTACACTAACAAAATTTATTTTGAAATCTTACAGTAATTTATAAATCACTAACCACTCGCCCCGACTTCGCTTGAGTAAGATAATATAAATACATTATACAAATAAACCTTTTGTAGGATATTCTTTAAATGATTGTAAAAATACGTACAAACAGACAGACAGAAAAAATCTTTTAGTTTTTATATTATTTAGAGATATTCTAACAACATAACGTTTGTTACGGCTTACGATTTTAAATATTTACGCCTCGAATGACTTTGACCAAGATAAAGCCCTGATAGACACTGTAGGTTCGATTCCCTTTAACCAAGGAGCAATAATTGATTTGTCTTTGGTCGATATGTTTAACTGTAGCTAGGGTTTGGTAATGTACCGAACTATACATCTCTCGAAACATCTCTGAACTATACGTCACATGTGGGTCTCAGTACTGCTATTGCCTGCCTCTTTAGGAATAATAGGCGAAAAGATATTTGTTTTTATATTTATAAACTAGCTGCCCCCGCGGTTTCTCCCGCTTTTTTTTTACACTAAGAGCTCTACTACTCTAAAGTTTTTAGTTTAAAATTTCAAGTTTACAGAGAACAAGAAAACACATTGTTCCATACAAATTTTGCACCCCCGTTTTACCCCCTTAGTGAGTGAATTTTCAATAATCCTTTCTTAGTGCTCCCCGGCGTTATAAAAGTAACCTCGGTGCAAAATTTCTTTCTAACCCTTATAGTTTAAGCCCTGCGTTGATATGTCAGTCAGCTTCTCCTTTTATATACATATATAGATAGACATAACACGTTATTGATCCATCGTATTGGTTGATAATAAAATATAAATCTTTGAGCCTACAAAACAACAGTCAAATTTAAGTATATGTTCTTAAACAGTGAATATTTTGTGACATTTAAGTAAATAGATAAATAAATATCCTCAGACATTCTTCACACACAAATATCTGATCTCAAACTAGGCAGAGTGTATTGCTTGTACTATGGCAACTAGATAACTGTTAAACTACATATTTCTGTTTAATAAATACTCGCTGTCCCCCGCGGTTTTACCCACATTCCCGGGGGATATCACATTTTCCCGGGATAAAAAGTAGCCTATATGTTATTCCAAGTTATCTCTATCTATGTGCCAAGTTTCATCCATATCCGTTTAGTAGTTTTTGCGCCAAAGAGTAACAAACATACTTACATACAAATCTTTCCTCTTTATAATATTAGTATAGACTAGCCGTTTTAGCTATGCGTTCTTTTTTGTGCCAGAAAGTTTCGTAGGCGTACGTAGCATAAATTATATAAAAGGCCATAGAGTACAAATATACAAACCTTCAATATTATATATATATACAAGTTGTCCGGACAGACGTTGTCCTGTCGAAATAAGTCCATACTAAAATGCAGGAATTCGATCGCAGCGCCACCTACCGGGTCCAATTATGAATCAACCATTCTCGAATCCACTCGTGTTCCACAAAAAAAATCGTCAAAATCTATCCAGCCTTTTAGAAGGAGTTCAGTGACATACACACCTACAGTAAAATCACTACATAGTATAAAACAACTGAGCCGCAAAAGTTTTGATAGTGTTGTTATTTTGTAGGCTATATTTATTTTAAAAACGAGTCATGAAAGAGCCGGGTGAATAGGCCTTGAGAGATCTTAGCACAATATAGAAGATATAACGATGTTGATTTTGATAGAAGATATTATTTACTATTTGGTTTATTTTCGAGATTGTTATTCATAAAAAAAATCTGGCTATGTGATATGTTATCTGATATATAAGATAGGACTATCTATGACTGAATAATATGCTAAGATTCAAGCGATCGTTAGAATTACATAAAATGACTGATACAATTAAAAGTTTTCTTAAAAATATCATTATTTACTAAAAGGATTCGTTAGAATTGTGTTTTTTTTTTTATTATTGTTCAATTATTATTATTTTGCATAATTTATACATTATAGTGCTGACCAGCTCTTTCATAACTTCTAGTAGCTCTTTCAATACCGTATTGTTTTGAAAGAGCCAAAAGACTCATCTTTTAAAAATGAATATTTAGTTGACTTTTTTATAGTATTTAAGATTTTTCTGTACGGAATAACCGACTTAAGAAAACAAAGAATTATTTTGAAAAAAAAGATTGTCATTTCTCTCATAAAAAGTATTATTTTTTGCTCCGTTTAGTAAACTGGCTCTTTCATGCCACTTCACCCCTATGCTTAAATATTTAATTATAAATATAAAGAAGATATATATCATATAGATTAAACAATTATGTGTTTTAACTTTAAGTGTGTGTTTTAAGAACAACATAATTATAATTAAAACAATTTCCTTGACCCAATAATAAACATAGCCAATAATCATAAAATCGATAAATTGATAATGATTGACACATACAACAAACACATGGCGAGACCAAACATTAATAAACCGCTGGAATCCATCAAAATAAACACATCTACGTTTGAGTAAATTTAATTTAATCAATTGATAGAGTAATACATACATTGAAACTGCGATATTGTAAACATCTGAAGTAAGGCGAGTAGAGATCATAATCTTAGTAATCTTGCTTCCTGCTTATATTAGGTTTAAATGCCAATGTTTTTGTCTATATGTGGTGTCTATGTGTGTGTGTGTGTGTGTGTGTGTATGTGCGTGTGTCTGCTTGTCACCAATCAGTTTATTTTGCGGCTTTCATCCTGGGAAAGGAATGGAGAGTGCGGGCGGGCTAATGCTTAAAAATGAATAAATGTGAATATAAATCTATGTTTTAAGACTCGTATATGGTCCATTTAGCTTTTTAGGGTTACTAGCCACCGCCCCGTGGATCCGACCGAGTTAAAATTGATAAAAAGTTATGTCCCGTATCATCCCGTGTCTCCGTAACATAGGTTATGTGCGTGCCAAATTTTACCAAAATTTGTTTGGCCCTATTACAGACAGCTAGAAGGGGATTTTCGAATTTCTCTTTTTATAATTCTAAACCAGATCAAAGTTCAGGATCTTATAAATCATCAATTTAAGATGAAGCTAAATTTGTCAGGCGTCTGAAAGAAGTGTGGCGCAGTGCTAGCACCGGAGCAATAAATCATTTAAATTTCAGTCAGTGACATCGACAGTCTCAAATTAGCTGTGAAAAATGGGAAATGCCTGAAGTGCTAGTTAAAATTCTCTAAGCTGCCAAAGTGTCAAAGGAATGTTGTGTTCTAATTAATTTTATTCATTGTCAATTACGACAATTTTTTGAACAAAACTTTTGAACAATCATATTGTTTGAAACTAACTAAAACTCAACTAAATATTAAACAAACTCAAACTCACAAAACAAATATTTTTGTAACAAGTTTAATTTAAAAAAAATCTAAATTCAAAACCATTTATTCAGTTCTGACCCGCGGGAGGCACATGAAGGTTAAATTTAAAGTTACTGAAGCTACTACCAATCAATATCAATAAATCAAAGCATATACGTTATTAAAATGCAATATTTAGAAAATCTCTAAATTAGAGGTATAATACAGGTACACTGTAGGTTTCTGCGCTTAGTTCTTTTAAACTGAGCGATTTTCTTGCGTTCTTCACTATTAGTTAAAATTATTTCACTCAGCTGAAATTATAATCTTGTAGTACAATAATAAGCACATTTTATTAGTGACCTGCGCAAGACAGCTTCACTTAATTAAATTTAGTTTTAAAATAACTGAGTAATTATTCTCTCCGTTCTTTAATTTTGTTTCAAAGAAATACTGGTAACACTATTTTTTATTTTGTTGTTGTCGAATCAAAAAAGAACAAGTAATTTCTTTTTATAAAATCTTTTTAAATTCGCGTTTAGTTAGATGCAAAAACAAATCAGTACGAATAACTTATTTCAATCCTTATGATTTACAGTCGACTCTCGATAATTTGACACCCGTTAATTTGAATCTCTCAATAATTTGAAAATTTTTTCCGGTCCCTTGAAAAATACTCGATAAATTGAATAAAATCAATGATAATTGGTCCCTTCGGTAATTTGAAGTTGAAAAAATATTATCTTGCTCGCCATCATGCGATAATTTGAAATCCGGGCTTCCCTACTCTCTATAATTTGAAGCGTTTATCATGCACATACCTGTCGTTTGTTTACATACATGCACAGAACCGCCAACTCCAGTCACATTGAGTGAGGCAAGAAAATGTCTTACTACTCTACGCTTCTACGCCCTTGGAACCGACACAAGTGACGATTACTTTGCAGCTCTCACCACTATCGAAAATTCTTTGGACAATGATAAACTGAAGTCACTCACTCAAAAAAAGATTACAGACTTCTTTTCGAAATAAAAAATTGTGAATAATTGTTAATACA
The DNA here is from genome assembly GCA_907165245.1 of Habrosyne pyritoides. NCBI lineage: Eukaryota > Metazoa > Arthropoda > Insecta > Lepidoptera > Drepanidae > Habrosyne > Habrosyne pyritoides. The sequence continues at coordinate 15,092,467 of OU015586.1, read as the reverse complement.
TAATAAGAATATAGAAATAATAAGTAACAAATTTTGATCAGATTCTTATTTCCTTCAGTCGCCCCTCCCCCTCGTGGTTATTCAAACACTTGTTATTTTGAACTCTTGATAATTTGAAATTTATCTCTGGTCCCTTGAGTTTCAAATTATCGAGAGTCGACTGTATTACATAAGGTTGTCTTGCAAAAGCGAGCGCTACGCTCAAGTATTGTGTATAAATATTATTTAAATATTCAGTTTTATTTTTAATAGGTCCCTAAAGCCTGTTACTGCATTGTTCGTAGCAAATTCAAAATATATCGTCTCTATGTTCGAGAGGGTGCAAAGGTCGGCTTTATAGACCCTAGGTGGAAGGTTCGATCTAAATCGGTCATGGTACAATTTTGGTACAATTTTGGTTTGAACCCTCTGCCTACGTCTTCGGGGATAATCCTGTCAATATGTCCTTTCACATAATCTAGCTAATTCAGGTTTGCAGCTCAGGATAGGAACCGGCTATTGCGTTTGCTTTTTTGGGTTTACAACCGTCAGTCATTACAATTTCGATAATTCTGTCAGATTCTAAAGATATTTAGCGCTTTTAGATCTTTGGCAACAAAAATTATTTACACTTAAATTTTACGACTATAGTCTTTAAGATCTAAAAGGTCCCTATTGACAGTTAAGAATGTTACGGAAATATTAACCCTACGGCTAATATGATAAGATTCATCGGTACTATCATATAAATAACCATTGGATAGACAACTTTAAATTGGAAGCAATAAAGATGATTCTAGATCTCGACAAAATTAGCAGTCGACAAAGTAACCTCGAATGTATGACGACAGCGTTTGAAACGAGGTTTTATTTTACGATAGGTACTTGTGCAATACATTACTGAAAATCACAAGTACGATTATTTCCAATGTTTAGTAGTGACACATCAGAAACCCCGATTTACATTTCCCACTACCGCGAAAAATATTATATAATATTAAAATCATCAAAAGCTTCTTTACGCCCACAGCGCCTGGATATATGTCGTATTTCCTTGATGTTGGTCAAATGAATACATAAAAACCAGTGACCGAATCGCATTTAAAATATAAATTACAGATTATTACGACAGTTAACGACACTATAAACATTTTTACTCAGTATTTTTCGGTTAGCATTGAAAAAAAATAGTATGCATAGTTTTATGACGTCAAGTCACTTTTTCGAAGTTTTACTGTCAATGTAATTCTGGAAATAGATTGTCAGAAATTTCTTGATTGTCACAAGATGCCAGAATTTTAGAATAGACGGTTTTATAAATATAACAGTTTACGATCTACAAAAATCATCACGTTAAATTGGGAGAACATTAAATTGATGTTATTGCTCACAGTCCAGCTGCCAGCTCACCGTGCTGGCTTTGGGACAGCAAGAATCTGAAAATTGTTATACAGTGTAACATTATAATAATAATTCAACTTGTTCCAGATGCGGTCAAGAGAATCAACCTCAAAATATGAGACCAATGGAAGATGGCGGATAGATGACACGCTACGATAAATAAAACATAAGAAACCGTAATTATAGTAACTAAGTTAATCGTACATAAGTTAAGCAATGTCGTTATATACCCAAGCATTTAAGTAACCTAAGACCCTGATACATCTGAAGACCCAATTGCAGACGACAAGGATATCGTAATGGGAAATGCAATCAACAAACTACCTAATGAGAATGTTATGTTTAAACCAGTGCTGGGCATTCCAATTTAAGTAAAGTCTAAAATAAAACTTAAGTGAAAGACAACAGAGTAAATGTCATTTTTTAATATCATAAATTTAGCTAATATGTAATTAAAGTTCAGTGTTAATCATCTCCACTATGAATTTTGTCGTTTCTAAGAGCTAAGAGAGTTTTATAATAAAGTTGTTTTTTTTTATATTCACGACTTTAATTTTTCGAGATATTCGCCTTGCCTCTCAATAATCCATGTAGGATATCATAAAAGCTATCCATTAGTATACCGTGCCAAGAAATATTATTAAACATCCGCTAATACCGAATTGTGATTGTAAAAAAACAGATGTTCAAAATATGACAGAGCGAAATTTCAATTAAAAACTAGCTCCTGGAAGCTTTGATGAAATACTGTTTATTTTCGGAATGTAGAGTAACAGATGTGTAAAGTAACATCAAAAGTCAGAAGTTTCGTGTGTATATAACATGTCGAGCGAGAATTCGTTGTTAGGTGGGAGGCAGAGCAACCGCAGTATCCGCAGTTAAAACTGTTGCAGCATTGGCAACTGGCCAAATTTACATTTCGGCAATTGATAAACGCTCGTTAAGCAGATCACCCAATATCTCTGAATAAGTGTGAGTTCGCATCGACCACGGTAAACAACATTTGTACGTACTTACATAATAAGAAAATATAAAACGCTGGCCTAGTACTAAATGAAGTGAAATATTTATTCAAATAGGCCTTCATAGGCACCATGAATGGTCAGACTCTAACACCGGTTCGGAAGGTTGCTTTTACTGAGAAGAGTCAGAAACAAACTGAGCAATTACTCTTTTCAAAATACGATTTTGTACATTAGAAGTGTCCTGCTGGAGCAAGCGCTACTCCCAAGCATTGTCGCCATTAACATAATCGTTTATGTTGTGGACAGCCATTTGTACTAAAACAGTCTTAACTCTTTCCTTAAATTTTTGTAAAGGTAAATTCAAATTATACCTAACCCAAATCATAACTACTGAACTAATATGGTCGCAACTTAAAACTAAAATTGGACATATATAAAGCATTTTTTTACTACTAATGTAGCAAACATCCCGGCCCGTCTGATGGTAAACGGTCACCGCAGCCTATGGACGCTCGTAACACCGTGAGCATCACAAAGCATGCCCTAGAATAACATATAGGATACTTTTATCCCGAAACAATGGAACATCCCCCGGAAACGCGGGTGAAACCGCGAGGGACAGCTAGTAGCAAATAACTTCAGCCTGGTTTCTAAAGAATCTATATTTCTAACAACACAGATGCAGAAGTATTTCCGAGGGATGTTACTTTCAATTATTATATTCCAATACCTACCCTATTTATGTGCCAAGGTTCATCAAAATCCATTCCGTAGGTTTTGCGTGAAAGAGTAACAAACATCCATACATTCTCCAAAACTTTCGCATTTATAATATTAGTATGTATAGAGCTGATCTGAATTGTAATTGTCTGAGGGAAACTGTGTTAAGGCGAAGGATATAACCTTCATTTTGCTGAGGTACTGAGGCACTTCTAAGCGTTAGCCAGAATTAATAATAAATATCCGAGATATTCTTTTACACACGGCCATCTGATCCCAAACTAAGCAGAGCATAAAAATATAAATAAATAGATATTTACAATAGTTTCATTACTATTTCATAGTCGCCTTCAACCTCCCCTTATAGCGACCCCATTCCTCTCATGTTTCATTTTAGTGTACCTGAATGATCTCCCTGTCTGAGTAATATGAATAACTGAGTTTCTGAGCTGTATTTTCGAATGTCTACTATGTATTACACTCACCTAGGTTTCACGCAACACGTGCGTCTAGATTGCTCCACTCGCTGCTCGCTTCCGCCGATTGCCTACCGGCAACGGCCCATCGAAATATCTTGTCTACCCTCCAACAAGTTTATACAAATCGCGATATTCGCGACAGTAAGTGGCCACCGCCACCTATGGGCATTTGCAATACCAGGGGCCCTGTTAATGCGCTGTCGACCCTGAGACGTGAAGATGTTAAGTCTCGTGTGCCTGTAATTTACCAGGCCACCTTACCTTTACCTACTACCCCTTACCTACGACATTGCTATGGTTTCCTCACCATGTTCACCGATATGTCAACTTGTCAAGCTAATTTTTAGATTGAATCCCACGACCTTCCGCTAGCAATGTGATATCTTCTCCTTCCATACGCTCACCTACTTATTATTTTCTGCTATCGTGTTCCACATAAGATGACCACGAAGATCAATAATTCAGCAACATACAACTAAATATTTATTTACCGAGACTATTAAATACATTAAAACTATAGTTATCAAACTACTGGGGATCCCTTTTAGGCTTCTTTTTGTCTTTAAGTGAAATTGAGCTCTCTATTTCATCGATAGTCAATGAGACTTCGTCATCCGGCTCAGTCGTATCCAGGTGCATATCACTGTCTAGTGTTTGGTAGTTCTTCAGTTGCGTTGTTAGGTCTCGTGTCGTTCTGTTGATTTGATCTGTGCTCAAACGTGGGCTTTCTTTATTTTCAATCATACTATCATCTTCATATCGAACGTGAACCTGACGTCTATTCATTTTCGACGTAGACGTGGCCCGATCGCTTTTCACTGTTGCTATATATTCTGGCTGATCCACGGAATCATTATGCAAACGAATGATTGGTTTCTCAGTAGTTACCGAGTCGCTGTGTGGTTTATCTTTATCTTGACTAGTAGATTTCTTTTCATTGTCTAAAAGATTTTGATCATGTAAAAGTTTTATCTTCTTTACATCGGTTTTGGATTGTTCTTTATCATCATGAGGAAGTTGGAGCTTTGCCTTTTTATCGTCATGTAAGGGGTTTAGCTTAGTATCATCATTAATAATTGGTTTCATATCGTTACCTTGCTTATCATCGTTGTCAATGGTATTTTGCATTTTATCGTATTCTTTGAGTTCATCCATGATTTTATCACCACTATGGGATTGGCTAATTTTGTTCGTGAAAATTTGCTTCATTTCATCTGCCTTATCTTGTTTCAGCTGTATATTTTTTTCATCTAAACCTTTTGCTTTTACATCAGTCGTTGATCCGATAATACGGATTTTTGTAGGCATCCTACCAATATCTACAGTAGCCATAAGTGTTTCATCCTTTTCATCTTTTAAGCTCTCTTTACTAACAATAGCAATAACCCTTTCTGTGATATCCTTAGAGAGACTCTCTGCTTCATCGACTTGTTTGATCAAAGCTTCAGTGGCTAACTCCTCCTCTTGTTTTAGTAACACATCAACATCCTCATTCTTTTCTGATTTACTATCAAGCAAATGAGATGCGTTCTCGTCAGGTTTTAATGATTTGGCAAACTTTTTTGCAGACATTGCCATAGGCGGGGCACTTGATACATTTTCCGACGATTTTTTTTTAGACGGACTATTACTAGTCTGACCTACAAAAAATTGTTCCGATTTCTGATCCTGTAGTGGAAGAGGCGCTGAAGCAGCTGCATCTTGTATATTATCTCTTGGCCGAAGACTTGTTTGCATGTCCACTGGTGTGGTGTCTGGGTCAAGTTTCGGTCTCGAAGGTGGACTGAATTTAGACTTTATCTCTGCTTTTCTCAGTAGCGTATTCTTTTGTTCACGAACAGGCAGCGGTGGTGTAGTATGTATCGAAGGTGTTGTAGAAGACATAGCGGGTGAAGAAGATGTTGATGGTACTTTAGATGATGTGAGCGGTATAGTTGCAGGTGATGTAGAGTGTAAAGAAGATGTAGAGGGCGGCGAAGGTATATGAGATGTTGATGGTGGTGAAGGTGGTGGAGGTAAAAGAGACATAGCAGTTGGAAAAGATGTTGGTAGTGTAAGGGTTGATGACAATCGAAGAGGTCGGTAAGATTTTGTGGTCGGAGAAGCTGTAGATGTAGAGGGTGGTGATGATAAAGGAGATAAAGGGGGCAGCGGAAGTGATGTAAAGGTAGGGGGACGAAAAGGTGTAAGGGTTGAGGAGGATCTAGGAGGTTGGTAAGATTTAGGGCTTGGAGGAGCTGAAGAAGATCTGGGGGGTGTCGTATGTGAAAGAGATTTAGTATTCGGGTCTGACGTAGGAATTTGTGGAGCTGAAGGAGATCTAGGAGATCTGTAAGTTTTTGGGGTTGAAGAAGTAGAAGAAGATGTAGTGGTTATCCTGTTCGGTAGAGGCGAAGGAAGCGGCGGAGGAGGGGTTTGATGAGAAGTAGAGGGCGGAGGAGTTGAGAAAGAGGTAGGGGTTAGATACGATTTAGGAGGCGGAGGGATTGAAGAAGATGTAGAAGGTGGATTAGGGGGTGGAGTAGGCGGGGGCGGTTGCCCGGATTCCTGCGCGAAAGATGGACTAGCAGAGTAAGGTCGCGTATTTCTCGGTTTTAAATCGGTAGCACGCAACCTAACTTTTGTTGGTTTGCGGCCATCGAATCGACCTGACCCTTTGCCACCGCCCCCATCATTATTGTCTCTCTTGTAAATAACATCTCTGCTCATAGGAAAGTGGCGTAAAAGGTACGCCCAGTCATCGAGACGAAGTGTGAGCACTTGTGATTTTATCAAAGTTTTATACGAGTGTGTATATGGAATGTCATGTTCTAGACCCTGCAACTAAAGTTTTAGTAAATTTAGTCAAAAATATGAAAGTTGAATAAACAAATACTGAGAGAAAAGACTTACAACTCCGAAGTATGAGCCGGCGGGGTAAATCCTAGGCAGAACTTCTTGTTGTTCAGCGTACTCGTGGACCTTGCCGGTGTGTATCAGATACATGGCGTCAGTGATCTCGCTTTCCTTTACCACGTACATTCCTATATGATAAATCATTTTATTAGATAAAAATATATACTCGTACATAGTATATGTGTTAATCCGTGCTATAAGCTATGTATGAGACGAATTAAATCCAAATCCGTTAAGATATTTTTGCATAAAGGAGTAACAAACATGCATTTATCCTCACAAACTTTTGCATTTATAATTTCAGTAGAATATCGAAGTGGACACTTCTACTTTATTATTAGAAGTACTCACCTTCATTGTAAGTGTATAGCCGTAAACACCCGACCAGCTGCCGAAGAAATGCAGGTTCACAATCTTCGAAGATGTGGTGCTAAAAGAAACTATGGGTCAACATATTTTGATCTAGCTATTATTCTATAAAATAAAAATGCATATTGCACAGTCTTAACGTACTTGTAGTTTTATGGTACAAACAGCTGACCAATATTACGAATGAAGTGCATAAGGATTTGTTTTTCGTCAGAAAGTGAATGACTTTTCTTTGCTTACCATCACCTTATTCGATTCGAACCACACATTTCAGTGTAATTACCAATGAGCTGCACAGTAGAAAAATTCTGACAAACAGGCAGACGGTCTACCTGATGGTAAGTGGCCACCGCCGGTTTTGGACATTTGCAACACGTTATTGACCCTGAGACGTGAAGTTGTTAAGTCTCATGTGCCTGTAATTTCACCAGCCCCCTTGACTTTCTAACCGAAACACTGTAATACAAGTGCACTACTGCTTCACGGCGAGAATGAGTATGGTGGTAGTACTTCCCCTGACGAACATTGCACTTCACACTTTTACTTCTTCTAAATGTAGTTCAATTGTGTTTTTTTTTAAATACATTGCTCTTTGTAATGGTCAAGTTACATACCCTTTGTAGGTGATGCAAGTACGCGGCCGACATCACCCTGAGCTTGAGGCAGTGAGGGGCTGTCTTTAAGAAGTACGGCTCCTGAACGCCGCGCGACTCCCGCCACAAGTGCAGCGAGTATTTGTTCACCATTGTCACCAAGTTCTTTGACACCCGGTTGTTTTTCATAAATTCCTGGTAGAAAAAAGATGATGAATAATACAAATCTCCATTCTAGGCTTGTCAGTGGGGTTAGCGACACTGACTGCCAAGCCGAAAGTGGCTGGTTCGATTCCCACCCAGGACAAACATTCGTGTGCTGAACATGATCAGATGGCAGTAAAGAATATCCCGGATATTTTTTTATGTTTTATTATTTATTATCCCCAGAGAAGTCTCAGTAATGGAACCTATATTCCGAAGATATTTAGGTCCAACGCGACGTGTGGAGAGCATTGTCGCCATTTCTGGGGCACATTACCAATCCCGGGGTACCTTGCCCCACCCCGTCCGGTCTCTAAGCGGAATTTTAAACGACTAGCCTGGGGAGATCTTCATAAAGTAGAAAAGTCAAGGTTTAACAGGTTCAATTTTTTATATCTTGTACTAAAACGGCCAAGCCCACTAACCTGCAACTCGAGGTACCTGCAGTAGAAGCTGAAGGAGCGGAACGACTGGTACTGTATAATGTTAGAGAACTCCCCCACGTAGATCATGAACACCATGGTCGAGATCAGCTGCAGGATCGACACGAATATCACCTGGAAGACTTGAAGGCTTTAGATGCACTTAGCTTTGACACCCTCACGCGGATAATACTATAAACCAGAGCTTCCCATCTTGTTGATAAGTTTGTAAGCTTAGATTTAAGTAGGAGGTAATCTCCGAAACTACAGATCTGATTCTGAGAATTCATTCCCTGATAGAAAATTTCTGAATTATTTTACTCTGGACAAGTGCCCAGGGCCCCGCGGTCTGTGGGCCCCCCTAGTTCGGACAGATTGGAAGCCGTTGGACGGCCAGAGGTAACAGAGAACGCATGCGATGGATCGTGTCGTCAGATCGGATAGGTGTCGCGCTCTTAGAGTCTTCAAAGCATAATCTTAGGGGCCCCGTTACCCAATCCATACCATTATAAAACAAATATGTAGTTGTAGATACATTCAAAAAACATCTGTGTACAATAACCCGAAAGCTTCTAATTCCAGAGTTATTGAAATAGAATATAATTTAGTAACGCTGATTCATAAAACAATACAGCGAAATGTATCAAATACTTAGTTCTCTGAATCCCACGCAGGCATTACGTTCGCGTATCGTAGTTAATAATGTTACAAATACCTATACATTCTCAACAAAATGTTCAGCTTTCATCGACTAACAAAAGACGTGCTTCTGTTTTAAATCAAAATAAACTCATGAAAATGCATTTATATTTCTAATGTTTAAAAAGTATTTTTAGTCCAGTCAGTTCAGAGCAAATGAGACCAAACTTGAGGGTAACTAGTAGCTACTAGAGAGTTCCTCAATCCACTTTCGGGCTCCATCATCAGACCCTCATTATCAAATGCAATGTATAGGACAGGCCAATTGGCTTAGTGGTCAGTGACTCTCACTGGCAAGCTGAAGGTCGCAGGTTCGATTCCCACCCAGGACAAACATTTGTGTGCATGAACATGTGTGTTTGTTCTGTGTCTGGGTGTATATGTAGTATATCAGCTATCTGGTTTCCATAGTACAAGCTCTGTCTAGTTTGGGATCAGATGGCCGTGTGTAAGAGAATGTCCCAGGATATTTATTATTTACTAGCTGACCCGACAGACGTCGTCCTGTCTTAACAATGAATATTGAATTCCAATCTTCCGATTGAATCGACTGTGAATGTGCAATAAGAAATCATATATTAATAGTTCTATCAATATAATTCCGACCCATGCCTCTATTTTGAACGATATTTGCAGCGCGCATTTTGTCAATCGCTCTAACTGACAAACGACTGACAACAATTAAAGTTTATATGGTCTAAAGCGCTAGAAAAGTGGTAAAGTTTTCTTAAATTTTCTAATTTTCCACGTAACTATCTTATTTTTTCTTTCATAAGAACCTTTTCCTGACAATAACAAATACAACAAAAAAAGAATTAGCGAAATCGGTCCAGCCGTCCATGCATGATGCCGTGACCAAGGGAAATAGGGATTCATTTTTATATATATAGATTATTATTTATAGGACTCATCAAAACAAAACAAACGATCTTAAAATTGACGGGTTTACTAGTAGGAGTTCCACGATCCACCTCCTGACTCCATCATCAGATCAGAGTACAGCTTCAAAACAATATGTCAATTAGAAGTAAAATAAAACCGACTTTCAAGATTTTATTCCATAGCTTTAATCGTAGAGTTCTAAAAGATCCGTTTTAACAGCTAAATTGTCTTAGAAAAACACTCATTATTGATTGTAAGATAAGGTACATCTATTGACGCAAGGGTGTCTCAGATTCCATTCCAGTTTCAAATCGATATGACAGAAGTAAAATAAAATCGAGTTTCAAGATTTTATTGCATAGTTAAAGTTGTTGAATTCTAAATGGTCTGTTTTGACAGCGAAGAATGTTATAGAAAAAACAACTTTATGTCTATAGTTATAAGGTTCATTTATTGATCCAATGGTTAATTGTATGATTATGCTGATGATCCTTATTGTAATCGCATAGAGTACATTTTTCTATAACACTCTTAGCTGTCAAAACAGGCAGTCTATTTTCGCGTTTTTAATGCACTACAGCATACGCCACTAAACACTTTGCCAAAGTTAGTTTGACAAAACCTTACAAAATAGTTATGTCTTTACCCTTTTCATTTTATTTAAATAGATAGAGATGTACTCGTATATATATAGATTTTGAAAAGAATATCCTGATACATTCTTTACACATGGCCATCTGACAAACTTTCTCATTTATAATAGTAGTGAAACCTTTTTCTTATGTCAAGTAGGCCCACAAACAGGCAGACGGTCCGTCTGATGGTAAATGGTCACCTACAGAGGCATTGCCAATGCATTATTGACCCTACCGTGTACTGTTTGACTACCTCATTCCATAGAGAAGGAATATAATTTGATTCGGCACCCGAGTATCTCCGATTGACCCCGATTAGTACGGCACCACTGAGTGGAGGCCAATTGCCAGAAACAAGCAACTTTATTTTAAAGGAGCCCATCATAATTTTACAGCTTTTTAATGTCTCATAAATGCCACATTAAAATCGGGCTTTAAGATTTCAGTCGTAAAAGATTTATGTGTAACATATGTATGGATTTAAATTCCTATGTACAACCTGTACTATTTTGGTAGCTTAGAATATACATTACTAGCTGCGCCCTGGGGCTTTGCCCGCTTTCAATCTTGGTTATAAACCTTCCTATTGAATTACTCTATCTATTGCTGAAAACTGCATTAAAATCCGTTGCATAGTTTACGATTCTATAAAGGACATACAGACAAACATTAATTTTTATATTTATAGATTAGAAAAATATATATTACCACCTGCCCCCCGCGGTTTTACCCGCGTTACCCGAGGATTATCACATTTTCCCGTGATAAAAAGTAGCCTATATGTTATTCGAGGATATGCTCTATCTATGTGCCAAGTTTCATCTATATCCGTTTAGTAATTTTTGCGTGAAAGAGTAATATAATAGTAAAGTAGTATATTTTCCTCTTTATAACTACTGAACATATCGGGCTAGGACTGCTACCATTCGACGTGAGATTTCGCCTAGATGGTTATAGGGTATATATGATATCACAAACGCGAGTGAAACCGCAGGGGACAGGTAGTTTATATCTATAAGAAAAAAAGTGTTCCTTTGACGCACCATCAACTGAAAGCTACTGAACATATCGGGCTAGGACTGCTACCATTCGACGTGGAATTTCTCCTAGATGGATATAGGCTATATATGATATCGATAAACACAAATGAAACCGCGGGGACAGATAGTTAATCAATAAATAACAAATAACTGGGGAAATTCTTAAAATAGCGCCATCTGTGGCCTGAGATGTGGCACTCGATACGAAGACGATACGCTTACGAATGATGTTCGTGCGAAGGCCTCTGATCCTAAACTAAGCAAGCTTGTACTATGGAAACCAGATAACTGATTAATTACAAAATAAACTACTTTTTGTTTTACTACTAAATACTTCCATCTAGTTAGTCATTAGTTAGTCGGTCTATTTGACAATTAATAAAATAAAGAAATAATGTTACCTATGTGTTCATCCAGTGCATATTATACCTGGCACGGGTTTTCTACGTTTTACGGAGCCGAACTCAACAGCCATACAGACACACAGACACGTACAAACATTCGCATTTATACATATTCACGCCCTTATTTCCGAAGCGCTAGGTTAAAATAATTTTCGGTAACAAGTAATAGTTTAGAGCATTGCTGCCCTCTCTTGGACACATTACTAAACCCGGGGTACATTCAATTTCAATTTCTTAGCAAAGGGACATTAAATATTAACCTGTCCGACCCGGGAAACGAATCTAGGACCTCCGGTCTCGAACCGAGGTTTATGATACTCGACTACCGAGGCATTTATAATATAACGCAGAATAATAAGATTTTAAAATATACATGTCTTGTATGACATAGTGATATGCACCGTATACAATGGGAATACAAACCATATTCCCGCTGTGACTAGACGCGAGGACAAGCGTCACCAATTTCAACCGCGCTCCCGAGGGATTACATGTTTTCCGGAATAAAAGAAAAGCAAGAAAAGCTACACTGTTCTTGAGTATTACTCAGTTTCTATTATTGAATGAATTGTTCGAAATGAATAATATAAGTAGTTACAGAGATTACCCAAAACAAAGCTTTTTGTTACCTCTGAATGTTTCTTAGGCATGATATCACCAACCCCGTTCTGCGTGAACGTGGTCAGGACAAAGTAGAGGGCACACACGTACACATTACTGCACCATAGGTCTCCTTGATCTGCAATGTGTGGTCATCACATTAGAGTACAAGGAAATAAATACCTTGGAAGATAACATTTCTTTCCAGAACTGTTCCAATTTACCGTAGGGGCTTGATAGGAGTGAAATGTGGAAACCAAATATCTATTTATGTTTTACCAATATGATTACTTGAAAAAATCTCTCGTTTGCATAATTGACAACAAAATCTAATTGCTTAATAGAAATTTCCATCAGGTTGACGACAAATTTATTCTATTTTTTGCAGAATATTTTATAAAGGACCTAAAACTCAAAATGCCTATAGGCCCCTTAACAGAGCTTGTAATTTAATCAAATATCTGATATAGCATATAGTCCATACGATCTTTAGCATGACTGTCTCCTAACCCACACTTATCAGGCCGTCTCTTAAAGTGGAATAAAATCCATGATATTTATTCAGAGCAGTCATAAAAAGCCAAGATAGAATCCGTTCATTCTAGTCATTTAAAACATTTCCGAACATTTCACAAAAGTTTCACTGATATTTCATGATCTGCCTGGCTTGTTGCCAATATTTTACAGCCAGTACAAATACAGTATATATTACATAAGATTTGCCTACCTAACGCTATCCTTGGGTACGCTTAATCTACGATCCAAATTTACAAATTACTCGTACACTACAACCTTAGAGTAATCCCTTATCATTCCTTAGGTTAGGGATGTATATTTTAAGACTAGAACTATGCATAAAATGGAAGGCTACTAATATTACTGCCCGTACCACTATGAAGCCACGAAGAGTTCGGCTCGGCAAAATCCTCCAGCATTCCGATGAAGTACCACATGGCCGTGGTGGTGTGGACGAATAATGTGAACCAGATGAAGACGGACAGCATGGTGCTTAGAGTCAGGTTGATAGTGATGCGCTCCTGGCGACGCTTCAGGCTCTTGTACACTGTTACCTGAATGAGGGATTTTGTACTGAGATGTCTTGGCGTTAGGGTCGAACTCTGCTTTGAATAAAGAATGGAAGGAGGCAGAGCTCCCATGCTGTTTTTGTATTTGCTAATGATGATGTCACCAAGGAGATCACATAAAGCTTAGAAGGGAACTGCTTTCCGAGTATAGCTGTCGGAACACTTCGGTAGGAGCTTGGTGCCAGCCGGAGGGGTTAGAAACTACTGTGCCATCGAAATTGGTTGAGATTTGTTGAAGCTTTGGAAAATTATACTAAAAAGAAGCCACAAGGCTTTAGATCATCGTTCTTCTAAACTTGTTGATAGAAATACGTACAATTCTAAACATTCTGTTGAGACGAAGTAACGCGAATAGCATCCACCGGTGTTGTTGACTGAAGAAGCTCAGTAGTTCAAAAGGAATGCACGATATTATATCGTATCGAAACTCTCCTTGGAAATATCTGAAAAAAAAAAACAAATCTTTATGGGTGGATGAAGTAAGTAATTTGTCTGTTGTCATAAGGCTAACAGGCCGGCAGATGGTCACCAATGCGCCGAATATTAAACAATACTAAGGAAGTAGAAACATTAAATTCCTTGAGAACGTGGTAAAGTCTGGACTAGGATAAACATTTGGACATTTTATGACGCCACATGTCATGTATTTGATTTATATTTGGTGAAATTAATTCGAAAGGCCCATTTGCCATTTGAGATATTTTAACTAGTTATTTTATGAATACACAAGGTAGGAATTCAATCAAACAATAAACTCACTGCTTCCTGATCGGCAGAAGAACTTTCCGTACGTTATCCGACTGTACTATACGGGGTAACGAATACTGTATAAGAATCTTCACATAAAACATCGCATCCAACACGTACAATGTTATAATCAATGCTGTTCTATTGTCTTGGAAGCCAGCGTTGTATACGTCCAGGTAAACGCACAAAAGGGACACGATGATGAAGTAGAACTGAAGGAACTTGTCTTTGAAGTAAAGGTACTTGACGAGGCCCTTGCGGCCGCACATGATAACAGGCGAGCTGAGGGAATGCTCCGACTGAGGTTTCTGTGCATCGTATGTGCCAAGAATGTAGTACTGTAAAGTGATAGATCATTATAAGCCTTTATAAATAATAAATAAGTAACACCCATATTCTAAGACGTTTCCTCAGACGTCACTCGACTCCAACTCGACTGAGGATACCTTAAGCATTTTCTCGAGGAATTCTCAAAATTGGTATTCTAAGTCATAACTTGAGCAAAACTCGAGCAATCACGACTGATATCAAATCGAAGTGTAGTCAAGGTAACATGTCATTAATTACGTCATTATATTATAGGTAAAATATTAATGAAATAAAATGATGAGTTTCAGTAGCTATTTACAAGCAATAAGCTTCCTTAAGGTTGGTCCCGACGTACCTTGAAGCAGTTGTTTCCTCACCTCGAGTGAGAGATGTCAAGTCGAGTGGAGGAGATTTTTGTAATTAGAATTCTAATATCTTTGAGTGAGGTTGAGTAGAGTCGACTAATTTTCGAGGAATCGTCTAAGAATATGGGTGTAAGTATCTTGGGACATTCTTAACACACAAAGACACACAGAAATTTCCACCAAGACACAGAACAAACAGATATGTTTATGTTTTGTTTGCATGAAGTTATCATGCTACGTATCTTGGCGGTTCTTCTCATTTTCCGACAGTCTTTAGGGCCGGTGGTAACAGCAGTAACTTTGACCTTTATAATTACTCTTCCAGGAACTTCAGTAGGATTATACAATTTAAATACTAGCCGAATTTTCAGACCAGTGTTTCTTCATGAGCTCCAGAACATCGGGGAACTCGTCGATGACCTTGTAGAACACCTGGGAGTTGATCTTGAGTAGGTGCACTTTCGTAGTGGCGATCAGGGTCACTGGACAGCGGATCGTTGGCGTGCCTTCTAAATTACCGAATATGCTGCACGGCCACACACCAAAAAAAAGCTTCGTTAAAGACGATTTTACAATAACCTTACATTTGATAACCATGACTGGAGGAGGAAATTAAGAAGTTATCATCTCTCACGTCTACCTAATCGTGCAATGTCAACAAAAACAATTGAATGTGGAAAATTTTACGATTTATCGATCGTTTGAGAGATCTAAAATTCAGTTGCAAGATTTGTCCCAAACATATTACTGGACTGCAATGTTACTAAATCCAATTGTGTGTGAAAAATGTTAACTCCATCGATTGGGTGAAAATAGTTTAAAATTCAGTTGTAAAATTTGATTCAACAATACTAACTAAGAGACGGAGTTACGCCTACCTCCCCCTGGGCAGCTTGACAACAGTGTTGACGTCAGCGATGGTCTGCCGCACGTCGACACCGCCGTAGTCGACGAAGTACATTTCGCTAATAACGTCATCGCAATCCACGATCCTCATGTCTCGGAGGAAGTACACACTGTCCACTGCGCGACCCACCAGCCGCAGGAGGGACACGTCGCATTGAGACAGTATTGGACACTAGATAGGACAATGGTACGTTAACACTAGCTCCCGCTCCGGGGTTCAACTGTTAAAGTAGTAGAGCTCTTAGAGCTGAGTGGTTCGTGGAGTACTAACACCTTATCAAATATTACGTATACTACAGGGTATAAAATGTGTTTCATCTGAGTTTCAGTAAAATCCGCTCAGTTGTTTATGCGTGATGGAGTCACAAACACTTATATTGTTAGTGAGATTTGCCACAAGAACTACTTCTTGTATTATTCTTACCTTAGCAAACGTCGGTCCATAGATATGTAGAATAGCATCGGTGCGCAGAGTGATCTGTTGACATAACTTGAGCACGTGCCGGTAGTCGATGCCGCCCATCTTGTCCCAATTGTACTCGTAGTAGTTGAAGACCTCTCTGTGACGACATACTAGATGACGGCATATCGAAAATACGGACACAACATTTTGGATACTCATTTAAAGTCTGTCAAGTGTGGAACTTACTTTAAGCATTTCCTGACTAGCTGAGTGAATAGGCTTTTCTCGGAAGCGTGCTTGATTCCCGAATCTTTTAAGGGGATGTCTTTTGCCGAAAGCTAGTCTTTAGAGAACAGTACCACTCTTTAATATCAAATTTGTTTGTAATAGTCAACTGGTCCATCATATCATATTATGTTGCTAATCAGGCTTAAGGCATAAAGCGCACCAAAATATCTACCTTCAAGTTAAAGATGATAGCGTTACCTCTGCAAATTCTCATCCAAGGCTTCCTTCTTCATATATGCGATGATATCCTTCATATGCTCCTGGAACTCGGCCAGTGCTTTGTTCACATTTGCACGAATACTGATTATGCGCACCGAGAAGTATGTGATGATCATTGCCCCTAGAAGACAAAACTAGCTTAGAGCAGTAAGCTGTTCTGATTCGGGGAGGGAAACAGCTTTTGATAATTCGCAATGGCTCAAAAACGACTGAGTGTGTTGAACCAGAATATCACAACAGTAATTAATGATGCCAGAGGTGAATGAAGCAGATAATATACCAGTAGGTGCTTGACAACGACATGAAGATAGATAGTTAGCAAGAGGGTTACTAGTAAATAAAACCGTGCTACGGTTTTCCGAAAAGCTGAAGCTCATTATTTGATTCGAATCCGGATCACCACGGCACATTATTAACACTGAACTGCAAGTGGCTACTACCTTCAAGTAGAAAAACTGACACTACTTTGGCAAACCCTTCAGTATTAACCATCAGTTGGACCATCTCGTTACTTGTTACCTAATTGAAGATTTTTATAATTTACCAGTAACCATCCCAATGAAGAGTATCTCCATGAGGTCGAAGTTGCTCGGGTTTACGATGTTGTACCCGGTAGTGGTGATCTCGTAAACTACCCAGAAGAAGCACGCCAGGTGCATGTTGAACGGACTCTCAGTTAGGTTGAAACGAACTGAAAGTATGTGCCAGGACCAAGACCAAGTTAAAGTATTTAGTTTTTTTTTACAATCTCGCTGTGGTAAGTGAGAATGTGGCAGATCTTACATACGCTACATTAAAAAACCATAAAAGATCTTAAATGGAAATAAAATTAAATAAATTCTCAAGTACAGAACGGCGAAACACACCAAAGAGAGCGTGGCGGTAGCTAGGTACAACTAAGTACCCCACCGTACTTAGAGGCCGAACTGCAGTTCCCCCACGACAACATATAGGCCTTATTAAATATTTGAAAATATTGGCGCCCTATAATTCCGTTACAGTCAGTCTTCCTATCTTATTGGTCCGTTTCTTGAATCAGACACTTTATATCCCAGCATGGCGGATTAAATTCAAAGAACACCAAAGAGCACATTAAGTGGAGCTATAAAACTAACATGCTTTATCGAAGAGGTCTATCCAGGAGCCGCCGACGTCCTGGAGCGGTATGATGACCCAGTCAACATCCGAATAGTAGATGTCCACAGAGTATAGCACCATTAGCGATGTGAATACGTTCAGCACCACCACGAACAGTGGGATGGCTTTGATACTGCAAGATACAGTGGTTACAAGCTCTGTAAGGTTGCCTAATATTGGCATCCCCAAGGATTGATTTCTAATTTATGCAACCGATTTAGCTTTTAACCTAACTCAGAATCCGATAAAGTAAGTTATTTTATTTAATAACTAAATTAACATATAAATTATGCCTTCATTATAACTGCGTGTTTTGGGTGGCATAAAGCATGCTCTATTCCAACATAATGACAACAGCTACAGACGACGTATGCTCAATAAAGTCTCTAAATCAAAACTATTACGCACTATTGAAAATACTAACACAAGTATGATATCTCTTCTGTCGATGTAAGAACTGAGCACATCCAAAGCATTCGGAAGCCGGTACAGCTGCACGAGGCGGTTCATCATCAGCAATTGTCTTGTTTTCGTCACTAGAAATCTGCTCCCTGGATTGTGCAAGATATTTTAGACTTCATTATCATCTATACTAATATATAGTAAGAGCGCGTATTTTGCGACTTTGTATGTATACGGAGGTTAATTTCTTAAAATAATCATAACACCAAATAAAAAAATACCTATTGCATAAATAGTACAATAGGGTACAAAGATACATTATATAGGTAATATACAAGATAAAAAGAATGACAGCGACAAGACCATACCAGACGTTTCCTGTCTTGATCCCTCAAGATTCTCCATAGGCAAACATCCGCAGAGGTCGATGATTAAAGCACCCCTGAAGTATTGGGCGGCGGTGCTCGACGGGTGGTAGATGAGAATGCCTCGACTATCGAAGTAACCGACCAGCATGCGTTGGACACTATCGGAAACAAGAGAGATTCTGAAGCGTATATGATAAACAAACTAAACTGCCGCGGAATGGGCGTGCATTATTGAATTATGAATTGCACGAGTCAATTGCTGGAGAAAGCTGTTATGTATACCCGTATTGCAGTCTTGTCAGGTGGCCTCATCATAAATATGATCGCAATTTACAGAATTGACGCACTAGGCCTCTGGTATCAGCAGTAATAGCTCAGCGACAAGATTGTCAGAAACTGCGGTCAAAATCTCTGATACTCTAGGAGCATAAGCACAACGTATGCAAGCTTGGGCAACTTTGGACATAACGGTGTTAGCAGCAGGTGACTTTTTTTTGACGGACAATTTGGTAATTGCGGCGTTTTAATAGGAAGTGAGGATAAGCAACTGCCCTAAGGGAGCCCCCAGATGGGGCTCAATCCTTAGGTTTACGAAGATGATTATTTGTGAAACTGGAATTTTCTTCTTTGTCACAAAGTGTGTACAGATAAATGTGTAATAATTAAACATTAACTAACATATCAAAATAAGCGGCCATGTCAAGGAGAAGCGCGATATAGTACAACTCTGGCCACTGCAGCACCAGGTAGCAGTACCCAGGGTACACCATCGCGGTCATGAGAGAGCAGAGTCCTCGGAACCACTCGTAGCGGGCCAGGTACTTTCCGTCAGGCCGGATCGTAAAGCGGGGGAACACGTATCTATGGCAGATGTTTTATTATTCATAGTTAATAGTAGTCGTATTTTGGAAGATCCGCTCTAGTTTAGGTGGAAAATTAACCCATTAACTCAAATTAATGAATGGTTTGAGTCAAACTAACAGAAATTAAACTCCCTCTTTTTAATTTTACGCTCTTTTATAATATAATTGTTGGTTTTCTTTAATTGAAAGACGTATTGACTCGATGACAATTTATTTACAACTGACACAAGCTTTACCAAAAGTAGTGGACTGTATATGAGTTTACGTAGAAGTATATATATATCATAGACCCGTTTATCTAACTCGGACAATAATTGTCGGCCGAAGTCGATAGAATTAAGTCGTTATAAGGCAAACCTATTCCGGAGAGAGACATCAGAAAATTTTACCTATAGTCTTTATGGTATTAATTTTGCATCTCTTCCTCCATCACCTTCAATCAAGTTTCCAATCTTTCTACAATTTTATCATATTTACCATTTAGTTACGATAGACGGTGCGCCATTGTAAAAGAGACTTTATTTGTTACCGCTTAACGCCTCAACTGCATATCCAATCACAATGAAAATTGGTTCGCATGTTGCCAAACTTTTATTGTGGACAAAACATTAGATTCCTCAGTTAATACAGTGAGCCAGTAGTCATTCTATGATCTAAACATACCTCAAAACAGACAGTACACCGAGTCTGTCGAAGGGATGGAGGAAAGTGAAGTCCTGTTCATGTTTCCTGGGGAGGGGAAACCGCTCCATGTTCGGCGTCGGGTCGAGGGGAGAATACATCACGAAAGACTCCCGGTGTTTCATTAAACGCTTGTATTCCTTTCCAAACAAAATGTATACGTTAAAAACTAATAATTCCATAAAAACATCACATTTTTCTTTTACTATCTTGGGTGGGATTCTTTTGTCACAACTCACGTGTTACATAGCCCCGATATTCTCATGCAGATAATGGATGAGATGAGAACAGTGTAAGCAGGTAGTGATAATTAAGTTTTACAAACACGAAGTGGATTAACTTAAAAAAAACAAATTTCAAATAACCAAAAGCACGATTTATTATTTTTATAATTCTTAATAAAACTAGAAATCACAAAATAATGAAATAATCTAAATTAGCACTACGTGATCCCAAAAACGTCCAACACATCCAAATGGCGGTCCAAAAGTGAAGTCTCGCCTGCTTTCTGCTCTAGAGGTGAGCTCCCCACCTCTCTGCTCCCACTACCAAACAAGCTTGCTAAGCTCCGCCCCTTGGCTAAGTATAATTTCTAATATAAGTATATCAAATTAATAAGCGGATCTTCAAAACGCTATAAGCCTTTAAGGTAAATTCATATGAAGTATGCTTCTTCTTAGTTTAAATTATGGCAACCAAATCTTATACTGTATTTTTTTTAAGAGTTACATATTGTTGAATCAACTTACTGCTTGTTTTTTAGCGAAGACAATAGCACCTTTTATGTGCGGGTCATCGATGGCAGTCAATAAGTGCTTCCTTGAAATAGAGAATACTTGCACGTGAGTCACTGCACGTATCGTGTAGAAAGCTGGCAACCCTGAAATTATAACTACAGTATATACTTTCAAACAACACAATAATGACTTTACAATATATCTGCGATATGAGATCACCAAGCCGGTTCATCCTAGTTGAAGAGTGACTTCCGAGCCGGAATTTCAATTGCTTCGATCTTCATAAAATTGTCTTCTATAGATAGGGGCCGCAAATGAATAACCGGATATGAAATATTGAATTTTGAAGCTACATTCGATTTACAATTAATAAATATCCTTGAATATTCTTGACACACGGTTATCCCAAGGTAAGCAGAACTTGTACTATGGTCACCAACTAGTGGTGTAGTACAAATGAAAATGGTTATGGTACTTTCATCAGAAATAAAGATACTTACGTAACACACACTCAAGAATACCAAAGTAATTTCTGACACCCAGAGTATTGACTACTTTCCCAGTTTCAGGGCTCAGAACCTGTCGTAATAAAAAAAAACAATATTAATCGATTCATCCAATAAAAACACGAGAAGCTTTCAATATGGTGAGATAATTAAAGAAATAAATTATATTTTAAGGCAATATCAAATAAACCATATTTGATACATGCAAGGGTTTTTAATAAAAGGATCGTGCCCTCTGAAGTCGAGACTTGAGACCGAGTCAGTCCAAAAAGTATCCAAGTACTAGACAGTTAACTTACTCAACTTACTTGACCTTGGCAAGAACACAAATCTTACACCTAGCTATCTAGCAGATGAAGATTTTTTTGCATGTACATTTCAGCGTGCTATGGTTGCCTGATATCTGACAACGTTACCACATAGCTATCATAGCATCAAATAGGTCCTCACCTCACACATTCCTTGTTTGATAACATACATCTCATTGCTGATGTCTCCAGTATTGAGGAGTATCTCATTCGGCGATGTGTAGAACAGCTTTGCTTTCGAGGATACGTTTTTTAGATCTTCTTTGCTAAGGAACTAGTATTACAAGCAAAAATTTACATACACATTTAAGACTCACACTGTCGTCGAATGGTATAAAGTTGGGCTAGAGACCCAAAAGTCTTGAGATCAATTCCTAAATAAGGTAATATATATTTTTTTACATGTAGAAATGATTGCCTGTAGCCCGAAATTTGTTCGAGAAACGGCAACAATCCTCACCATTTGTCACGTTGGGATTGGTCATTGAGACCTCTTCCCACCTCTTCGGGGATAATGGGGACGGCAAGATATTTATTACATTATATTTTAAGACTGAGTAACTAACTTTACTCAAAAAACCCTAAAGGATGAAGTTGGGATTTGCAAAACTCAAACCGAAAACTTAGATCTGTTATATCTTATGTTATATCTAGAATAAGCTACTTAAGTATAAATAACTAGGATATGCTTCTGTTTTGCAGAAGAATCAATAATATCATCATCCAAATATAAGAAAAGTAAATTACGATTTACCTTCATGAAAGGTACGCACAGAATGTACCTGCTGCGTTGTTTAGCAACTATATCTTGGTACACATGTGGTGGTAGATCGTAGAATATAGACTTCTTCTTGCTGGTCATGGTGAATGCCTACATAGAAAAAAAGTTACTTGACGATTCCCAAACTGAAATAGCCTGTTGTTTTTTGAGATGTAGAGGTGCAGATCAGTACATTTTAATACCAATTAAAACAAAGGAGGTATTCATTGACTTTCGAACAATCTCTACTTACTGTACACCATAGATTAACTGTTGGCGGTATTCTTTGTTTAAAGTTAATTTGAATCACATTTTGTTTACAATGATGAACATTTCTATGAAAGTGGTAAGAAAACTGTCACAGTCTAATAAAGAAGAAAAAAAATAATTTATTGTAAAAAAAGAGCGTGGGGTGCATGGTGTCAATAGTTATAAATATTTTATTATGAGTAGAAAGATTATCATTTTGATAATATTTTAAAAATCACCACACGCTTTTTTAACTGTAAAATATTTTTCTTTCTTCTTTACACTATTCTTTATTCAAATTTAATTTATATTTTTTAGTTGGATTTTCTATATAAGCGTGTTTTTTAGTTTTTTTAAACTATTGTTTATTTTTAATTTTTTAGTTTAACCGTTTTACTTGATCATCCTAGGGTTACACTACGGGTTAAACTATATTGAATTGTCATCGGTCCTTAACAAGTATGCCAAATTTCGAGTTAATCCGACGTCTTGAAGGGGGTCAAAATCATGTTCAAAGATTCCGTTACATACTAACATACGTCTGAAGCTAATAAAAGCGTATTAAAAAAGAAGTAGTTCTCAAGAGAAGGTCATAGATAACATAGATTCTTTCATTTCTCAGTACCCGTCATTGGTCTTTTCAGCATTCACAAACGTGGACTTACTTTTTACCCAAATTACGATTTTTATAAATAAAAAATTCACTGTTTATCTCAGTGCTTTAATGCTTTAGTAAAAATCTTGTTTTAAATACAGGTTGGTACCAAAGTTCACAAATAGATACAAACTGACCTTGTCTGTGTACCAGCTGAGCTGCAAATATGTGATGAACCTCTGTCTCAATATCGGGTCCACTTGGTTCCTGATGAGGAAGTTCTTCAAGTCCGATATGCAGGAATCGTAATCTTCTCTGATATTCAAACGAGAATTTTGATTAGTTTCCTTTAGGGAGCATGTATTCACAGGAACAGAAATAGAATAAGGAAGATATAATCCTAGAACAATAACGTATTATAATATATATTAGATATTCCATTAAACAACATCACGGCTCTCAAGAACAGTGTAAATACTAGAAAGCTACCAATAAGCGCCTATTAAGCAAAATAAACAAAATGCCACCTCACGGTGAACCTGTTGCTGGAGAGGAACGAATATAGATCGTATGCGAGTCGAGTGTTGTATGCGCCGCGCGTACCATCGTCTTTGGAGCGCGACTAAATAGACTTATGTCAATTACCATAATTTTGTGCCGCCTAGCTTATATATCATTTGCTGAAATGGGATTATTTACATACAGCAATTTAATCAATAAAAGCGAAGCTAGAATATAATACATTACCATAATTTTGTGCTACCATTTCTGAGCGCGGATAACGCATCTATAGCTTACATATCATTTGCTGGAATGGGATTATCTACATACAGCAATCTAATCAATAGAAGCAAAGCTAGAATATAATGTACACTTATTAGAATAAGATTCTCTCATTGCTTTTAGATGGTTGAATAATTCTTAATAAAATTACCTCAAAGCAGTAGTGACCATGATGGTGGCGGAGTAGACCGCCTCCATAAATATCCTAAGCACGATGCATATCTCTAGCACAAACATTGTGTAGAGCACGTTGTTCCAGTTCTCCGAACCCCAGGTTTCCATGTGAGCTAACAGATACTCTAGTTTTAGTAGTTTATTTATTGCCTGTTTTACAATCATCGAGTAGGTACCTAACTCTTCAATCTTTCTACTAATATTATGAATGCGAATGTTTGTGCATGGATTAACGTTGATACTCTTTCAAGCAAAATCTACCAAACGAATTTGGAAGAAACTTTGAAGAGGCTTATAACGTGGATTAAAACTTCGGATACTTTTTTTCCTGGGAAAATTAAACATCCCTCGGAAACGCCAAAGGCAAATAAAGTATTCTTATATGTGTTAATCAAGAATATAATAAAAAAACTACACTTGTAATAATTTTTTCTCACGTTGTGTCAATATGTATAACGAAGATTTCAATAACATATATCTCTTTAATAACACTTTGAATTCACTTAAAAATAAAATATTTAAACAAATACAGTCATCTGGATGTGATTCTAATACTACGTAATGTACTTTTAAGTTTCTGCTACTTTATATAACGTTTTGTTTTCTCCTTTTGTTTTTCTCTCTTGTTGTTTCTGCTTTCATTTACTCTGTTTCTTTGTAAAATTATTATAATATTATTACTTAGTCTTTCTCCAAAGGCTGTTTATCTTAACAACTCTTGGGCACTCCTTGTCTTTATACCATAATCATTACTTGTATACATATGTTGTAACTAAATGACTGTATGTGCCAAAAAAAAAAAAAAAAAAAATATATATATATTATATCTGATTATGTTTGGCAACAATCTGACCATGATCTAGCAGCATGATCATGAAGTCTAGAAGGGGACTGGCTCTTAACCAGCTTGTCAGAACCCACCAGCTGCATGGCGACATAACACTTACTGGTAAATGTGATCATAGATATAGCCCAGTAGAGGCCGAAAGTGAGACGATTCTGGACCGTTTCCTCATCCAAGGGCTTCGCTTGCCAGTATGGAGAGTGGGTGAAGTTGGTAACCAGGCAGTGACTGAATCTGTAAAGGTATTTATACGTAATTATATTTGTAAATAACGTATATTACACAATGTCTTATAGTAAAAATCACAATTGAAATAAGCACGATCGTGCAAATACAATAAAAGGCAAACGCAGCATGCTATTAAAACTAATTTAAATTAGTGCAGTGCGGGAACAAAAGGTAAGTAAACGACTTAGTAATAACAAATTTTTAACATACTAAACTTAAAAGCAATATTTTATAACTTGTACAGGAACAAGATAATATGTCTGTTTTATGAGTCTTGTAAATTCTATTGTGCTCGTTACAAAGTCTTGTAAAAATGCTATTTACTCCAACATTGGTACAACCTGTGAAAGGCTTAAAGTTAATTATTCTAAAGTTTGGTGATATGTCGTAAGATTTTGCTTGGCCCCTCCCCCCGCCCCTAATCTCACGTAAGATTTGCTACGCGATGAATATTATTATAAAATATATGATTTAGCTTCATTTTGTGGAAAAGCATTTTTACAAAATATTTTTTCTAGTACTTTTCTTAATTCGTAAATTTTACACTGATTCTTGCAAATAAAAAAAATACGTTATATTTGCCGAGAACTGAATGAGACTAACTGGAAACACATGAAGCTCTGCTGGAGCGCGGCGATGAGGTAACACGCCAGGAGTAGAAGCAGGGTGTACGAGAGGAAGCGGAGAACGTTCCCGCGGTACACGCACTGGTCCTCCAGGGCCTTCAGCACGCGGAACACCTGGGTTTGGTCTATGTCAGTTTATTGCAAGGAGTTTTTATTTAAAATTAGGTAACCTCGTGACTCCCGCTTATATGGGCTAATAATGAGCCACGTACTTTTTTGTTACGCTAGAAAATTATATAAACATAATATGATATGTTTTATTATTTCGGCTTAATTTTAGTAAATTAAATTTCTAGCGTAACAAGAAAAATGGAACATTGATTTTACAAATTTCAAACCAAAAAAAATAAAGGTAGGTAGTAAGTTCTTATACGTCAAAATGACCATCAAAGCTTTCGCGTTCCCAGCACTGCTATTCACCATAATTCATTATCTCAACGGGATTATTGACTGACGAGTTGAGAAACTGTGCGAAATAAAGCAGCTGCTCCACAAGACTAGATCAACAAATCACGGTGAGATTTATAAGATCAATAAATCTACACTTAAATTGTAAAGAGAAAGGGGTAATTTTGCTAGTTTCTTTGCATGCGGAAGGTGTTCTCCAAAACTAACCATTTCTGTTCATTTTTTCTCAATTTGAAAGGGACTATCGTGGTTGGATATAGAACCCTCGATAACGCGGGTAAAAAGTTAGTGTATTATAATATCTAGCTGTTCCTTAACCATCGAACCCATCCAAACCTTAGGCAGCCTTAGAATCTTGTTTACACCAGCGAAGTGTCCGTTCCCAATGAACTCGAAGATGGGTAACGTGCCTACGACATCTAGGACGAACCAATGGCTGCGCATTTGCTGAGATGACGTCTGAGAGAAGGTTATTGGCACTCCTGTAGATAGAACATAGAGCAAAAAGAAATAAAGTTCCGAAATCGTGTCTTAAAATTTTAATGTAATTTTTTACCAAACTTCATGAGTGGACAATTGTCAAAAGGGCAATCTTAGACTACCATTTAAATGCTTTTACTCTGTATAGGTTTGTGTTCCGTAATCTAACCATGGCAAGTGATGATGTAGCTAAAGGTGGTAAGAACACGAAACCTAGAAGGGATCTCTCATTGTGCAGCTGTCAGAACACACCAACAGATTTTTGGCATGGGCCCCAATGCAATGGGGGGAGAGGGATTTATGGGGTTTAAATGCTCCCCTCTTATATGTAAAAATATCCTTTTGTACCCTTTTCCTATGAACTTTTCGAGTCTCGCGTCTCCCATCATCAACCGACTGATTTCATATTAATATGGGCGTGCGTGCTTAATTTTATATTACCTACAAAAATCTTAATGAGCCACTATTATTTAATGAAATCCTATCAGTTATTTACTGATGGACTTCCCTGAAAATAATCCTGCCGGTGGCCATGGTTCGTGGCATCAGATTTTCAAGTTGAGGGTGGTAGCCAGCCAGACGGTTTTCCTTCACCGAAAGCTCGAGCTCATTCCAGGATTCGAGCCCACGACTCGTCACTACCAACAGAACTATCGCCTTAAACGATACGTAATACCTTCTTCAACATTAGCTCCAGTGGACAGATGTACGATGAGGTCAAGGGAATAGATCGCGGTGATCACGTAGTCGTAGAACCTGAACTCGACGGGCACCTTCATCGTGAACACCAGGTAGTACGGGTGAGTCTGGATGATAAGAATTAGAATGCGTTTAGTTTAGGGCAAGGATTGTGTAATGCTCTCGAAATCGTCGTTGCAGTCAACTTTGTATAACATTGACGCCAAACCATCAACATATTATGAAATAGGCTTCCACATTGAATCCCAGAAAGTAACATATTTCGGGAGCGGTGCTTATTACGATCTTAAAATGGCCGACGTATTCTACCATTAAAGGGGTATTATTTATGTAATTTTAAAGACTACTTGATTATGTCTTAAATTTGAGCGATATGTCATTGATCAATAACATCTTTAAAATTCTGTGTCAGATCAAAACCAAATTGGAATCCTCTCTCATTATAAATAATTAATGAATATTTGACACAAATGGAGTAACAAATACAACAATCCTCTTATAACAGAGGGCTGCTAGACTTAATTACATTCGGAAACATTCTCAATACTAACAAGACAAACAATAACAATGATGATAGCTACGAATAAGTGCCACGCCAGTTGGACGGACGACGTCGGCTGAAGAATGCAGGGGAACGTCGGCCGGAGGCAGATCGCATCAGCTTCATCGGTTAACGATGCGTCTGCTCGCTGAAATAGACTTCATTTATAACTAGTCTTTTAATTCTATTCACACAACGAGAAAGAACATAAATTATTTTTAAAAAGAAAGAAGATATGGGGATGGTCATTTGTACTAATGACCATCCCCATATGTCATGATTTGAACAACAACAGAACGCAAGTGTGACGCAAGCGCGCTTCGGCAGAGTGCGCGGATAGGAGCGGTCACTTCCCTTCGAGGCTACGAGTGAACAACTTGTATCTAGAAACTGTCTCACGTTTCGTTGTGTTTAGTGTGATTGTATTAAAGTAAGCAAGTTAACCTACCTACGACTTTCATTTTTCTCAAAGAAACATATCATCGCCCATATGTCCAATGTCTGACGGTGATGATCCTACCTATGATCGGCCTCATATCCCGACATATAGAACTTTTTTCGTTCTAGTAGTGACTAGTAGAACAAAGAGTAGAGCTCATAGTGCAGAATTCATCAAAAGAAATACTACCACCATATCCATTGTCGCGGTAAAGGATTTGTGTTTGTATTTCGGTTAGAAATGCCCATTGCATTTGTCGGTGAAATTATAGACACATGAGACTTAACAACTTGATGTTGACGTCGCATTTCGGTGATCAATGACCATCGATTGGACCACCTATCAGTTTTTATATACTCATTTTAAGGCAAAACACACACACAGATACACAGGACATTAGGTACACAAGAATATATTCTAGATTAATATAAATAAGGTCTATTATGATAGGATATTTAATGTTACTAACATTCCTCATGACATAGCATCCAGCAACTTCCAAGAATATGTCAGTTCGGGCCAATAGTAAGTTTCCACTAGAGTCCTTAGCTTCTTTTAGCGCCATTATATTGCGCTTGAAATGCAGAATGCTGCTTTTATATCTACAAAATCAATTATCTAGGCTAGTGTCGCCAAAGGTGCTATATATATATATATACATCCTACAAATATTATAAATGTGAAAATAATATATGTAAAGATTAATATCCATAGATCTTTACATATTTTTATTTTGTTTATTCTCTTTCATACTTACTTTTACGGTACTTTTTTTTCTGCAGGGGAAAGCAAGTAAATTATTAAATAATGCCGGTGCCGGTACACACGCCTAAGCGCAACAGTTGTTGCTTTTAAAATATATATCAAGTATTTGAAATTTGACACTCACTTGACGTCTTGAGGAACTTTCGCGTTGTAATGTCTCTTTACACGCTCCAGATGATCCTAATAAAAAGATTAAGTTAACTCTGTTTGGTGCTATTATTTTAATATAACTACTTAAGATGTGTGAACATAAGAAGAGTGTAAACATAAGCTAGTGACTTAATCCCACTCCAGTTATGCCCAACTTCTAAGATGTATTATGCTGAAGGTGCCCCTTTCTCAGTAGGTATATCTAATCCAACAATTTCCTTGAGAGATTCTTGAAAATACCTCTCGGTATACGTGTATAAAGCACCGACTAAGTCAAATATCGTTCGTTACCTATCGAAGTCGAATCCATTAGTTTCGCTTCAATTTGCAGGCCTTATGTTATTAAACGTTAGGTTCTATCAGATTCTATTGGAATTCATGGAAAATAAACGTATCACCCCATCCGGTAGTCCCGCTTTAGTTACCAGAGATCCCCAACTTCTAGGATATCTGAAGGTGAAGTGATAGAAGCAGTAACTTCAGTGTCAACCTTCGTAAGCACTTAAACTAAAAAACGAGTGAAATAAGAGACACAGCTAACATAAAATGAGGACAGTAGGATCTCGGCCTGGTCGTTGGTGCGGCCGTGCTTGAGCGCGACGCGCCACAGGTCGGGCGCGGGCAGCACGTGCGCGGTGCAGAAGGTGGCGGCGCGCACCTCGAGGTGCGCCGGGCCGCAGCCCGCCGCCACCGCGCCCGCGCACGCCGCCAGCGTCGTGCCGCGCGTCATGCGCAGGATCGCCGTGCTGTCGTCCTCCGCCGTCACCATCTGCCACCCAAGGCATACTTGCTCGACTGTAAGCTCCAGTGGACTCCTACTCCTCAAAGATTCAAGATACGCGTCGGTATTTTCATACCCTACAGTAATAAGCGCCTAGCATATTGATAATTGACAGTAAAATACAGGAGATGATATTTTATCTTTTGTCTTTTGATAAGGAAAATAAATTAAGGAAACCACATCATGGTGATGATATTTTATTTATCAGGTGCTTACTTCTCAAAAAAGAATCCAACTTTGGTGTATCAAAAAATGAATATTTATCGCAGCTGATAAAAGCGACTGTGTGGAGCTACCTTCGTCCTTAACATTTAAAACTAAATAGGAATATCAGCATGTTGCACTCTGTGATCTCAGAGTGTGGAAAAAAGGTTGAGTAACGGAAACTAACCTCTAAATCACCGCATGTAATGTAAATGACAGAGGACTTTGTGGAGCATCTCTTGATGATCGCATCACCAGGAATATAATGCACTGTCTGCATCTTCTTGGACACCTCCGAAAGGAACTGATATGATAGATCACGCAGTATTCGACACTGGCGACAAGAACACTGGTATAAGAATAGTTCCTCGTTGCAACAAAATTAATTTGGAAATTTTAATTGGGCGTGGATCTGGCTGATATTGGCTCAAGGCTCTATATCAGTTGTGTGGTAGCAGCAATCTATACTACCACCTTCACTCGTTTCTAGGGTCTCACCCTTTACACCTTGTTACTAGTGGTCAATCAAAGAATTCTGCAGAGGTCATTCGTCAGACCAGTTGTAAAAAATCTAGCAAATTTCTTGTTTGTAACATGTAATGCACCGAATGGCAAGGGTCATGCATTAATATTGCGCCTATTAAGGAAGACAAACTCTGTAAAGACACAGCGACATAGAAGCTTATACCTTCTGCGTAGCTTCAAAGTATATATCAGTGTATATGGTAGCAGGGAGCGTTGGAGGGAAAGTAGGCATCAGCTGGGTAGCCGATACGGCCCTCTGCTTGTGCCAGTACATCTTGTAGAACGTCTCGACCTTCTCCCTGAGGTTCGGCGACACGCGGGAGTCTTCCTATAAGGTTGGTTGGTTTAAAAACTAGATTTATGGATTAATTCTGCTTATTAAAAACAAGTACAATCTAACTTTATGTCGTTTTCGGAGTGAACAACTGTGACGATTTACAAAATACAATCATGCCACTTCAGCTTGCGAGAAGGCCATGAGACTGATTAAATTGAGACTAAATCGCACTTCTAATTTGAGCAGGATTTTCTTTGTTGAGGATTAGGACTTCTGATATTATTCTGTTTGGAATATGAAAAGACTAGATGTTCTCCGCATTCCCGAGGGATATTACACTTCCCTGGGATAAAAAGAATCTTTAAATTATAAGTTAGTTTCAGAGTAATATTTGTTGATTATAACAAATCTTTCTTTGTACTAACATAGATAGAACAAGTTTCTTATAAACCAAGGATACTATGGATTCCGAATACAATCGGGTGTCAACGGGACCGCCCAGTTGGCTTGGTGGTTAGAGACCCTGACTGCCGCGCCGCAGGTCGTCGTTTTTATTCCCATCCAGGACAACCATTTGTGAGAAGATGTCTGTTTGTTCCGTGTCTGGATATATCTATCTTGTTACCTAGTTGCCATAGTACAAGCTCAGCTTAGTTTGGGATCAGTTAGCCGTATGTTAAGAAAGTCCCATGGTCGAGGATATCTACTTATAATTACCATCTCCTTCATAATAAGCCTGTAGCGGGCTCGGAAGCTCTCTTCAGGCCGCATGTAGATGCTGATGACAAGAGAGAGCGACGCGACCGCCGCGCCGGACACCACCATGACACCGGTGATCATCACCAGCATGCACGTGATGCGTTCGATGTCGTTCGCCGGTGCTATTGAGGGGCTGGTGAACAAAAGTTATTTTGTAAATAATCTTTAACGATAAATAACCCGTTTTATAATATTCACTGCTTCGAATGGGGGGAAATCTAATTGCAAATTCAAAAACATCAATAATAAATAAATATCCTGGGACTTTCTTTACACAGGGTCCATTTGACTCCAAACTAAGCAGAAGAAGAAAATTAAATTTAGGTTAAAATAAACAAATAAAACAAGGCAACAAGCAGAACTTGTCCCATGGAAACCAGATAACGATCTACTTAGCTTAGATAGATATGAATTCCTATTTTGAAATCCTGCATTTTATTTAGTGTTTAGCGTTTTGTTTGAAAAATAAGAGCAAGATTTTATTTCACCAATTTGCCGTGGTGATTAGTAACAACAATTTCTTGTTGAATACGGGACCTTAAAAAGTGGCTCTAGGATACCCTTTTTTTCATACATATTCTAAGTAATGTAAATATGAATTGATTTTAATCTACAAATATGTAGGTTAAACTAAACATTCTATGATTTGGACTATGGCGTTTTCTACAATACACTACTTGGACATTTCGCAACCACTAGACATGGCATATTACAAAGTTAACATTAAATATCATTATACACTAATAAACCTCCCAACCGCTGAGTTACATACACTTACGTTCTCATTGTGATAAGAGTGATCAAAATTGGTTAAAACGATATCGAAAATAACATTGAACGCTGAAATTACACAAAATAACTGAAAATGTAACGTCAAAAGAAAAAGTTTACAAATTACTTCCACAAAGCCTTTGAATGAGCAAAAATTGTGGTTTCAAAAGCTTTACGTTTAGCAAAAATTAATCTACATACAGCCAATAAAAAAATTAAAAAACGACTGAAAATAAAAACAATGTAACGTCAAATGAAAAAAAAAGCAATTTGCCTCCATAAACTCTATGGAAGAACAGACATTGTTTTGACAACTCAAAAACTTACTTTCGACTTACTACTTACTTTCTTTACGTTTAGCAAAAGTTATACGATATACAGCCTATAAAATTTAAGAGAAGAAATACCCGATAGGTATAAACATCTTGTTGACAATGTAAAGTGCGCAGATGAACTGATTGGCTGTTTCGGTCCGCAGCCAGGCAATCTTTTGTTCATGTGGATGAGTCTTCATGGATGACTCCAATTCAGGGAGAGCTCGCCCTGAGGCCTTGAACTGTTTTTCTAGCTGTGTTTAGAAATGCGGAAAAAAATTTGAGTTGCAATTTAAAAACACTTTTTAAAATTTTATTTATTAGCACACTATTAAATTTGCTATTCACTAACTATGTAATTAAATGTTTAAAGTCGATTTTAACCTACTTCTAATTGTTTCCTACAAATTTTAATGTTTGCAAGTATGCGGGAACCAGACAGCGATTCAATCATTTGATGCCATGGAGCTGATCTGATGATGGAGCGAGGAAATAGTGGAGCTCAATGACTGCTATACCTAGTTAACGCAAACCCAAACTCGAGGGGTTCATTACTAGTAAATAAATGAGCAATTTTTTGTTTTGACAGTTTACCTAGAAATTACTTTTAGTTACGAGGGTCTGATCATGGAGAATGGAAGTCCCACGAAGCAAGGCTCGTTTATTTTCTGTGGACGAGTTCTTTTTAATGTTACCTCAGCTTATAAGTCATTTGTATGGCATTTACCTCATCCATATTCAGCCAAATAAGTGCCCATGTGACTCTTAAAACCATGAATATGTAGCAATACTTGAGTGTTGTTCCAAGAACACTGCCTTTTAGATTGTAATCGTTCAATGCCCCTGAGAAATAATAAGCATACATTTCATAAGTATCCAATAGTATCAAATGAATAACAGAGTGATGAATATTTACCCCGTGAAGCAGTAGTGCACTTGTGTTATTATGTTCGGTTAGAATGGTAAGGGGGCCGGTGAAATTACAGGCAAATGAGACTTAACAACTTCACATCTCAGGGTCGACAACGCATTGGCGAAATAGAATATAATTTTAGGTACTTACATAAATATCTAAAGGGCCTGTACAAACGTAGATAGTAGCAAATTAGTTTGAAATTCTGCTGCTTGCTCACATAATGAGAAAACGTCATTATATCCAGGAGAAATCCAACTGAAATTGTAATATAGTGTGAGAGATGCCACGAAGTGATGAATTCCGCAAATTCTACCATCCTTTAGATGAAATAGTTTTCATTTTAAATTGCCAGACAAAAGACGGATAAATCAGATATTTTGTGGGGTATTATTACTTCATTATCATACCCAGCCCACAACTTCTGGATTTAATCGTTGTGAAGCTTATAACTAACAAATTAAATAAGCATATTGAATTGCGTAAATTCAATAATTATTCGCTCCTATCCAAGATCTACTATCAAATGTAAGTCTTCAGTGCAAGTATTTACAGAATCGTATTAAGAATTCTATAATTTATTATCATTGTACACGAGAGACTTACCAACCGTCCCAAAAGTGACTTCGGAATTCTCCACATTAAGAAATGTGTTGTAAGCAATAGCAATCACGTGGATGGCGTACGAAATGTTATACAATGCATCCAGAATATCAAAGTACAGTCCACTGAGGCCGACAGCCACCGACACAATGCTCATCAGCGCTGATATGCAGATGTAACAGATCCAGACGGAATCTTCCGGAAGCGCGCGAAACCATTGCGTGAGCCGGTCGCGGGTCAACCAGCCTGGGTAGTCTGACTGAAAGAATAGTTATTTGACGTCAGTGGTTACTTGATAAGATTGTGCTGATCCTGTAAGATATATTAAATCTATGTAAGTATCTCTTTCAATCTTAATACGGTGAAAAGAGAAGGCAAGTCTTTAATTTCTGCTGTCCATCTTTAACTTCAACTTCTTAGAGTATTAAGTATATTTTTGGAGTAAACGCATATTATAATATCAGGATTGTGCAATTTTAATTAAGTCACCTTCGCAAGAATTTTAGCAATGATGTTTATTGGGAAATATTGTAATTACTTCACTTTATTGTATCAAATCTTGTTTTGAATAGAGTAATTGCTCAATTGCCGGTTCTACTCAGCCAAACCAAGTGTCCGAACCGGCGGCTGATTTTATTTATTTAAAGAAGAGCAGCTTGGTAGCTGATGTGTCTAAATTATGCAGTGTTGAAAGTCACCCTATACTTAGTTCACTTTTGAAGATATTCAATCCTTGTCCAATTGTCTAATTTGTTTTTAATTGAAGTAGCAGATACTACTTCGTCCGGTAGTCGGTTCCAATTCCAGACCACTCTGTTACTTAGAAAGTAATGTGGAGTTACTTAATAGAGCCAGAACCTAGTTCAGCCTTTGATCAGCTGTAGGTATGATTATGAGTAGAATTTACCTCACTCTGACGAATAGAGAACTGAAACTCGATATCTCGAGGAGTTAGGTAGCTGGTCCTGCTGTCTCCAGACGATAACATGCTTACATAAAAATAAAACCAATGTAATCAAAGAGTATAAGTAATATGATTTCTTAGACACTTCAGAAAGATAAATCTCTATAAATCCTCTGAGAGATATTGCTCTATATTGGGAATTCTGTCAATTTGACATAATGGATACTTAAAATCTAGAATTAAGAATAGAGTCTCAATATAAACTCTTTACAATAATTCAAAAACAATGAGTTATAGTAACATTCTGAAACCACAGAACACAAAAAAACAAACCGCACGTGACTCAAACAAACATTAAGTACGCTGATAGCAATGATTAAAAAAAATACTTATAAAAACCGCCTGATGAATATGAACCAACAAATTTCGGTGAACGTAATTCGGCATCATTATCGAATTAGACAGTTGTCCAAAAACGTGCCAGATATGCTGCTGGTAACCAACAGACTCAATTTAAATCAAAGAACAAGAAGAAGACATTCAATACATAATGACAGATACCAGCTTTGTTCTTCCAACGATGTCCAATGCGATATAAATCTTCAGAGCTCTAGAATCGGTGCTTTCATTCGATGTGTCAAATAATTCATTATGAGATTGATGCAAGCTTTTTAAATTGACAATATTTTAATATAGGTTTGATTTTCATTTGTGTTTTATTTCCAATGAAATTAATGAAAATATCAAGGCTAATATCTATAATCTTTATTTTTAGTAATGCGCGTTATAACAATGAATCAGCATACAGTTATTATTTAGGTGTTGGTATAGTTATTATTGAAGTGTGTTATATTGTAGTATGGCAAAAATATTTTACTTTTGTTTGATTTGTTTTTAAATACATATTTTTACAATAAACTGGTATTACAATCTCGTTTAATACAAAAACGTACTTTGGCCCTATTAGCACCAGGCTACAGATTTTTATACAAATAGGCCTTTACAAGCACTTATGTCTATAGTCAATAGTCCGACTCTAATACCACTCAATAGGTCAGTTGGTAGCTAGATAAGATACCCTGACTACCGCTGCGCAGGTCATGAGTTTGATCCCACCTAAGATAAACATTTGTGTCCAAGAACATGTCTGTTTGATCCGAGTCTTTTAAAACAGAACTGTTCTTTGAGGTCTAGGTATAAATATCTATGAAAGAACCTTGTTTATTTTCTGGTTTCCAGCTCTACTGAGCTGGGGATCAGATAACCCCAGTCGCCTACTGCAGTCCAAAAATAAAGATCCTAAGTACCTAAGTGTTTTTGGAATTTAAAGGATATACTCTTAGTCCTTCATTATAACCTCCACGGTGCTGATAAAAACAGTAGACACAATCTATTTTTATTAATTAACAAATACGTAAAAATAAAATAAATACTTCTGGGGAAATAAAGGACAATTAATAGATTTACTTAATAAAAAAATATATTTAATTATCTACCATATTTATAATATCTACATCTAATATACAATATCACAATAAACACCCAGATTTTATTAATAAAATAAAATGTTAACTTTGCCCACAAGTCATGAACTAAAGCAATAATGGCAGACCAACGATAAAATTCAACTTCATTACATGTCAGTGGATATAACCACTTATAGTATTTATAAAAGTCCTTTTTGACAGTTAAGAATGTCGAAGAAAAATTAACTCTATCTTCAAGACGACAAGGTTCATTTTCATAGTCATACAAATAACAATTGAATCTATTGATGGACCTTATTGCTTACGTAATAAAGTTAATGTTTCCATGGCATCTGAAACTTCTAATGGGACTTTACGAAATAGTTATGCTTTTTAATGCGAGGTAATTTCCTTATGATTTCCTTAACTCTTCAAACTACCGAGGTACAGTTAGCATCGTAAGTAGCTTTATAGATCTAAATTTCCAGAAAATTTGTTCACTAAAACTAATTCTTAAAGTAGAAATGTAATAGTGTAGGATTTTTGTATTATACTTAAATTAGTATCCGCCCTCGGTTTGACCCCATTCCCAAGGGAACTTACATATAATCGGCACCAAAATTATGCTCCAACCTATGTGCCAAATTTTATGCAAATACTTTTTGTATTTTTGCATAAAACATCCACCTTCATAAACTTTCGCGTTAATATTAGAATTTTTGATTTAAAACCAGACGTTGAACGTCTGAATATCAAAACTGAATTTTCAGAAAAGTTCCCAAATTTTCTTATTTTCCTGAAGGCTGTGTTCGGGACTGGTGGTAACTCCAGCTAACTCCAAGCAGAATAAATGGTTAGAAATTTAGATGTTTTTTTTCCGATCAACAACTTTTTTTTCCACAAATCTTATGCGGTCTATGAAAAACGTTAATAAATTAATGCCTGTCCAGCGGTTCTCAAGTAATGCGCTAAACAACAAATAGGATTGAATTTTATTCATTTATTTACTTACAAAGTACTTGTATACTGTATATATCCTTGTTTTGGATAATTAGCTGAAAGTAGCCAAAGATTCTATTCAGCTAATTAACTGATGACTGTTCCTCAGATAGATAAATCTAAATAACAACTAAACGCCTAGGGTTCAAGTCTGTAAGGAAATGACACTAGCTCGACGATGTTTCGTCGCTGCCTCTATGCTCTTTCTCTTTCACACAACCACGTGAGAGATCCGCTCTCGGGCGCTTCGTTGCGCCGGCTCGATGGCGGACATTGTATTACCTTAATAAGGGAGCTGATGTTTCGACTACTATCAGAATACTATTAAAATCCATTTATTGCGGTAAAATACGTCCAACAATACAATACTTGCCCAAACAATATCAGTGTAATGACTTAGAACTTAAAACTATAGGACAAATGCATAATATTTTGTAATCTCAGGTGTCAGTTGGCCTTGATCTTGGCGCTCTGAAGGTACTCTTGGCGGAACTGCTCGTTCAAATGCGCCCCGATCTTCGTTCTGATCCACACTGGAGCTAACTTTATGACGAAATACTGAAACATGAGAAATACTACTGTTAGATCAAGTATTAAAATCAAAATACTTTTATTCAAATAGCTATATTCTATGTATTTAGACAAAGTAGTATATCAGTTATCTGGTACTCATAGTACAAGCTCTGCTTAGTTTGGGATTAGATGGTCGTGTGTTATGAATGAAACCCCACAAAATTCACTCTCTCTCTCTTTATATTGGTAAACATAAAATGGCAACAGCAATGAGCCAATAACTGTCGGTCAAGTTATGGATCTTTAGGCATTTAGCTGGTTAGCTGGCCAACTCTCCAGGTGTTCGACTAGTTCTTAAAAACTTACCTGAATCCCGTGTAGCCAATACCCAGTAGTATTATGTACCCTGCCAAGGGTATTGACTGCGTGTTTCGCGTACGTCGCCACATCGGGTACTAAGAGGTTCCCGTCCATTAGCCTCTGGGAGAAAGCGTTGATCTTCGTCGACACGAACAGTGGTGAGAGATGCTGTACGTGAATTCCTTTAGAAGCGTACTCCTCGCGGATTGCCATCGTGAAACTTTTAACGTATGCCTGAATAGGAAGTAAAACACACTGAATATGCTGTTCGTTTATGCATTAAACATTTGGTCGAAAGTGGTCAGAACAGAAAGCCTAGATGGAAACTGTGTCTCATGTGCAGATACTATGATTTTCAACTTGAAAATGAACCGCTGTGCCATAGTTTCCTTCACCGAAAGCTTAACTATATTTTAGGATGGGAAACTCACGATTTTGTTAAGGCATTTGATGTCACCAGCTCATTAGAACTATCAAGGCCTTTGCGGGAGTATCGGACCCTAACAAACAAAGTATCACCTTAGTTGCAGCATAGACAGTCATCAAGGGCAGTGGCTGGAGCTCAGACCCTGAGGACACATTGACGAGCGCTCCCCTCCCCCTCGCCACCATCCCCGGCAGCACCAGCCTGGTCATCGACGTCACCGCACCCACGTTCACGTTGATCAGCTCCCAGGATTTGGAGATGGGGACGTCGCAGAGGGTTGTGGGGTAGTCGTATTGTACGCCCACGTTGTTTACTGGAATTATGGACAAATAAACTATGTTTATAACTATAATAATATAGTAACTAATTGACTCTGGCGTGGCTTTGCGGAAATCCATTGTAAGATTATACAAAAAACAAATATCTAGTAACTAATTCCGCTGGATCTCCTTCTCTGCCAAGTCCCAAAACAAGGAAACTCAACAGGAAATCGACACGTGTTTCGCTGCTACACGAAGCATCTTCAGGACGTTTTAGACCCGCTGTCACTGACTCGACGCACTAGCACCAGAGACGTGTTACCTCGCCGACAGCAGCAGAAAGTAAAAACAACGTGATTCGTATCGACAACAAAAAGAGTGAATTTAATGAGACAGTAAAGTGTATCCCATTATCTATATCATAGGTGGTGCTAGCAGAACTTTAGGAGATAATTTGGTATAATAACAACTACGAAGACGATATTAATCTAGTTCAAACGTTTCTGATCAGATCGAGCATCCTTTTAAGGGGACCCGGTGGTCTAGAATTTTCGAAAAATCTATTTTTTTTTTCTACATATTCGAAAGTATAGAATTTAAAAAATATACTGTTAAAATTTGGTGACAAAATTCCGAGTATTTCTATATTTAAAACCCATTACAATGTCAGGTAGACGATCGGTGAGTTGGGCTCCATTGTTCGCTATTTGCAGCTGCTCGGGTCCGTATACCTGACTTAGACTATTGTATGAATTTAACGGGAAATATTTTAGTTTTAAGAGTTGTTCAGTTAGTTTAACGTGTTCCTCAGCGACAGCAACATCGAGTGTAATAATATTACAGAAATAATTTTATAATAACATCAATAATTTTATAGTGATATCGAGTGAAATAATTTTATATAACCAATGGATCGTAAGCAGGGCCAAACTAGTAGCAGAAGATGATGGACGTAATGGGTATTAAAATCGGCCCATACGCCGATCAACTAGCCCGAGATCGTGATGAGCGAAGAATCTATAAGGCTGATCGTCAAAGCACAAGTGACTCCAAAGAGGCAAGAACTGCTCGTAAAAAATCCAAGAGTCAAGAAAATGAAGACTATGAGAGAACAGAGGGAATCCTTTATGGTGCTGGGATCGCCGATTAATCGTAAGTGCATATTTCAATACAATTTCTTGAGAATATAGTTACTTAAAACTTTAAACGCGTTTATCTCGAAACTACTTTTTTTGGTCTACTGAAGCTAAAAAAAAAACGGTTCGACCGATTCGTCTGAAATTTTAACAGGTCAGTCTAAATAGTACTGGCTCTCGCCGGGACTAGAAAAAATATTTTCTGTTGAGTATTTCTATTTTTTTTATTAAAAAAACATTGCAAAAAAAGAGTCGTTTTCAGACTCGTACTTTGAATTACGCGCCATTTTGTAAATTTTTTTTTTTTTTTATTCTAGTCCCCGCCATAACTATACTTATACTGATTAAAAATCCGTCTTATTTTTTAATTTCAGATCAAAAGGAGAGATAAAACCTCCTTCAGCAGCCAGGTCCTTTTTTTTTGAGAGACTTCAGCGCCACTTTTGGAATTTAAAAAAAAAAAATTTTTTGGGTTTACCATCATTTTTGTATTGTTAATAAGTAATAAAATAAGCCTAAAAAAATTTAAAACCCTTAGTCATTTCTGTCATATCAAAAAAAAAATTTAAAAATAGGCTAAATTTTAGGCCGTTTCGTTATACGATATATATTCGATACTGTAGGCAGTAGACTTCTCATGAAGTGTGTAGGTAATAATAAGGACAGACCAAAGAGTACGGATTTGTTGTCACTTTATGGAATCACTCCACAAATTAAAATTATTTAGCGTTAGTTCCCCGCATTGCCGAGGAATCTTTAATTTCCACTGGAAAAAAGTATTCTCTGTTAATCCAGATCTTATTCTATCTGCGTGTCATCTGCATGTGCATATCAGCCACTACTAGTTTTATCCCATTTATAATATTAGTTATATATTTTTGTAATCTTACCTAAAATCCCAATAGGTATGTCTTTCAACTCTTGATCGATGTGTGAATATACTTCTTCACCTTTACTGAAATCTGCGACCACAATTTTCGTCTTCACACTATATTGCTTTTCTGAAAATGAAAAAGTTATATAAACAAGCTGAGGGTATCATTAATATAGAACAAACATACATGTTCATAAACACAAATGTTTGCGGTGTAGAATCCACGACCTTGCGGTGTAGTAAAAATTGAAATATTATTTATTGATGTAGGCTTTCACAAGTTCTTTTATACTTATCACTACATAATATAAAACAAAGTCGCTTTCTCTGTCCCTATATCCCTATGTATGCTTAAATCTTTGAAACTACGGAACGGATTTTGATGCGGTTTTCTTTAATAGATAGAGTGATTGAAGAGGAAGGTTTTTATGTATAATACATACACGCGGGGGACAGCTAGTTATTTATAATACAGACAATGCTATACCACTAATAAATTCCCCGCACTTTCAACTGCGATTCCGGTA
The DNA here is from genome assembly GCA_907165245.1 of Habrosyne pyritoides. NCBI lineage: Eukaryota > Metazoa > Arthropoda > Insecta > Lepidoptera > Drepanidae > Habrosyne > Habrosyne pyritoides. Next base: position 15,050,502 of record OU015586.1, on the reverse strand, counting down.
TAACAAGATTTTTTTTTAAATCAGATTTATTTGGCTATTTTATTTATTTAAATCTTTACAATATCAAAATACATCAATAGTAAAAAATACGAAGACACAATATTATATTTTCAAGCTACGCGCTCAAAAAATGTAAACCTGCGACTATTGGGTAAGGAATTGGTAATGTACTCCATGGAATTCTACTTCCATTACCTTTAAATTTCTTATATATTTTTTTTGTATTTTAATGTAGATCGAGATACAGGTAGACGGTCCGGTTATTGGTATGTCAACGCAACCTATGGACATTTGCAACACCAGGGGGGCAATTCCACTAACTTATTATGCACCGAACCATTACCATATCACAACCAAACGTCAAATTTGACATTTAATCGTATTGCACTAAACTGCGGTTGTAATTCGGTAATGGTTCACATTCGTTCGAAAGATTACGTCAAAATGTATGTTTGTTTCGGTTGTAGTGCGTTGGAATACCATATTTATGGAATGTCAAACTTCATTTTGACATTAATCGCAGGAATGGGTGGTATTACTTCCGCGGACGAACTCAACAATTTCTATCATTTATAAGTACTTGTATCCCACGTGAGCTAAGACTAGTCAAATAAGCCAGCCGTTGCTTTATTTAGTGCCCCATGGAGACTTTAAGGGTTCGTTTCCACTGACGTGGAGTGCTCGAAATCTCCACTAAAGTTTGAAAGTGTTGTTGAGCCCATTCCCGGTCGCTCCTCTCCTTTCCGGCCAACACTGCATCAGTGAAAACGTGCCCTAAATAACCAAAGGTAGGTCAAGATGTATTTTTAGAAGCATGAATTAAGGGTAATATTGCATAGACCTCAGCTTCAACATCTTATTACAACCTACGCTAGCGCAATTAGGTATATTGATTATTTATAGGACGTATGAGCAGCAAATAATAATATTTAAAAAACAAACAACTCTTCAATGATTTATAAGACAAATAGATCAATAGATCGTGATGCAGAGATTGTTTTAGCTAATTAGTAATCCGTATTTACTAAGTATGCTTAGTCCGTATCCAACAAAGAAGGAAAAGGTTTTAATATATGCTTGCTTAATGGTAGGGTCATCAAATGTACATAGAACCTGAATTTTGTAAATGAAAAAGTAATAATGCAACAACTAATACTAAATATCCCAGGATATTCTTTACGCATCGCCATCTACTAAGCAGTAATTATATAATAATGTGGACACCAGATGACTGATATTTTTTGTACATATACAGCATTTTACACATGGTTACCAGATCCCAAATTAAGCAGAGTGTACTCGTTGTACTATGGCTACCAGGTAACCGATATACTACAAATTAGGGCTATTGATATTTTTAAAATATCGGGTTTTCGATATATCGATATTTTTAAATACTATTTGGCTACTATGATTATTAGGCACTCAAAATTCAAAATTCAAAACCATTTATTCAGTTTAGGCCCTCGGAGGGCACTTATGAAGGTCAAATTTAAAGTTACTGAAGCTACAACCGGTTTGGAAGTCAGCCTTCAACTGAGAAGAACCGGCAAGAAACTCAGCAAGGTTACATTATTTTTGATTTTTTATTAAATAATTTTTTTGTATAAATTTCATCTATTCTGACTTTTTGGCTATTTTATAATTTCAATTTTACATAATTTTATATTTAACAATTACAAAAATACTTATTATAGGTAACATTCAAAAACAAAACAAAAAAAAATAACAAGACTACAAAATAGAAAATAACAATAATTAGGTACTTACAACTTAAACAAGAAAATTAGATGTCCACTGTGCAGAGAGTAGCTATTTCCATACATTTTTATCTTCAATATAATGAACTACCTTGTAATACGCTTTTACTTCCAAACTTTCCTAATATAATTCTTAAATTTATGATCAGACACTTTGGTTACTGAGAGCGGTATCTTATTATAAAATCGAACACAATTACCAAGAAATGACTTGTTTACTTTAGTTAGTCTAAAGTATGGAACAACTAACTTCTCCCTTTGTCTTGTATTTATACTATGAATATTCAATTTTGACTCAAACATTCCTGTTTCTACGTATAAAAATTATATTTTCATAAATATATAGTGAAGGTAATGTCATTATATTTATTTCTCTAAATAAATCTCTTAATGATTCACGGGGGGGACCCATACTGTAAATTGCACGAAAATATTGATTGTAGAAGCAACTCATTCAGATGCTACAGATGTAGCAGAAGAAATCAAATATTTAACTGCTATTTCTGATAGCACGGGAGTAAAATGCCTGCTATCAATCCAAAATTTCAGTGCATTTCAAGTATTTGGCGGATCTAAATACTGCTTTAATTCAGCAGGTATTGTACCTAACTGTATAACTGTGTAACTCAAAATTATACGTAGACTATTTTAAAAATAGCTTTTTAGTTCTAATTTCATAATTAATAAACACAATCTGAAATTGTTGAGTGTCGGCTAACTTAATTTTCATAAATAAAATACGGTACATTAAGTTTAGGATGATTTGGGAGATTAAATGAATTACAAAAAAAATATATATTTAAAAAAATATCAACCACCGATATCGACATTTAAATATCGAACTATCGATATATCGTCCAAAAAAATATTGATATTTCGAAATAATAATATCGATATTTCGATATATCGATATTTTATCAACAGTCCTACTACAAATACTACTTTTTAAATACATACTTATATAGATACTAACTGCCCCCGCGTGTTTCACCCGCGTTCGCTAGGGATATAACATTTTTCTGGGATAAAAAGCATCCTATGTTACTTCTAACACTTCCAAAAATATGTGTACAAAAGTTTCATGATGATTAAGTAGTTTTCGCGTGAAAGCGTAACACACAAACTTACATTCACATTTATAATATCAGTAGGGATTTACACCCAGACACAGACCAAACAGACGGTTCATACACACAAATGTTTAGCCTGGCAAGCCTGTAGCCCCGCGACCTGTGATGTGGTAGCCAGGGTCTCTAACCACAAAGCCAACTGGCCATCAAACTATATAAGTAAATAAATTAAGTTTTACAACCGTCATCGCCTGATTTACTGAGTCCATAAGTAACCATAGAAATCATTCGTCGATGTAAATGGAAAATTTCAAAGCAAACAACACATCTAATGGTCTGCGAAGTAGACAACAAACATACGTTGCATTGCCTTTCATAATAATGAAATACTAACAAATGTGAGTTCGAATGTATGTTTGTAATTTCGTAACGTTTACCTACATCAGGGGCTTGATTCTGTAAGGAAAATTACACTTACTCGAGGATGTTTCGTCGTGGCCTCCGTGCTCTGTCTCTTTCGCTAACTACGCTAAAATCACGTGAGAGATAAGCTCGCCGAGGCATCCGTGAAGCGGCTCGCCGATTTTTTGTTTATTTACTTTATAAGTGTGTAAGCAATAAATACATTTATCTCGACCTCAACATACCTACCGTTAAGCAAGAAATAAGTCAGCATAGCCAAAGATATCAGAAAAGACTTGCACAACACTCAAATGAGCTGGCACTATCATTGAGTGGAACAGGAGGACAACAACATGCGAGACTAAAGAGAAGTGACATCCCCAGCCTCAGTAACAGATTTGTATAGAGAGAAGAGAGCTCTGTAACTAGGAAGCCCTCTCCATAAATAAAGCCAAACCAACAGACTTAAAGTTAGTCAACTCAGTGGCTTATTGTTCTAAGACAGATTGCCATGAAGCAAAAGTAAAAAAATTACTTTATACATGTTTATGACAGGGTTTCCAATGAACTTAGTGCCTAAAAACCTTTTGGGCTTGTACAGGTACTGCATATTCGTGAGTCATGTCACTGAAGACAAAAAAAAATAACATAAATATGTAGTTACAATATGAGCACATAATATTGCGAAGCGAAGCGGGCTTCCTTTATTAAAAACCCTTTTCATACATTGTATTTTTTACTACCGTTTGGTATTTTATGCACCGGTAATTCTTGTATGGTAGGTAGTTTGTTAAATAAACATAGTATACGAGTACATTGCCCCTATATGATTTGTTAACTATTAGTAAAGTTAAAGGTATAGCGAGTTAGCTTATTTCTAGAGTAAATACTATGAGCGTCGCTATTTTAGAAACATTTTGTTAATTTCCACGAACATACATAAATATATGGTGGCGGTTCGGTTAAAATATTGATGGTTTTAAACTTATCTCAATGAGAGCCCTTATTTTTTTTTTTTTTTTTTTTTTTCTTTATTTGGGACAGCAACAGTCTTAAACTATAAAAAATTACATGGTTTGAACTTATAATTATGAGACCAATTACAGCTATCCACGTACTAAAATGGAATTCTTACCAATATCTTACATAACACTAGTTTGAAGCAAACAACAAATATAAGTATGAATATTATACAATAAGAAAGAAAAAATTACAATAATAACAGCAATATGCTTTATATTTATTTATGTGAGTGAGTGTGTGTGTGAGGGGTATATGGGATATCACATTTTCCCGGGATAAAAAGTAGATTATATGTTATTCCAGGATATGCTCTATCTATGTGCCAAGTTTCATCCATATCCATTTAGTAGTTTTTGCGTGAAAGAGTAACAAACATACTTACATACATATAGGAAAGGAAAATATATAGAAATTGGATTTAATGAATAATTTGATGAACGTAGTAATCTTGAAGTCGGATCTCGTACTATTAGGTAATAATTTAATTTATAAGTATATGATAGATTTAAATTTCTTATTAGACTACCTAGGCTAGATTTTAATATTTTTAGGCGATATAATACTTACTTGTATTGTGTTTCCTAAAATAAAAAAGAATAGTAAGGTAGCTTTGAATAAGGGCCCATACCTATCTCGCTGGCAACAGCCTTCAGCTTCTCAGGGTTTCGGCTAATAATGACCACACTGAAGCCGCGCCGCGCTAGTTCCAGCGCGTATTGCTTGCCGATGCCATCCGTGGCTCCTGTCACAGCTGGAAATAAGAGATTCAGATTTAATATTGGACAAGATAGGTAGGATAGGCTAACGATTTTTATTCGAATAGCGATTAGGTTTTTGCTTAATCTAGGTACTAAGCTTATGAAAAATAAAACTGGTATATTTTATTATCCAATTAAGATATTTTTTATCTATGATACCAAAAACATTTTTAATATATTTGCATATTTTGTTGGCGGGTTTTTTTTTTAATATAAGTACCTAATTCATCATCATCATCATCATCATCATCATCATCATCATCATCATCATCATCATCATCATCATCATCAGCCTATCTCCGTCCACTGCTGGACATAGGCCTCACCTATGGCACGCCACTGAGCTCGATCTTCAGCTCTTTGTTTCCAACCGCTGCCAGCCAGCTTGCGTATATCATCGCTCCATCTAGCTGGAGGGCGCCCTACACTACGTTTACCGAGCCGTGGTCTCCACTCTAGAACACGTAGTACCTAATTGTGTTCATTTAATTCAATAATTAAATATTAACATTTTATATCCAAATAGCGTCACGGCATGTACGTCATCATTAATGATATAAGAAAAAAAGGGGCCAAATTTGAGTCGGACTCAAAAACGAACGGTTCCGTATCACCGTACAAAATTTTATAAAACGCCGAGAAAAACGCACGTTTCTTGTATGAAATTTTCACAGACAAAATAATGAAAATATCAACAGTTTACCTATTACGGTACATGATAAACAGCCCGCTGAAACGGACAGTGGATTCTTAGTAATAAATAATGTTGGCGCCCTTAGGGTACTGGGGTTCGATTCTGTAAGTTAATTGACAATAGTCAATGGTATTTCGTCGCGGCCTCTCTGTCTCTTTCGCTAACTATGCAATCAAGTAAGAGGTAAGCTCTTCAAGGCTTCGTGCTGGCTCACCGACGAAGTTTTTATTAGCTAAATAGGGAGGTAGAACCATAAAAGGGTGAAACGAATTATGAAAACAAACAAAAATACATACAAGTAAAAAGGTTTCCCCGGATAAACGTCAACTATGAGGTAACAAACATAAAAAATAAGATTGTGTGGTTTTATGAAACCACGGTAAAAGTGAAACTTTTTTTCACATTATAGACATTTAACTAAAAATTTTTGGAATAAGTCTTTCACTTTATCCCTACTCGGCGGCCGACCGTCACGCGACATGCAACACACAGACCAAAAAGTTTGAGACGATTTAATAAAAGTTTAACTTTTAAAAAAAACAGACAAATTGAGAACCTCTTCCTTTTTTGAAGTCGGTTAAAAAGAGCAGTATTTGGGCACTAGTTCTTTGGCGTCGTTAGGCCTCCTTTACAAATAGATGCCTAGTCCCCACGTCCCCAGTGTTACCACACCAAACGTTGCAATAAAATACAAATCAATATGCTAAGCTTGACAATAATATAAAAAACCGGCCCAAAATATGCGATTTCAACGACTGCACTTAATATTAAAATATCATTAAAAATGCAAATACAAGTTCAAGGTCTTGATTATAAATTTAAGAAACGTCCGTATTTATTGTTATTGAACGCATTTTATTGTTAACTAGCGTACGTTTCGTGGTTTTACTCGCGTTCCCGATGTGTACCGTTATATCATGTCTGTATTACCTCTGGATGAAGTAGCTTTCTAATAAAAAAAAAATATTTAAATAGGTACAGTAAAAAGAAGTTTTTGAGTTTATACATTACACACAAACTATAAATATTAGCTCACGGTTTCACCCGCGTTCCGGGGGATGTTACATTTTCCCGGGGTAAAAATTTTAAGGTTTTAAATTTATGATCAGACATTTTGGTTATTGAAAGCGGTATCTTATTATAAAATCGAACACAATTACCAAGAAATGACTTGTTAACTTTAGTTAGTCTAAAGTATGGAACAACTAACTTCTCCCTTTGTCTTGTATTTATACTATGAATATCTAATTTTGACTCAAACATTCCTATGTTTCTACGTATAAACATTATATTTTCATAAATATATAGTGAAGGTAATGTCATTATATTTATTTCCCTAAATAAATCTCTTAATGATTCACGGGGACCCATACTGTAAATTGCACGAATTGCTCTTTTTTGTATAATAAATATTGATTCTATATCCGCTGCTGCTCCCCAAAACAAAATACCATAGGACAAGAGGCTATGAAAATATGCAAAATAAACTAATTTGGCCGTCTCAACATTCGTCAATTGTTTAATTTTCCTAACAGCAAAAGCAGCCGAACTTAATTTAGCAGCTAGAGTATCAACCTGAGGTCCCCATTGCAATTTATTGTCTAATGTAAGACCCAAAAATACCGTTTTATTTACAAGATCAATATGGCTCCCATCTATTATTATTTGGCTATCTACTTGTGCTACATTTGGTAAAGAAAACCTTAAGCATTTAGTTTTCTTTGAATTTAGTAATAGATTATTTGTAGCAAACCACCCACAGACAATTGACATAGTATGATTAACTTTAGTTAGATCTTTGTCTTTTCTATTAACTTTAAAAATTAATGATGTATCATCAGCAAACAAGACAATATCTGTGAGGTCATTTACAACATATGGCAAATCATTTATATATACTAAAAACAAAAATGGACCTAAAATTGAACCCTGGGGTACCCCCATTTCGACTAAAGAGCCCTTGGATGTTGTGCCGGTAATCCCTACCTTTTGCTGGCGATTTGATAAATAAGATAAAACAAGATCATGAGCAGTTCCACGAATTCCGTAGAAGTCAAGTTTTAGTAGTAGCGTACGGTGGTCAACGCAATCGAATGCCTTGGACAGATCACAAAAAATGCCAATCGCATCCTGTGAATCCTCCCATGCGCCATAAATGTGCCTCAGCAATGTTGCTGCCGCATCGGATGTAGATCTTCCCTTCGTGAAACCGAACTGATGACCATGCAATACCTTATGCTTAGTAAAGTGACTTGACATTTGATTAAGCAGCAATTTTTCAAAGATTTTACTAAGTGCTGGCAGAACGGAAACTGGTCTGTAATCAGATGGATTCTCCCTACAACCGGACTTGAAAATAGGTACTATTTTACTATATTTCATTAAATCAGGAAAACAACCCTGATCAATGCATTCATTAAAAATATTTGACAAAACAGGTGCAATCACTGTTATTATTGATTTTACGATTGTTACTGATAAGCCCCATAAATCTTCAGTACTTTTCATATTGAGAGAATTAAAAGTTATTATGATATCGCTAGCAATCATATGGTCAAATTTAAAACTTGGAAATGTATTATGAATATGCTGCTTGAGTAAAGATTCCGCTGCTATAGGACATGATTTAAGGCTTTTAGTAGTTTTACCAGGTATAGTCGTGAAGAAGTTTTCAAAAGCACAGGCTACATCTAAATTATTTGTTAGAATTTTTTCATTAATTTTAAGAGTTACCTGTTCATTATTATTTCTAATTTTACCAGTTTCCGTATTAATAACATTCCAGACTGTCTTTATTTTGTTATTAGCATTACCTATTTTATTACATATAAAGTAAGATTTAGCTTGATTACACACTAACTTGAAAGTCTTTGAAAATTTTCTAACATATTTATGAAATTCTTCGTTCTGAGTTAGAGATTTTAAATGATAAAGTTCATACAACCTATCCCTGCTCTTACGAATACCTTTTGTAGCCCAGTCACTAAATCCCATTTTACTATTTACCTTCACTATTTTAGTAGGACAGGCTCTATTAAAATTATCGCAAATCCCAGACAATAAACCTTTATACAAGACATTGGGCTCATCACTATGATATATTGTATTACAGAGTTTCAGCTCTAAATTATTCTTAAAGGTGTCTAATCTTGCCTTAGTAGTAGGTCTAATTACTTTCGTTACTTTAAATACTTGTCTTTTAAATGGCAATTCTATTAATTGAGCCTTATGATCCGAGCGAACACCACTAATAATCGATTTCCCTAGTATACTACTATTAGTTAATATATTATCAATACAAGTAGCCGAAGTGGCTGTAGATCTTGTTGACTCACTAAACAATAAATCTAAGTTGAACGATTTGAATAAGGCAACAAAATTCCGACTTTCAGATGAATTACTAAGAGTATCTACATTAAAGTCGCCACATACAACTATTGACTTGTTAGAATTATTAAATAACTTACGAAGAATCTCTTCCATTATAGACGTAAACAATAAAAAATTTGATGCCGGTGGCCTATAAACACAAACAATAATATAGTTCTGCAACTCTGCACAAGACACCTCACAAACACGCTCAACAGAGAGGCTACAAATATCTTTACGATCCTTGAATTTAATATTATTATTTATAAGAATTATTGTGCCGCCACCTTCTGCAGATAATCTATTGAATATACTGGCAACTGTAAAGTTTTTAATATTAAAAAGCATAGTGCCCGGTTTCAACCATGTCTCTGTAAAACATAATATATCTATATTTATTTTATCTAATAATAAATGAATATCAAGAATTTTGCCAAAGAAGCGATTAATATTCTGATGTAATAAAAAAGTCGAACTGTTTAGCTTCTCTGTTGTCAAAAGTTTTTGTTTAAAGAACTATTCTGAGATTTAATGTTAAAATGACTTGTTCTTACTGTGTTATCCCTTATCCTATTAATATTATATGCTACAAGTGATGCAATCAATTTCTTAAGTTTTTTTGGAATAAACAGGGTATCCTGTTTCAATTTCAAATTACTAACAAACTTGTTAGTATCAAAATAAATAAAATTAGCACTATGACATGTAACATTATGCATATGGTTATTTAAATGCCAAATATAATTATTCTCCATATCTGAATAGTTGGAAGAGTATGGGAAAGCACATAACATTATTTTCATTACCTCTAATTTTGATAAAGAATTGAGACTATTTATCAAGTCTTTTTTACTTATATTTATAACATTGCCAATTAAAATTATTATTATGGTATTTTCATCAAACTTTGTATGCAAAATCTTATCTATTATTTGTTTGTATGATGCTCCTGGCATACAATAATTTATTACTGAATCAGTTATTTGGTTACTTATTATTGAGCCAAAGTCAGATCCTATTTTATCCGAAAAAACTATTGTCTTTGTGATTGTAGGACAAGGATTGGAATCTAATTGCATGACCCGAACATCAGTCTGATTCATTTGTGTTATTGGAAGCAACTCACCTGGCCCAGCTGGTGAAGGGTCACAATCACATATATGATTATGGGACAGAGATCTTAATGTGTCCTCATTGTACTTACATAAGTCAACCAGGTGTGTTGCCGCCAATATATGCTCATTTATTTGTTTTTGAGCAATTTCATACCTAGAAACTAAGTCCCTAAGACAGATCTCCTTGTGCTCAAGGTCTGAGAGCAAGCGCTGAGTGTCAGTATCATACAATTTTTGACAATTATTTAATTTATTATTGCAATCTTTTAAATTTCTAATTATTTGAATCCTTTCTTTCCTCAATTCAACATTTTTATAAAAACATTTTTGTTTTTTAACTACTGAGTTTACTTTTCTAATAAATTTATTTAATTTTAAATATTTCTTAATTTTATTGTGACTTCTTAATTCAACTTTTGCACTATTTGCTTCAGAATTTGCCGGCTGAGTACAAAAATCACTCCCAATCAGCTCATCATAGAGGCTCAATGTATTGTTGGTTTGGTGACAACTTGCTTAGCATAAGATATTTGCCAATGAAAGTAATAGATAACATACGCACATACTCAAACACATATCGAGTTTTTAATTTATTTCTCCTTCCGTGTGTATGAGACTGGACTCTGACAGATTTTTATGAAATCTTGTTTATGTGATTAAGTTGATTCGAGAATAGGTTAGTTATTTACAACGGGATCCGATAGATGGCACAGCGATCGAGTTTTAGATAAGTGGCGCCATAGTTATGTTACTTTTAGTTCTAACTCCCACTTAGGTGGAACAACGTCTGCCGAATAAATTAATGTTAGTCTGTATGTCCTTTACAGAATCGTAAACTATGCAACGGATTTTAATGCAGTTTTCAGCAATAGATAGAGTAATTCAAGAGGAAAGTTTATAACCAGGATTGAAAGCGGGCAAAGCCGCAGGGCGCAGCTAGTAGATAAATAAAACACTTGCGCGAAGATTACAGGCATAGTACAATTAACTTACAGTAGATGGCGCTCGAGTCGTACCGGATAATGTATTTGAATGAGCATTACTGCAATTATACATTTGTGTAAGGAGAACATGTGCGCTTTCCCATCATTCCCACTGACAATATGTCATTCGATATCAATCCCAAGGGCAATTTGGTAAGGAAAATGACACCAGTTGAGGATGTTTCGCGGTCTATATGCTCTGTCTCTTTCCCTAATGAAGCAATCACGTGAGAGGAATCTCTCCGAGGCCTCCGAGCGGCGGCTCCCCGACGAAGTTTGTATTAGCTGAATAAAGGGCTGATCCTCATTCGATTTGCAATCCTAACGACCGTCAACAAGGCTTAAGGCCAATCAATCCCAGTGTGCGAATTGAATCTGGGAAATCCATGTTTTTGCTGAAGACAGAAATACAATTAGTGTAGTAGAGCTCTTAGTGCAGAGTTCGTCCGGGGAAGTACTACCACCTTACCCATTTCTGCCGTGAAGCAGTAGTGCACTTGTATTACTGTGTTTCGGTCAGAAAGGTAAGGGGGCCGGTGAAATTACAGGCACATGAGACTTAACAACTTCACGTCTCAGGGTCGACAACGCATTGACGATACTCCTAGTGTTGCAAATGTCCATAGGCAGCGGTGACCACTTACCATCAGGTGCACCGTCCGCTTGATTGTCGGCCTATGTAGTATAAAAAAGAAATACAAAAAAGAACTACCGTCACGTATCATTCAATTTCGATCAATGTATTAAAAATGTAAAAAAAATGTATAATTTTCTCTATCATTCCTAATTATCTTTTCTGCGGCAGCTACGCGCCAGGTATCAGCTACACATTTATCTATAAAATGTATGTTTCTACTCCATGCCTTCTTATTATTTCTTCGATAGCGATAAAACTTTATGAGTCGTTTTACGTACGTCTATACATGTTACTGACACAAAAAATATCGCTTATTAGCAACGCTTATCGAGAACAGCTGGTATTACAATAAAATAAAATATAAAGTTCGCGACATTCTATTATTTGCTATAATTATGTATACGATGGTCTGTTAATAATATTTGAAATGTTCCACCCTTCACTTCACCCGCAGAAAGACCCTGACCTTAATCATCACCGCAGGACTAGTTCATTTTGTCCACAGAAGCAGTTTTCTGAGTACCTAATAAGGTTTGAACTGCTATTTGAACGACGCCTAATCTTATCGTAATGCCTCGTAATCGTATCGTAACCTATAGGTATCGTATCGTTTTTTGTTCGATTTGATAGCGGGTCATAGCCCACCATTAAAATAAATTCAATATTCATATTAAATTCATAAGGCTGTGGTTAAAAGTTTTTAGATCTTTTGTCTCTATCTGTCAGAAAGTTTAAAACGGCTTAATAGGTTGAAATGGATCAATAAAAATGAACAACAACTTCGAAATTAAATTTTCGTGTCTGTTGTAATATCTTGCAGTGTTAACTAGATATGAATATCTTATTTTCAATGATATCCAAGGCGAGTGACTCCGAGGGGCGAACGCTAGTAACACCTAATTTTGTAAGGTTCGAACCCATTCAACATCTCCACCACTGGGCTGTCATCACCAAAACTACCGGTACGCTTTTTTGACCGCTTTGTCGCTATATAAAGCCATTGAAAAATAAACTTGCTATTTAAACAAGGTGCATATTTTGATTTAATAGATAACTATATGATAATGAGATGATGATCTGTGAGAGTAGCACAAATTTGGCTTAAGCGTTTTCAATCCGGAAATTTTGATGTCAAAGATGCACGTCGCTCTGGCATTACGGATAAAATGGATGCCATTTTTGAAAAAGTGGAGGAAGATCGGCATATCAGTAGTTACGACGTAGCTGAAGAACTGGGAATTGACCACAAAACAGTTTTGGCGCATTTGAAAAAAACTGGGTACACAAAAAAGCTAGATATTTGGGTACTTCACGAGCTCACTGAAAGAAACCTAATGAACCGTGTACTCATTTGTGATTCTTTATTACGACGTCATGAAACCGAACCATTTTTGAAGAAGCTGATAACTGGTGATGAAATGTGGATCACGTACGACAATAACGTGCGAAAAAGGTCGTGGTCAAAGGCCGGTCAGGCTTCACAGACTGTGGCGAAACCCGGGTTAACTCGCAACAAGGTGATGCTGTGTGTGTGGTGGGATTGGAAGGGCATTATTAATTATGAGCTGTTACCACCAGGCAGGACCATCGATTCTGAACTCTACTGCGAACAACTGATGAGATTAAAGCAAGAAGTTGAGAGAAAGCGGCCGGAATTAATCAACAGAAGGGGTGTGGTTTTTCATCATGATAACGCTAGACCTCACACATATTTAGTCACTCAGCAAAAATTAAGAGAGTTTGGCTGGGAGATATTAATGCATCCGCCGTATAGTCCTGACCTTGCACCTTCAGATTTCCACCTGGTCGGTGTCTGCAGAATTCTTTAGGCAGTGTCAGGTTAACGTCAGTGTCACGAGAGGACTGTCAAAACCACTTGTCGCAGTATTATGATCAGAAGTCCCAAAATTTCTATAGCAATGGGATCATCAAGATGGCAAAAAGTTATCGAACATAATGGTTTTATGGGGATTATAACCTACATACTTTAGTTAAATGTAAATAAACTATATTAAAAATGTATTGAATTTTCTTAAAAAATGCGAAGGAACTTTTTCCCCAACTTATATATAGATGGACAAAGGCTAAGATATTATTATTGGAGAGAGAGAAACCGCGGCACGGAAGCCAGTTTGAGTATACAAATTGTGAAAGCAAAGAAATTGTGACATCATCATTTAGGTTGCGTCACAGATTAAACATTATGGTGTGGTTCCACAAGCAACTTGACCTGCTTCGCAATGGTTACCATCGTGGGATTCATCGTGTGTTAGTCTGTGTACAGTTTACAACAAGAACGTGTATATATATCTATACATACACGCTTCAACGTTGCATCAATTGAATCTGGTTGCCGAGAAAATTGACCTATTCTCATGCTCAGTTAATGAATTAAAAAAAACATTATTATATATCTTAAAATACGTATATTTAATTTTTTATTTGTTAAGTGGACACAAATTGGGATTTTTGTAATTTATTTTTATGTAAACAAATAAATTCTCTCTCACTATCTCTAATAGAATAAACCAAGTCTCTACTTCTGTCTGTGTGCTTATATCTTTTAAACTACACAATATTTCTTGATGCGGTTTTCTCCATCTTTAAGAGAATTTCTTTCGAAAAGTTCTGTTTGAAGAATTATATCTCTCATTTATATAACTACATGAGAGCATCAAGATGAGGGTAAAAATTAAAGGTAATAGAGCAAAAAAAAATATTGATTTATCTATATCGCGAGGATGTTTCGTCGCGGCCTCTATGCTCTGTCTCTGTCGCTAACTACGCTAATACTACTACTAATCACGTCAGAGATAAGCTCTCCGAGGCCTCCGTGAAGCGGCTCGCCGGTGAAGTTTGTATAAACTGAATAAGGGGCCGATCTGTATTTTTGGCACTGTTCCGTCAATCTCAATTGAGTTTCAAGATAACTAAAGTACAAATTCGAACACAAAACCATTCGTCCGTTTGTTGAATGCCAACAAACTGTCAATACCAATACTGCGAGATATAATTTTCAAATCATTTACTCAAACAATCACCGTGGAATTATCCAGCGTGATACGTGACATCAACAATCCAAATATTAGACTCTTTGTACAAATATTATACGCCAATATTGAGTTACTAAATTAGAAGAACAATCTATGAATTAGTAAATATACATTAAAAATCCATCGTTATGGCAGGCATCAATGTAATTTTTTTTCTAATCGCGTTCCCAGAGGATCGTATGGTTCCCTAATAATAACACAACTTGTGTAACTATGAAATAGTGTAGTTTTCCATCAATTATACTACCGGCACGCTATGATGGCCGTTTTGACGTTTCAGATTGTTATAGCATATGTTATGCATCTTATGTCTGAAAGAATAAAGGTTATTTTTCTTGGTCATTGCTAAACGTCAAAACGGCCATCATAGCGTGCCGCAAGTTTAATGAATCTTTAAAATCGGTTATGTTTTGGAAACTGTACCTACCGTGTGACATAACAAATCATTAATTTATTTATCCAGCGCAAGTTAAATCCTAAAAATAAAAACTTCACTCCCATTATCTCCGAAGAAGCAGGAAGAGTAGTCAGGGGTTATTCCACAAATCTCCATTGACTTTCCCCATCAATTGAAGTGAACTTTTTATCACAAATCTCCATGACTTGCTCATCAAAATCTAATGCTTAAATAGCATTAAATATTAAAATAAATCGTTTTATTGTTATTTATAATACATTATAGTAGTACACATGTACATACTACTACATCTGTGAAAATTTCAACAATCTACCTATTACGGTTCATAAGAAAGCTCCCTTATTCAGACATCTATATACAGACATCTTAATACAAACATCGTCGGCGAGCCGCTTCACGGAGAGCTTACCTCTCACGTTATTTGTAGTATTAGCGTAGTAAGCGACAAAGACAGAACAAGGAGGCCGCGACGAAACATCCTCGAGTTAGTGTAATTTTCCTTACAGAATCGAGCCCCTGATACAGATACAGGAAACATAGACGGGTGAACTGACAGCGGAACCTTAATATACTTAAAATAGTTCAAGAACTTTTATTTTAGACTAGTAGACAGACGGTCCACCTGATGGTAAGTGGTCACCGCCGCCATTGGACATTTGCAACACTAGTAGTATTCCCAATGCGCTGTCGATCCTGAAACGTGAAGTTGTTAAGTAACCGTCTCATGTACCCGTAATTTCACCGGCCCTTACCTTTCTAACTGAAACACACTAATAAAATTACACTACTACTTCACGGCGGAAATGGGCAAGGTGGTAGTACTTTCGTAAGAAACCTATTGTATGAAATTAACATGGTTAATCCTATATTTATTCGGTCCGGCTTTTTTGTAATAACAGACATCTGTCAGTCTAGTATTAACATAGTGAGCTGTTGCAATCTCAATTCAATCATTTCAACATAAAGTAGGTTCTGCTATGTCTCTCGGGTCAAAGATCGTCCGCTTTACGCACAAAGTAAGTCGGAACGCCATTTACGTGAATTGAATAAGCTCACCAGAGCACTGCAGATCTGTTAATTATTTGAATGTGGATAATACTGTACGGTCTGCTGTATCTATGTGCCGAGTTTTATCCATATCCGCTTATGCGTTTTTACGCGAAAGAGTAACTAATTGATGGCATGGCCTTGCGGAAATCCATTATAAGATTACAAAAAAGATACAAAAAACAAATAGCTAGTAACTAATTCCGCTGGATCTCCTTCTCTGTCAAGTCTCAAACAAGACAACTCGGAAATCGACACTGTGTTTCGCTTCTACTCAGCTTCTACGAAGCATCATGGGACGTAATAGTCCCGTTGTCTATCTACACTAATATTATAAAGAGGAAAGATTTGTATTTTTGTATGTAACGAATAAACTCAAAAAGTACTGGACCGATTTTAATAATTCTTTTTTCATTAGAAAGCTACATTATCATTGAGTAACATAGGCTACTTTTTATCCAGGGAAAATGTAAATCCCTCAGGAACGCGGGTGAAACCGCGGGGGACAGCTAGTTACGAATAAAGAAAGATAATAATTAAGCTTCCTATCAATGAAATAAATTTGAAATTGGATATATGTATAGTTTCAGACATTACATCCAAACTTACAAGGTTTACCTTTTATAATATTAGAGTAGATTGAATGAACAATATGCTCGCATTATAATGCTATTATTTAAGAGACAGTATTGTGGCTTAATAAAAGAAATTGTTCGGGTAAGTACCTACATATTTTTTTAAGGGGTACTACTCTGACATATGAAATTTTTTATTCTATTCATTCGGGGCGGATCTCTAAAACGTATTTTGTAAAGGTTAGATTTTTATGCAACAACCAACATGATAATTTACTTGAAAGTAAACGACCTTGAAAATAGGCAGTTGTACGATTTGTAATTTTTTACGTAACGGTATGGAATTGAAACAAATCATTTATAAATTCTGCCCCAGGGTTAAACCACGTTCTTGGAGTAAAAGAGCACGGTGGCAGGGTACTACGTGACCAACTGACTACCTATTGCCAAATACGTAAACTGCTTTACAGTTCTTTCTTATGCTCGAATGCCAGTAACTTAACAGACGCTTTCTTTCCGTGAAGCATAAATCTAAAATTACTGAGAAACATAGAATATTTCTCATTCGAAGAATACACTCGATCCTCGGGAACGTAGGGTAAAAAAGGTATACAAAAAGCTATTTTTTTAAACTATATAAAAGGTAACATACTATGTATATTTCGCTTTTTAAGATACAAATTAGAATTACTAAGCAATCCGGTAGATCAAAAAAAAAACACATATTTTCTCCGAAGAGGCAGGAAGAATTTTCAGTTCCCACTTACCACTAAATATGTTTTTAAGTCTGAACGTGGGATGTGGTTAGCATTGTTGCCGTTACTCGAGCAGTCCCGGTGATAATATGTAACAAAAAAAACGTCAGTTGTATGTGAACGCCCGACGTGGGAATCGAACCCGGTCTCTAACACCGAGGCGTTAAAAACCTACTAATATCATAAATGTGAAAGTTTGGATGTTTTGGTTGTTAGCGACTCAATCAAGCATAAACGGTACGACCTGCATTTGATCTGACTCGTATGTCAAATTTGGACGGGCTAGTTGGCTTCATAGGCAAGAAAACTTGAGTGCCATGGTCGTGGGTTCGATTCCCACTCAGGGCAAACATTTTTGTGCATCAACATGTCTGTGTGTTCTGTGTCTTCCTGTAAATATCAAATATAAGTATTTATTTTTAAAATGTAGTTAATATGGTATAACAGTTATTTCGTTTCCATAGTACAAGCTCTGCTTAGTTTAGGATCAGACGGCCATGTGAAATGAATGTCTCAAATTCATGTAAATTCCTTTACTCTTCACGCTCTAGATAGCTAATTTTTTAATTACCTACTTAAGTAGAATGTCACCATTACATCATTGCAAAGAACTAGTGCATGTAAAAAATCGTGTAACATAAACAATAAAATAAAATAAAACCTTTTTAGAAATTCTCATTTTGAATGTTGGAAAATTAAGAAAAAAAAGTGCCAGGGACATTCTTTACGGTCATCCGTTCCCAAACAAAGCTTGAAGTATGAAAACCAGAAAAATCGTATACCTTCTACATATACTACTTTTTTCGTTTAAATACATACTGCTACCAGCCACTAAGCTGCTCGTCTATAAATAAATAAATAAACGAATGACTGACGTCACGAATTGTTTTTGGTCGACCCTTTCAATTAATACTCATGTCAATAATAGTATAAGGAAATAATAAGTTAACATCTTGCCGCGTCCGCCGTATTGGTTTTAAAATGACCTCACTTTGACAATCGTAAATATGTTGTTACCAAAACATATACGTGTACAAAATTTCAGCAAAAACGATTTGTGAACTGGTTTGTAATTCAATTGCAAGATTTTACCCAAGCAACTAAGATGAGGTTAAATAAAAGCTTTCGGCCCGCGGTTTCATCCACGTTCTTATGGGACCTTACATTTTATCAGGAAAATAAGTGATATAGATTATTTGACAGGCCAGTTGGCGTGGTGGTTAGAGACTCTGACTGCCGAAGGTCGCGGGTTCGATTCCCACTCAGGACAAAGATTTGTGTTCATGTACATGTCTGTTTGTTCTGTGTCTGGTTGTAAATATCTATATATTATTAGCATTTAGAAAACAACAAAAAAAGAAGTATATCAGTTATCTGGTTTCCAGTACAAGTTCTACTTAGTTCGGGAGTATCAGTGACGTTATAATTTTTGTGTCCTCCATGACCTCAATTTTACATTATTTAAATTTCACCGAGCGGCTAAGGAAATAAGCAAATATTTCCTTTTTCCATTTACGTACAGATATGATTTCTTCACATCATTTGTCTGCCCTGTCGCTCTATTCACAAACCAAAACTCGACCGGGGAGATCACTAAGGCATTAGATTGCGCAGTTCAGGAGAAAGACAAATAACGATCAGTTGCGTGAATTCAGCGGCGAGTTACAGTCTCCTAATTCAGCTACGTAATTGCATGGTTAGCAAATAAGAAAGAGCATAGATAGACCTAGAGATGAGTTGAAGTGGCGACATTCGTGCCTACCACACCCGTTTACATTTTAATTTAACAAATACAATTTAACAAATAATAAGGCTTAATTCTGCCAGAAAACATTACGAAAATCCGGTAAGAAGATTTCAATAACATTAATAGATTTCATTAGTACTTTTTTGAGTACCCCCTTCTGTGTGCGAGTCCGACTGGCCTTAGTTTTTATAACTGACGCAAGGAAGGTCTGTTATTAGATAAAATGTAAATGGGGACATTTTGCGTCAGGGACATTCTGAAAAATGTGCAATTTGCGAAAGGGACTTTTTGCGAATGACACATTCCGAAAAAAATTGATTTTGCTACCTGTAGTACCTGTAGTAATAGACAAAAACAAAATCTCCAACAGCGTGTTGGTGACATGCAGTTCAGGGTTGCGTAGTAACTTTATGGATTAGGGAACAGATACCAAAACCGGTGCTTATTGCTTGGTACCTACATACTTAAATATCTATACGCCAATTTAAAGCAGGAAAAGAATATTGAAGGTCTGCAAGTCCACAAAACACGTCAGAGACATATAAATGTTTGTTTGCGAGTCTGCGGTCGTGAAGTGGCTTGTGGAGTCAATTACATTCTGAATTGTATAACCTTTACAAGGTTACGTGGTCAAATAAGCCCTTATAAGTATATCGCTCGACCTTCCGTTCATCCACCAGTAAGAACCTCATAAACTTTCGAACTATTTCGGGCAGTAAGGACATTGTAATCCCTAATATTATACATGTGAATGTAAGTCTGTTTGTTACGCTTTCAAGCGAAAACTACTAAACCTATCATCATGAACATTTGTACACATATTCTTGGAGGTATTAGAAGTAACAAAGGATACTTTTTGTGCCGGGAAATGTTACTTCCCTCGGGAACGCGGGAGAAACCGCGGGGGACAGCTAGTATTACATATATTTATCTAGATTTACATTTTCCCTGGATAAAAAGTAGCCTATGTTACTCAGTGATAATGTAGCTTTCTAATGAAAAAAGAATTATTAAAATCGGTCTAGTACTTTTTGAGTTTATTCGTTACATACAAAAATACAAATCTTTCCTCTTTATAATATTAGTGTAGATATCAGTAGTAGTAGAGCTCTTAGTGCAGAGTTCGTCCGGGGAAGTACTACCACCTTACCCATTTCCGCCGTGAAGCGGTAGTGCAGTTGTATTACTGTGTTTCGGTTGGAAGGGTAAGGGGGCCGGTGAAGTTACAGGCACATGAGACTTAACAGCTTCACGTCTCAGGGTCGACAACGCATTGGCGATGCTCCTAGTGTTGCAAATGTTCATAGGCGGCGGTGACCACTTACCATCAGGTGGACCGTCTGCTTGTATGTCGGCCCAAGTGGCATAAAAAAAAAAAAAAGATATATTTCAGTCTACCTGATGGTAAGTGCTCACTGCCGCGTATAGACATTTGCCTGGTGTTGGGTATCGCCAATAAACGGTCGTAGGATGCGTCTGGTCCCACAGCCCCATCAACGGACAGAGAAGGAACTCGAGGTGGTTCTAGTCCGTGCGAACCAGACACTTCCCACCGCTGTGAGTTGTTAAATCTGATATGCCCGTAATTTCACCGTTCATTCATAGAACCTTACCTTTCTAATCAAAACACAGTAATACAAGTGCATTATGAGCACATTGTGAACTCTTCAATTTCAGAGACAATAATATTGAATTCCTAGCTCCAAAATCCATTTTTTAAAGCGTATCTGCTTGAAATATTGGTAACGCTCAATTTCGTGTATTCGTGAATAGTAAACCGCTCCTAAGGTCAAAGTACCACGGAGAATAGACAAGTAGTTGATGTACATTTTATAGATATTTGAAATTTGAAAATGGTTCTATTTAGAGAATTTCTTCCAGAAGGTGTTTAATAATATTTATAATTATCCCACTCAGGCGAAATAGGCTAATAAAAGAAGTTATTGAAGCTCCCACCAGTCCGAAAGTGGGCCTAATTCTTATTTAACTATATCTGTGACCAGTGGTGTAGCTAGGTAACCGTAGGCCTTGGGGCAAAAAATTAAGTAGCGCCCCAACTAAACTATTTAAAATATTTTGTCCCCCAGCCGAACCCGGTTCTGCCCCGTCTAGCCCTCCGATAGCTACGCCATTGTTTGTAAGTCAGAGTCCGAGAGGCCCCCTGAGCTTGGGGGCCCCGGGGCACTGCCCTGTCTAGCCCTCCGGTAGCTACGCCACTGGATGTGACTAGCTACCGTCCCACGGTTTTGCCCACGTTCCCGACGGATTCAACGTACCCCGGGATTACATAGCCTATGTCACTCGGGTATAGTGTAGCTTTCTACATAGGGTTTTAATTTTATGGGTGAGATGGTTTCGCACCCTTGCTGTGGTTACATACATATGTACATTACCCGCCACATAGACACAAAGTCACAAATACCTATAGTAAGTACTCGTTCTTAATAATCTATAGAATAATACGTGAAGAGAAAACTTGTACCCCTTTTTAATCAAATAACGCGTATGGGGGAGTTTCAGATATGGCATAGTAAAAGTTTATGTGGAGAAGGACTGGAGAAAGCTAAAATTCACTATTAAATTATGTTAAATGAAACTCAAAAATTTTATGAATTACGGTCGTTTTTCGACCACTAATAAGATTTCAAATAATGACCAGTCACATTACATTACGTCGCCGTCGTCTATCTAAACGGAGATGAAGTGCAGTGACTGTTGCAAAATTGTCCGTCTGTTACGCAATAATCGTAGTTTACCATTATTACGGGTTGCGGTCTTCCGCACTGCAATTTTGCCCAGAAAATCTAACGTTGCATATTTTTGAGCAACTGAAGAGAGTCGTAAAAGAGATGGATGAATTGTGAGTGAGATGATGGGTCATATGCCGAGAGTGATTGGAGACAACTTATCTGATTTGTGTTTGATTTTATTGTCAAGTTTTTACAAGTTACATAACGGTTTTTTTGCCGAGATTTTTTAATTTTTATGTCTAAAATTTTTAGTAAAATTATTACGGTGGCTTATCAAATACAAATAGGTAGAATAGTAATGTATAAAGAAAGTGTGTAACGTATATATTTTTAAGTTGTCTCAAGCGGCCATTTATTGTAAAACTTTGTGTTAGAGTTAATTCCAAATATAAACAAAATTCCAAACCATTTATTCAGTTAAGGCCCACGGAGGGCACTTATGAAGGTCAAATTTAAACTAATTGCATCTCTATTTGGCCAAAAGAAATTCAAGATTCAAAATAAAATATAACTCGACATTGGCTAGAAATAAACACTATAAAGGATGGGTTGCCATTCTTTAAAATAAGAAGTACATGAAACACATGATGTCCATTTGTGTCACGAATGTAGCATGAATGTAGCTAATGACGCATTCGAAAGAAGCGAGACGATTATGCAACAATGTAATGTGACCCCTCAAGACAAAGCATTACAGCAACCATGTATCGGATAGAAAGTGTTGTTGTTATTAGAAAGGTTAAAATATAATTTAGTAGTAAATCAGGTTATCACTCACAATCATTCACAATTTCAAAATATACTGATTAATTATCGCGCCACGGTTTTGCTTGCGTTCCAGAGGGATATAAAATGCTGTATATGACATCCAGGGCATGCTTTATCTATGTGTCAAGTTTGCAAATCCATTTAGGTTTTCGCGTGAAAAAGTAACTAACATCTAAACATCCATCCGTACTAAGATTCGCTATTATAAATCCCTCTGTACTTCTGTCTTTTTATCGTTTGGGCCAGTGGTGTTTAAGAAATTCTAGAGGGCCAGAATTATTACGCTCCGTATTACGCAACACATGAACTACGCGGCTAGTTTAGCTTCACTTATAGGTTATGCATCTATTTTTCTACTTAGTAGAATCTACTTTATATACTTCTCGACCGTCAAAACGTAGTTATAGCGGGCCATATAGGTACTATCCATGTCAATGGACCCTCAGCGGCCCGGAGTTGGCCCACGGGCCGTACTTTGCCCATCACTGATTTAGCCCAACAAACTGGCAAATGCTCCATCTGATGATAAGTGGTCACCTGACTGACTAGACACGCTGTAGGGTAAACCGCTCAGAGTAGACACGTTAAAGGTTAGGTTGATGAAGCATCTTGATACTAGTTGTTCATGTTAAAATGGCAAAGTTTATAGATATGGCAAATAAAATAAAAAGGGCGTAATCACTTGAAATCTACAATTCTAAGACACTGGGTTTCTTCCTTTTTTTGCCAAATATAGCTGACGTAAGACTATTTCTTAAATTGGAAATATATATGTCTATAAAAACGCTACAGTAGAATAAAAAGAGGTTTGTAAAACGATAAATATAAGTTTAGTGCCTGACAACTTCATACAGAACCCTTTAGTTGAGTTTATTTTCCAGTTAAAACAAATAGTTTTAGAGTGTATCTCTTTGTTCTGTGGTACCTACCTAGCAGCCAAAATACCATTAGTGATCATTATGCAATCCGGGGCTAAACTGGCGTTTCTAATGAAGCGGAGATTGCTCGAATTGAAAATCACGGTCGTTTCGAATTCACTAAGTACCGCACCGCACGCAGCTCAAATTACCATACCGTAGCGTATAATCCGCGTGCGTTGCGTAGCGATTTATCTGCAAACCGCATGCGCTATTCAGCTAAACTTATATATACTTTATAGCAATATACAAAAATATATATTACAATAAAGTTTGAATAAAATAACAATTAAATTAAAAATGTTAATGTGTTACATCGCGGCGCGCAACTTCGTCCGACGGTAAAAGTTCACTCTAAATTGTTTTCTTATTTGTATTTTTTTTCACGTTTTGTAACCCGTGGTAGATAAAATACTGTGTTATTTTAATTTAATTTATTTTAAATAGGCCTCTATGCGAACTGTGACGTGATCAGTGTACTTGTTTGTTCCAATTTTTTTTTGTTTTTGAGCCAAGTTTAATTTATTTTTTACTTGGCTACTTAAAGGACAGATGTTTCTGTGGTAAAAAAATGCAATAGAAACTTTACTATCCCGTTTCTTACCCGCATAAGTCGCCGATTTGTTATTGCGTATTTTCCACAGCCCAAAACCGCAGCGGCAGCGTTTTTTGAACTGCGGTGTGTTGAAACTTTAGATCGCTTCAGTATCAAGCTAATATTCTTTTATAGGCTCTCTCATAGACAATATAATAATCTCACTAGTTATATTGGTTGGAGCAAGATTGCCAAAGGCGGGACTTGTAACCTTGTCTAACAGTTATTTACTGGCAGTATGTAATTTATTGCAAAAGCAACCTTCGGTTAAGCATTTCGCAATATCACATTATGAAAAATTATAGTCAAAATCTCGACAGAATTACTGAAGACACCTATATCTATCCTAAGGACCATGAGTGGCGTAAGAAAATGGCAGTAACTGCTGTTTTGTTTACGTTTATAATTTACCATAGGCGTGGTAAAGCTAGCGATGATGTGGGTGAAGGTGGTAACACACAAAGCCTAGAAGTAACTGGCTAATTGTAGCAGTTGCCGAACATCTGTGGCTTGACAGAAACGATTTCAATCGCCAGAGAATCAAAGTTATCGACATAGCTCAAAGGATTAGCAAGCTGAAGTGGCAGTGGGCTAGTTGGGGTAGACGTGTACTAAAGTGGAGACCACGGCTCGGTAAAAGTAGTGTAGGGCGCCCTCCAGCTAGATGGAGCGATAAAATACGCAAGCTATTTGGCAGCAGTTGGAAACAAAGAGCTGAAGATTGAGCTCAGTGGCGTGTTTTAGGTGAAGCCTATGTCTAGCAGTGGACTGAGATAGGCTGATGATCATGATGTTGCTTGACAGGTGTTCGAGTGTGGCAGCCAGTAAGACTACTACAAAGTCCCTAATACGTAACTACGTCCTAAGTTCTATAATTTTCTAACGACTATATTTTCATTTTCATATATTTCATACTTTCAATACTAACTGTTCCCCGCAGTTTCACCTGCGATCCTATGGTAGGTTACATTTTCACATAATAAATGTCGTATGCGTTAAAAGGTTATACAACTATATACAGAGACACCTGGATAACTGGGACATTATGGGACCTGCAAATTTGTCTCTTTTTTATTTTTATTTGAGCCTGTCAAGTTGACTCCAACCTGCCTGATCTGAAGCAGCAAAGCTTTAAGAAGTATTCCGGTTAGCCAGTGGCTCAGCTGTCCAGGTATTAATAAATAGGTAGCTGTCTCATTTACGGAGGGTTCCATTAATCATCATCATCAACCTAGCTCTGTCCACTGCTGGACATAGGCTCACCCTCACCAGCACGCCACTGAGGTCGATCTTCGATGAGGTATAAAATAAAATAGTGAGTGCGTGTAATCTTTATGCGCGATTGAAGTAATACTTCACGAAATGACCTCATATTTTGAGCAACAAAGGCATTTCTATTAACTAGAATATTTTTTTTATCTCATAACTATAAGTATTATAATACATATTAGTGAAATTTTATACATTTAACTTAAAAATAATTTTATAAAAATTTGTTCAATATAAAATCATGTCGCGGCTAAAGAAGTTTTTACTTCAAAAACTTATATCGAATACTAGCTGTCCCCCGCGGTTTCACTCGTGATCCCGAGGGATGTAACATTTTCCCGGCATCCATGAATATGTGTACAATGTTTTATAATGATCGGTTAAATAGTTTTTGTATTAAACCGTAACAAACAAACTTACATTCACATTTATAATTTTAGTACAGATTAACTCTCGATTAACTATGACTATTGTCTGAACAATGCAGTGAGGGCACACTATCTGGAATGGTATTACTGCAATCATTTTGCATACCTATATTGTTCCAGATCTAGAAGGCCTATTTGACGGCTAGAAATATCTTGGAAAATCATTTTTATTGCTTTGGAGACAAAGTTCATCTGAGGATCCAATGGTTAATTGTAAAATGATCCTGATGATCCTTATCATAACACTATAGGGTTCATTTTACCATAACACTCTTAGCTGTCAAAATTGACATATTACACCTTGACTACTTTACTACAAACCCACTACCAACCGCATAAATAGTACAAACTTATTAAATACTGTCGAATCTTTACTATTATAAGTCCAAAAGTTTGGATTGATGGATGTTGATGCTGTGTGAGTCCAAAATAAATGCTTTCTTTCTTCTTTCTTCTTTCGTCTTTCTTCGTTCTTCTTTCTTCTTCCTTCTTCCTTCTTTCTTCCTTTTATTACTACTCAATCACGCCACAACTGCTTAACGGATCTGGAGGAAATTTGGCACGGATAGGTATATATTATAGCACATATGCTTTTTATCCCGAGAACATATAAATAAATATCCTGGGACATTCTTCACACACGGCCATTTGATCCCAAACTAAGAAGGCTCTGTACTATGGAAACCAGTTAACTGATATAGTACGTATACGCCTTTTTTGAATACATACTTATATTATACATATAGCTATTTACACCCGTTTACTCGAGGTGGCAATCGAACCCACCACGACCTGTGGCGTGGCAATCAGGGTCTCTAACCACCAGCCCGTCAAATATAGGTTATATTCCTCAGGAACGCGGGTGAATCCGCGGGAGACAGCTCTTATACAATTCTCAGCAATATACCGGATTTACAATTGGAATGTGAATGATTAAAGAAATGGCATCCGATATGGCGTATTAAAGATTGGAGTCTGACAGGCGGGCGGTCGGTAAAAATCCGCCAAACGACACGTCTCGTAATCGTTATATAACGCACCGAATTGACAGAAAGCATTCATAATGAGCCGACCAAAATAAAACAGCAGGCAGATGATGCACCCTGTGGTATATGAGCAAAATAGGGTTCCTTTGACGCACCATTACCTCAAAACTACTGAACATATCGGAATGGGACTGCTATTCGACGCGGATTTTTTCCTAGATAGATATTGGCTATATACATACATATATATATTTGGTATCGATAAACGCGGATGAAACTGCGGGGGAGAGCATGTGATAACATGGACAATACTGATAAGCGCAGAAAGCCTTAAAAATGGACGGCAAATGCAACTTCCGGAATACACCGGTAGGCGCTGTGCGACAGATAGTCAAAGAAGCGTTGAAAGTCACTTCTGCGAAGTACACTTCCTTTTTCATCCTCACCGAAATTTCAAGCTTAGTGTAGGATTTGAGCTAACAACTTTCTTCACGACATTTAACTTAAATACTTCTGAGGTATCATCCCATCTATAAATATCAGGATTCGATTCTGTAAGGTGACACTAGCTCAACGAGTTTTCGTCGCGGCCTCTATGGTCTGTCTCTTTCGCTAACTAAGCAAAGACGTAAGCACTTCGAGGCCTCGTTGCCCCGTCGACGAAGTTTAGTATATGTTGAATAGGGGGGCTGGTCTGATAAAAACAATGAAGTATAATTATTAACTGTAATTGCTAGCCGCTCCATCGAGCTGCCACCAGTAAGGATCAAAACCAATAACCTGGGGCGCGATTCTGTAAGGAATATGACACAAACTCGAGGATTTTTTCCGCTAACTACGCTAATACTACTAATCACGTGAGATAAGTTCTCCGAGGCATCCGTGAAATGGCTTGCCAACGAAGTTTGTATTATCTGAATTGAACCCCCCTTGGGTTGGATTCTTAATTCTAATAAAGTAGCAAAACTGCTGTTGCCAGTACAGGCTGAATAAGGAATAATGCAATACAAGCTTATGCATGGCATAGACAAGGCAAGCGAATCGTCAATTGGAAAAGGAAACCATTGCTTGAAATACTCAATATCCAAGACATGCTTCTCTAATATGTCAGATTAAATCAATTGATTTGATTTAGTAAGTAAGTTTATTGATTTTGCACTTATGAAATTGATCGAGGTATTACTAAATCCGCAAATGTAACTAAAACTACCCTTTTTAGTCAGTAATCAATTTGCCATTAATAGATTTTTCAACATCCAAACCTTTCTTATATTTTACAGGTGTCTATAGTTGTCGAAATCTAAAATGTATGTCATAGGACAATCATCTTTATTGCTGTATAGATATGGTTTATTTATAGATCCTCATAACGCCAGAGGGTGTATTTTTCTATGACACCCCTAGCTGTCAAAACAAGACTTTCCTTTAACTGCTTAAACTTTAATGCTTTCTACAATAAATGCCTACCATAAGAGACGATATTAAATATAGAATACTAGCTGACTCCCGCGGTTTTGCCCGCGTTCCCGTGGGATGTCACATGTATTATACATAAAAACCTTCCTCTTCAATCACTCTATCTATTAAAAAAAACTGCATGAAAATCCGTTGCGTAGTTTTAAGGATTTAAGCATACATAGGGATATAGGGACAGAGAAAGCGACATTGTTTTGTACTATGTAGTGAAGATTTAGGTCGCGTACTGTCGTAGTTGGTGCTAGACTAAAGAGAAGTTGGTAAATTTCCAGCATTTTATGTTACCATTTCTGAACGCGCACATGGCATCTAGTGTTTATCATATTATTGATAGAAAAAGATTAGGCTGCCGTACTGAAAATGTCAATTGAATCAAAATAGTGGCAGTGTTTTCCTACCTCATTGAATAAATTTAAAAATAATTTTGATTACTTATGTACCCTTTTATGACTTTTCTCACGTTTAATTAATTTAGGCATACTTTTTTATTGCACTTGCTGTATCTTTATGTTCGGCAAACCCAAAATAAAATACAATTTCTATAAGAGAGTTCCTCTTTTGTTTATTTGAATCCTATTGTGTTTTTGCGTCATCTATGACCTTAGATAACCTCGAGGTCATTTATTATTCTTAAGTACCTGAGATTTACTTGACGATTGACTTATAAGCTGAAAATCCAGCTTTAGATATTAGTGAAAGTAAATTTCCTTTAGTGATTAGAATATGGTCAGATGTTATGTACGAATGTACTTAGACATCATTATAAACAGATATGTAAATACTAAAGTGGGTATGCATATTTAAATAAACGTTTATTTCTATACTTATTGATCGTTTTTAGGGTACCATATCTCGAGCGCAATAATGGAACCCTTATATGATCACTTTGTTTGAACCTTTTTTTCTTAGGAACGCGTGGAGCTATCAAAATGAAATTAATATCAAATACTCAACCTCAACAGTTACCCCTTGGAACAGTAAAAAAACTTCTAAGTCAAAGCAATCTAAAGATTTATGCTGCTTATCCTTCGATTATGTCGTATATTTTGACGCTCGCAAAGGAATCAAAATCTATAAGATACTAACCGTTATCCTAGAATGTTCAAATTTGGCAAGAAGTAATACCATCTGGCACAAGTAATGGAAAAAATCCAAAATCCGTAAATTTGTAGTTACATCACAAAAAATGTCTATATGGGAACAAGAAGTTCCAAAGACAAACTTACTGTCTTTTAATCGGACTTATTTTCTGTGAATTCACAGTTTATGACATTGAGTCTACGGGACCCTCGGTGCGCGAGTCAAACTCGCACTTGTCTGTTTTTTATTTATATTAACAGAATGTGTAGGTCTGTTTGAGATTGTTAAACTTCGAGACAGTTTGACCGATTACCATGAAAGTTGGTACTTAATTATTTTATTTTAATGGAGAATGTTTTTGCTCCCCTATGATGTAACACGCCACTACTTGGCGCCGAACACTGCAGTCAGGAATATGATAATCATGATATCAAAGGCAAAATAAAAAGATATATAAGTTAATTTGAATATGAATAAATTTTATTATTAATGATTAAAAAATGTAACCTAGCCGAGTTTCATGCCGGTTCTTCTCAGTTGAAAGTTGACTTCCGAACCGATAATAGCTACAGTAACTTTGACATAAATGCCCTCCGCGGGCCTAAGCATGATAAATGGTTTTGTATTTTTGAAAAATTTCTATACCGTCAAACCGATCGCCATGAAAATTGGAATAAGTACCTAAGTAGTATTTGAGCACACCGAATAACGTGTATGGCGTTATACTAATTAAATATTAACTTCAATATTACGTAAGTATCTACATTATAATTTAATCTCTAATACAGTAGAAACGTTTTTATAGTTCACTCCAAAAAAGTTGGTAAGTGATAAACTTAAATAAAGGATATAGCAAAGTTAATACTTACTCAACAAAATAATCTATTAGTAAACCATTAGGATGCATAGGATGCAATGACCTTCTATGTAAATGAACACAGACGAAAACGAGCGGAGTACCTACCTACATATCCCAACCACATGCGAATCAAAACATTGTAAACACACATGTTCTAAATCCATATGTCAAAAAGTAGTTTTAAAATCTAACTCACCAGCCCAGGGTCCAAATTTCTTCGACAGCGTTTGCACTTCCGCAGGTAGGAAGAACGGCATCAGATACGAGGTAACCAGCTCCAAGAAACTCCATAGGGAATCAATAATAGCAAAGGCTGCCGCTATGGCGCCAATAAACGCTAGAACTACTACAAAAAGAAACATAACTAACTTTTTAAATGCAACGTCAATTAAAAAACAATAATTTAAAAGTTATTAAAAGTTTTAAGAGGTGTTTTTGAAAATAGAACGATTGTTTACGGAGTAAGCGACGCGCGTCGAAGTCGCATGGCTGACAGCCGTATACTGCACTGACACTTGGAGCGAGTAGTCAACAATTTCAATCCCAACATTCATTCAAGACTTTATGTAGTGAGTGACCTACAAATTCGTGTCGCCGCTTATCAAGTTTAGGATTATATTACACAGGTCATTACACCCAATTTTATCATTTATACCTCTAATATTATATTTATTTCATTACTCTGTAAATCAAAACGTCAACAAATCTTGTGTTGATAAATTAAATTTTAAAGTTACAGAATATTTTTAAGCACCTACGTAGTAATATTTGGCAAACAAGCACCGCATCAAATAGCTATTAAATAAGAGAAGGCGCTTTAACCAATAATGATGGTTTGTCCTATTGTAAAACCTCCTTTGTCATTTAAGGATGACTAGAAAAATATTGTTATTTTCTTTTAAATTAAGGGTCATCTGTCGATGCAATGATGTATGATGTATGATTGTATGATTATGATAAAGCAAAAAGGTTAATACTTATTTCATTATCCTACTAAAATTATAAATGCGAAAGTTTGTGAGTATGGATGTAATGTACGGATGTTTGTTACTCTTTCGCGTTATAACAACCCTACGTATTTTGATGACACTTGGCGCATTAGAGCATGCCCTAGATTAACATATAGAAAACTTTTTATGCCGGGTAAATGTTACATCCGTCGGGAACGCGTTCAACAGCTAGTACCTAATTAATAAATACCAAAAGGGATTACTTATATCGGACAATCTTTGATATTTAATTGAAATACTTAATATTTAACTTTACGTAAATTATAGAAAATTTAACCCGCGTTCCCGAGGAACTTTACATAAGTATTCCCGGGACGCAATTGACCTATGTACTATTCCAGACTATATCTACACTAATATTATAAAGAGAAAAGATTTGTATTTTTGTATGTAACGAATAAACTCAAAAAGTACTGGACCGATTTTAATCATTCTTTCTTCTAGAAAGCTACATTATCACTGAGTAATATAGGCTATATTTAGTACTAGATTACTATAGAAATCTTTAGCAATTCCTATTAAAACCAACCGAAGGTGTAAAAAAATTAGCCATAAAATGTCTTTCATCGCATACGTTGCGAAGAGTATTAATGATAGGACAAAAAAATGTTCGACAATAGATTATATAATGATGAGCTATATGTTTTGCAATTTGGAATGTATTGCAGGTCGTGGGTTCGATTCCCACCCAGGACAAACATTTGGGTGCATGTTTGTTTGTTATGGTCTGGGTGTAATGTGTATTAAGAAAACAAAAGGTTGTATATCAGTTTTCTGGTTTCCATAGTACAAGCTCTGCTACGTTAGGGATCAGCAGGCTGATTGTGTAATGCTCTTACTATATATACTACTTTTTTTAATACATACTCATCCCTACTAATATTATAAATATAAATTTAAGTTTGTTTGTTACACATTCACAAGAAAACTACTTAACCGATAATCATGAAACTTTGTACCCATATTCTTGGGGGTATTAGAAGTAACATAGGATTATTTTTGTGCCGGGAAAATGTTAAATCTCTGGGGAACGCGGGTGAAATCACGGGGGACAGCTAGAAATCTATATATGTGCCAAATTTCATCCAGATCCGTTGCCTCCTGGGCGTGATTGAGTAACAAACATCCATACATCTTAACTTTCGCATAAACTAACATATGCATTTTGCAAGTCAAATAAAAGCTGTAATATAATAAAAACAATAGTGTAATTAAATTTACGTTATTTATTTATAATCCATGCATTCAGCAATATAACTATTAAACGTAACACTATATATTATTAAGGAACCACAAGCCTCTGTTCAAAACAACGAGCTGAGCGCAAAAAGATGTTAATTTATAAAAACACAATACAATAAATCTTAAAATAATTTATCGTAGAATCTTCAAAGAGTACGGACTAAGAGTCCGTAGAAAATGTAAAAAGAAATAAAGATTTTTTTTAATAAAAACAGGTGTTTATTTATTATAATATTCCCACGTCACACATGGACTGGTTTTAGCTATGATATTCTGCAATCAAACTCAACGGTGAATAGCACACAGGGACTATTCCCTGTCTCTCTGGCAACTCCGCAATTAATAAGAATAAATATCCAGCGGCATTCTTTACACACAGACATCTGATCCCAAACTAAGCAGAGCATGTTTCTATTATGGATACCAGACAACTGTCAAACTTCTTAGGGTGGTTTTACAGTGACGCTTTCGCCACGAGCCACGAGCTTTGCGTCTCTTGGATTGTTACATAGTTTAACCAACAGTCGCGGATGGCTTACGGGCCGCGCTTACGGACGTTAAGCGTCACTGTAAAACCACACTTAAACTCCTTTTAAATACGTAGATATTCACATCCAGACATGTTCATGCACACAAATGCTTTCTTGAGTGGGAGTCGAACCCACAACCTGCGGCGTGGAAGTCAGGGTCTCTAACCACTAAGACAAGTGGCCCATCTAATATAACTAGACGAGAGGTCCGCTATCCGCGTGTTGACCTCTTTGCGAGTTTCGGTTTGTGAATGGCTCGGTAGGTCCTAAATTAGATCTGTTTAGCCAATTATGTTGTTGATAGCAAGTACTAAAATGTTGAGATTTAAATACTGCTATCAGTGTGTTTATGTTGCCTTCAGAAACTAGATATTATCCATAACAACCTTTTACTTCTATCAGTGATTAGTGTAACTTACCACTTTCAGACGTTTTTGTTTAAAAACAGCTCTTCCTTTCGGTTGTTTGTTGTATTTACACGATAATACACATCTTCTTTGACAGCCACTGAGTACTACATTTCTCCGCACATCAGTCATAAAATTATTTCTAAAATATTGGTATTATTACGCATGTAAAAGTGTGACTAAAAGAATTAATAATAATAAATATCCTTGGACATTCTTTACACACGACCGATCTGAACCCAAATTAAGTAGCTTGTACTATGGAAATCAATTAGCTGTAATCTCAAAATAGTATTATATAAAATTTGTCCGTATGTTTATCCGCTTATTAATTCTAAATTACGCTACATATTTTGATGCGATTTTCACCATAGCTTGGAAAATTTCTTCCCGAAGATTCATGTAAGTATATGATATATTTATATTGTCCCGCTCTGGCGAAACCGAAGACAGGAAGTTCAAGGGAGCTGGTGAAATTACAGGCACATGAGACTTAACAACTTCACGTGTCAGGGTCGGTTCTGGAATACCTCTGGTGTTGCAAATATCCTTAGGCGGTGGCAACCACTATCAGGTGGACCGTCGATCTGTTTATTGGCATAGATACCATAAAAAAATATATTTAAAAATAAAACGGGTGTCTCGCTAGTAGTACTATTCGTATGTAGATATTAATACCTAAACCCAAACAAACACATTCACACAAATGGTAGCCCTGTGCGGGTATCGAACCCACGATCTATGTGGCAGTCAACAAATCTAGCCACTAAGGCAACTGGCATGTTTTTGTTCATTGCATTTGGAATTTGGAGTCAAAAATCCGGTTTTCAATAAATAATCATTATTTATTTTAATCAGCTATTTACATATACATATTTTCATCAAAGCTGCATTATTCATAATTTGAATTATTTGAGGATAACTATTTTGCGTCTCATTTGTAATTCTGGTCATATACTTTACTTTCGTTTCTATTTTAAACTAGCTGACAGCCCCGACTTGCGTTACAATGTGTCTTCGAATCACTAGTTATGGTCTTCAGTTTATACAAATTTCCATGAAAAAATCACTTTAAGTATACCCGATTTTTCAAATTTCAGAGCACCTTTCCAATTGATCTTTCTCTAAAACCTTAGCTTGATTGCAGCTCCAGCTGTTATGCACTGATGCGCTTACCAACGAACATTTTTATTTATAATGATACCAAATAGTGTCTAGTTACCTAAGTTAGAAAGAATTGTTCCTTCTACAACACAATTAAATATTTGAAACGGCAAGTCTTATACATTTATAGTGTATACAAAAAGAACGTACAAATCATGCGTTCAAATTTATACCAATAGACTAGGTAGGTACTTACTTAACAATATAGCTACCCTGCCGCCTTACACCCGCTTTCCCAAGGGATCAATTTATCTAAAGATCATCAGATCAGGAGTAATAGCCTATTTCACTCGGGAATAAATGTAGCTTTCTATCAGATAAAGAATTTTTGTAATCTCGTCAGTAGTACCAAAGATTACCTCCCTACCCAATCTCGCATACTTACCAACTTTACCAGTATAATTTTACTATCGATTCAATCTAGGTTAATAATAGACTTCATAATAATAATTTTCTTTAATTAATAGATAACGCAAAATATAATAACTAAGAAGTAATTAAATTAACCTTTATAATAACCATCCAATCTTAAAATTAATTTATGAAATAAATCTTAATTAATAGAATTGAGCGTACCGAAAACCAATGAGTTTTAAAAACCCCAGAGGTGACAGCCCACAGATAAATAATTCCCGCCATTATGTACTATTTGACATGATAAGAGTTTGTGATATTACTGTCAGAAATTGTCACAAATTCTGCAGCCGAATTGCGTAACTCTCTCGGAATCAAAGTTGAAGGCGATTTCTTAATTGATTGATAGTTCATCACGCGAGCTGAAAGTAGTTGCATTACAGCTTCCACTTATACTTTGCACAACCGCTGGGGTTGTCATCTCTAGAACTTTTAAAAATAAAAAACATTCCATACTTTTTCATCAAGCATAAAAAATAGATGCTGGTAAAACCGTGACAATTAAAAAAAAAATCGAAAAAGAAATGTACAAAGAAATACTCCTTAGGTTACATTATTTTAAGTTCCAAGCTTAATTTAACACAGTGCAAAATAATAAAACATTACTATGTAGGTATGTGCCATAAAAGCGAACTTTTTTTATTTTTTGGAAAGGTCGAAGGTGTTGGGTTCTGGTGACTCTTATCCCTTACACTTTACGGGGCAATTTCGGCGAGTGCAGATGGCTCTCAGCCTTAGGTTGTAGATTTTAATAAAAGCGTAACAGGTTAACCCTGTGTTACAGACAGATACTAAGTAGCTAAATGATTTTATGTTTAACAGTAAATAATCAGTCACACGTCGAAATGTGGTCATAAATGATATTCCCAGTAAGTAGCTTACCCAACCTATGTCAATCTTCAGAATGCATAGAATACAGACGTCTGTAAAGCATATCATTTAAGATCAAGTTGAGTTGCAATAAGAGTTGGAGGAATACCACATTTTCATATTTTTTCACGTCTCGTCGATCGTCCACAGCACAAACATTCTGTCCTGTACAAATTACAACTATCTATCACATGGTTACACAGTTTCACTGAT
Source organism: Habrosyne pyritoides (assembly GCA_907165245.1). Classification (NCBI taxonomy): domain Eukaryota; kingdom Metazoa; phylum Arthropoda; class Insecta; order Lepidoptera; family Drepanidae; genus Habrosyne; species Habrosyne pyritoides. The sequence goes on along the minus strand of OU015586.1, from coordinate 15,014,118 downwards.
GCTATAAGGCTTTTGAACTTCTGCAGGTTCTACCGGCTCCTCTTTCAAGATCTTCATGCCCTTCATTTTGTTCTTCACCAACTCGCATGGAGCTGAAAAGAAAGAATAAGGTTTAAGAGGCAAGTTTGCTTTGGGATTAGATTTATTGACTGCCACGCTTCGGGTTATAGTTATAGACTCGATTCCTACCTAAGAAAAATAATTGTGTGCATGAACATGTATGTGTGTTCTGTGTCCCAGTGTAAAAATCTATTATTAAGGTAGGCATTTAGAAGAATAAAAAAGCAATAATGTGTATTGTAGTTAATTATATCAGTTATCTGGTTTCCATAGTACATGCTCTGATAAGTTTGCGATCAGATGGCCGTGTGTAGAAGAAGGCCCAGGATATCTATTATTTATTTCGACTACAAAGTATTCTAATTAACCTGCACCAGAAATGTAACTCCCTTGTATTTAAAATGGTAGCCGATTTCATTTAAATAAATCAATGAATCTAATAGATTAGGTATGCACTCGCAGAGTGACAGCGGCCATAGCGGCGTCGTCAATGTAATAAAAAAATCGGATTTATCATCGATTCCAAGTAATTACACAATCACCCCACCCTGTCTTATTGCAATAAAATTATTATCTATGCATACTTAGTACCAATCTAGCTACAAGGGATTTGTAATTAATATAAATGATTTCTAAAAAGTTTCGATTAGAAAGTTGGCCCGTAAGGCCGGTGAAATTAAAGGCACATGAGGATTGACCTGACATCTTGACGTCATAGGGTCGGCAACGCATTAGTGCCCCTGAAGCTGCAAATGTCCTAGGCGACGGTGACCACTTATTTCAGGTGGACCGTCTGCCTGTTAGGCCTACATGGCATAAAAAAGTATTAAAATAAGTCACTATTCTGTCATTCTATTTGTGCACCTATTTTACTAAACTATGCTAGATTTTGATGCAGCTACCACCATTTAGAGAATTTCTTTCAAAATGTTTATGTGAATAATTACATTATACCATCCCACTCAAAGCCGGGATGGGTCACTAGATATACATATGTTACAAGCAGCCTCTGACGTCAACCCTCTCTGGAAATTCTGTCGTAACATGTCGTAGCAAAGGGCACGTGTACATCGGTGCACGCTTTAGTCACCTCCTAGGAAACCCTCAAGTTAAGGTGATGGTATTCGACGCTACCACACACCAAAATTCAGAAAACTATTGCACTTTCGATTTGAGAACACTTATTTTTTTGCAATAATTATGAAACTAGATAGGATATACAAGCTAGTGCCTAGAGCTGACTGCGGTCGATTTCGGCAACTACCAAGGTTGTTTAATACGTAAAAAGCAATATGTTATTATTTTGAACTCTCCATTGTGACCTTGAATCTATCGTAACACAAATTCTAGACTGGTTAACATAAACAATTGTCTGTGACGGCATGCTTTTTCATGACATGCTTTGCACACACACAATGTTGTCGGTTTATACATTGAAAATGAGATCATTTTTTTCAAAATTAATAAAAAAAATACAAGTGTAAAATGTTACGGGCGCTCTGACGGCACTTTAATAATAAAAACAACTTGATTTCGTATGCACTTTTGGTAATTTCTTTTCAGATTTTTGAAGTGAAAACTTCTTTAGCACCGTTGTGATTAGAAACTCGATGAAACAAAAAGCGACACTAAAAAGAGACAAACATATACATATTTAGGATATACCTGCGAGAGAATGAGATAGCTAGTTTTCTAAATGTATCACTTCGACTGTGTGTGAAATCCACACATTTTTTCTCTCAGCAGTATATTTTAAAACTTAATTTTCTAAAGTTATTGTTTTATTTATTTTGACTCGGAACCATTGTAGATAAGGATGGTAGCTTCAGTAACATCCATTTTTAATCTCAGGAAAATATAACATCTCTAGTCTAAGGAACGCACCAGGTGAAGCGCAGGGAACAGCTGCAACTAAATAATATTAGATCTTCACATCCGTGACACTTTGGTGAACAAATACAAAGGATAAACTAGAGTAAACCACAAGATCAAATTCCCACTGGTGGTCTGCGAAAGTTGCGTAGAAAATAACATCTTTGTTCGTGTGGGAATGGGATTAGCTCAAATCTAAGCGAAATCACATTCAACTAAATGTATTGAGAACATACTGGGTGAAGTGACAAATTACATTTTGGCAAAAAAAAAATAAGGAGATAGCAGAATTTAAAAAGTGGAAATATTGTAACACCGGTGTTTTGGAAATGTTTAGGATTAGACGGTATTACTTGCCAAATTTCATAGTTCTATGTCAACGGAATCAAAATTTATAGTATCTTCTTCTAACGTTAACTTAGAAGTTTGGTTTCACAGCTTCAAGAGACTGTAGATTTTCATTTTTTGTACGAAGGTTGAAGAATGTTTGTCTCTGATGGGTCTTACACCCTTACGGGGGCTTTATCGGTGAGCGCAGATAGCTCTCAGCAGCTGCGCATTGAGGTTGCCCGTACTGCGCGGACCACGGGCTCAGGGCGTTCAAAAAGACTTTAAAATCTGATTATTTATGGTTATATATGGTTTGGTTTTTTTTTCAAAACAACAAATTATCGAGGAATGGAAGGGAGACGCGACTAACGTCCACGCCCCGGCGAGGCACATATCTAGGCTGATGGCATCTAGGTGTGGTTTGTGTAGTATCGCGAACTGTATATTCAGCTGCAACTATTTGAGCTTTCGTAATTACCTCGTCAGATTCGGCAAGGATGTGCCTCGGTCTGCGAACGCGACTGATACGGGACGGAGTGTAGGACGCGGCCTTTACAATGAGCGGATATTTATGGCTAATTGCGAAATCGAAATGGCGGCGAGAACTGATGAAGATTATGAATTGCCGGATGGTCGGCAATCGTAGGTCCATGAAGAAACTGTAGACTTGAGTATATCGTTTTGATTTCAACTCGATACCTCCACGCGTTCCCGAGATAAAGGGCCTTACAGACAGACAAATGGACGGACAACAAAGTAATCCCATAAGGGTTCTGTTTTTCTTTTTGAGGTTCGGAATCCTAAAAACTAGGACATGGTGATGACCCGCCAAATCGCAAGCACCCTTTTCTCGAAACGATATATTAGTTAGCCAAGCTGTACTTTACTTTGGATGTGGCAATGTACCTATACTTTAGCAATAGACTTAGGCGATTATCGCACGACACCGCGCACCGCCGCGGCGGGCGGTGAATCGGATCTCAAGTCGTATTGGCATGACGCCAAACACACGTAAACCACCTTACCGCGCGGGCGAAATCCTTATTACCGGCACCGCCCGCCGCGGCGGTGTGCGGTGCTATGTGATGATCGCCTTATAGTTTCAGTGACAAAAGGCATCGTTAAGGCGGAAGTAACCCACATCCCAAATGAAGTAGATATGGATACGGCATATTATCTTTCCCTACTATCCTACTAATATTATAAATGCGAAAGTGTATGAGGATGTATGGATCTTTGTTAAATTTCCCGGAAACCTACCAAACGGGGTTGAATACAACTTGGCACATAGAACATGTCCTGGAATAGCATATAGCAGTTTTAATTCCGAGAAAATGTAAGTTCCCTTGGAAACGCGGGCGTGTAGAAATTATATTAGTAATCGATAAGCTATTATGTCCGGTTTTGGCGGTTTAAAATGTCAAAGAAAAGTTAACTCTATTGCTTCATGACCTTCATTATTGGATTAAGTTAATCTGCATCATAATAGATTTTAACGATCTGACCAATAGATGCACCATATTTCAAAATCAAAAATATTAATTATGATTTGGCATTAATAAACGTCAAAATAAATTGCTCTTGTCCTTCGTGAAAAGAGAGGGTACATAGTAACAAAAATGCAAATGATACATTCACTTAACAATCTCCTTTTTTTGGTCATAAATTTTTTTTTTACTTAAATATCTATGATTTCACCCGGGTTCCCGAGGGATGTTTAATTATTTTCATCAATGGTTTTCGCAAGGATTTGTTTTACACCTTGGGTTGATTGGAGTTTTAGTAGGGAATCATTTTTTTTTTTTTTTTTTTCAAAATATAATACAGTCTATGTCACCCGGGGACTGTGTAGCTTCCCAACGGTGCAAGAATTTTTGAAATCGACCAAGTAGTTTTTAAGATTATTCGTTACATACAAAAATACATATTAATAAATAATTACACATAATGATAGTGTAGATGTAGAAGTACAAGAACGTTTTTAAAATGTTTAGTTTACCTATCGGGCTCTTTGTTAACTTAACATTTCTGTCTGTTATGTATTTTGGCGTGCCCTAGGTGAGGCCTATGTCCAGCAGTGGACGGAGATAGGCTGATGATGATGATGATGATGATGTATTTTGGCACCTACTGTGTTGAATTCAATATGTTTTTACCGCTTAATAACGAAGTAAAGGTTTCGGCGTAAAGAAATAAAATGTTGAAACATTCAGATAGTGTTTTATCGTACAACTTGTCATAATAATCATTATTGACATCCCTAGATGGCGCTGTCGTGCGATTTCCTATGATTTATTTAAAATTACATTACTTTTAATTTAAATGGTGCGTTTTCGTTGACAGTTAGCTAAAAGTTGAGTATTATTAAATACTAAAAGACAACTGGAGTGAAAACAGTCCGGACAAGTGAATTTGTGGATTTAGTCGATTTAGTTTGATTTTCATAGAATCTATGTATAGGTATAAAATAGATTTAAAAAAAAGTATTTAGTAACAGTTGACTATTACACTTACTACACTTTTTATTGACGAAAAATTATAAATAAAACTGGTACTAAGAACACCTACTCTTTTGACAGTGCTGCCAGGTAGGGTTTTTGAAAGTCCTTTCACCTGATTTTTTTGCGAAATCGCCTTTATGAAATTTTTATAAAGTCTTAACTACGCTGTGTACCTCTTACTCACGTTTGGATATCTTTAATTACACAAAAATAATCTACAAAAACGAGTGTGAAACAGAAATGCATATCATAAAATTACTAACAAAAATTAAGAGAGAAGTAAACAACTGAGGTAATATATCCATAACTTCTTTGATGCACCATTTTGGTTGTGAAATATATGCATAAAATATTTCGTTCAGTTTAATCTCAATGCAAATACTGTGTTTAAATGAAATCCTACTAATATTATAAATGTATTATCAGTATGTATTATACAGTATTATATATACTACAGTAAAGTACACGTGGTCATCGGTATACTCTTAAGTCACTGCTTACGATTTTTTTAAGCTCTTAGGCTTGTGTGACCCACAATCTCACTATGGTTGAAATGAAAAGCTATCGAAATACACCAACAGGTTCTGGCGTCAGATTTTCAACTTGAAGGTGGTTGCCACACAGGCGGGTACTACAATTTAACTCCTCTACCATTGTGCTATGATTTCCTCTCAATATTTTCTTTCACCGAAAGTTCAAATTCTTGTATTCGAACCCACGACTCTCGTTACGGTATTCGTCAAACAAAGTGAAAATCGGCTTGACCCTCGCGCCTCGGGATGAACTGGCGTGATAGTATTCATCACCACTAGCAGCTAATCTTAAGTTTAATAAAAACTTGTAGACTAGTAGAACTCTTAGAGGAATCCGAGGAAGTACTGCCACCCATTTCTGTCGTGAAGCAATAATGTTTATGTCTTCAGTTTGGCTTGCTCGCACTGTCATGTGGTCATTTTGCAATATCGTTCCTGTGTGTTGATTTTTATGTGTTGTATTGGTTTTTATTTCCATTACTCACACATTTATACGCACTTACGCACCACGTTGACTACTGTAATTAAAGGAAATGGGTGCCTGGAGCTCCAAAATACAGGCCCAGACTTAGTTTGGACTCCAGATCTCCCTCAAATTGCATTTTTTTCCCAATCTTCCTGTCAACTGTATTTTATTATTGCATGTAATTTGTGGAGATAAATAAAATAAATTATTATTTCGTAGTCTCTATTTGTTGCAAACAAAAATTTTGCTAACCCCTTAAGTTAATTGAGTAGTAGAGCTCTTAGTGCAGAGTACTACCTTACCCATTTCCGCCGTGAAGCAATAATGCAATTGTATTACTGTTTATCGGTTTGAAAGGGGGCCGATGAAATTACAGGTTCATGACACTTAACAACTTCACGTCTCAGGGTCGACAAAGCATTGGCAATGATGTTGCAAATGTCCATAGATGGGAACACTTACCATCAAGTGGTCCGTCAGCCTGTTTGTCGACCCAAGTGGTATTCAAAAAATGCATTGCTAAATTACTTACTTAAATATCGTTGCATAGAAGATACTGTTGCATTCAGTAATTATTTATAGCATGATACGGGTAATGAGTAACACCCCAAATACCTATGCAAACAAACTATCATTATATTTAAGATTACCATTTATAATCTTTAAAATTACTAGGTTAACCAAGGCAGTGGGTAATATTGCGGGCCGGTAGTTAAATACCCTTGCTGCAGGTCGGGGGTTCGATTCCACTGTACGTGACACACATCTTAATTGTCGAGAATGAAATGCCCGCTTTTAATGTTAGTGTAAAATAATATTTAATGCTCTTGAATTAAGGTTCATCTTTTCAATGGTTCATTGTATGGTGATGCCGTTGGACCTTATCATAACGCCATAGGGTAATTTTTAGGGTTCCGTACCCAAATGGAAAACGGGATCCTAATACTAAGACTTCACTGTCCGTGTCTTTGTATATCTGTCCGTCTGTCACCAAATTGTCTCTCATGAACCGAGATAGTTAGACAGTTGTAATTTTCACAGATGGTGTATTTCTGTTGCCGCTATAACAATAACGTTTTTATAGATAATGGTACGGAATCGAGTCCGACTCGCACTTGGCCGGTTTTATTTTATTTTAGTTGACATAATTTGAAAGACCAACAGCAATAAAAACTATAACTACTTTTTGTATAACACTCTTAGCAAACTTGTTAAAACGGGGGTGTGAACGATCATGTCTGTTTGTTCTGTGTTCAGACACCGTGCCTATATATTATAGCTAGTTACCATAGTATATTCACTTTGCAATTTGGAATCAGGTGCTCGTGTATGAAGAGTGTCCAAGGATATTTATTAAGAGCACAAGCAATCAATGTCCTGTAGCTTACCAATCATCCGAATGTAATAAATAATTACAAATCAAAAGCAATACCTAATAAATAAATAATAATCCTGGGAAATTCACACTCGGCCATCTTATCCCAAACTAAGCAGACCTTGTTCTATGGCCTAAAAACTAGAACTCCTATAAACTAAAATACTACATATTCTACTCTTCTAAATATATATACTTATTACCCGCGTACCCGAGGGATATCACATTTTTCCGGGATAAAAAGTAGCCTATATGTTATTCCAGGATATGGTCTATATATGTGCCAAGTTTCAACCATATCCGTTACGTAGTTTTTGCGTGAAAGAGTAACAAACATACTTACATACACATCACGGCTTTCCGCCCCTCGGTGTCACCCGCGTTACAGAGGATCTTAGACTTTCCGGAAAATCAAAAAAACTATCTACATACCATACGCTATGTGTGTGCCATACTTCAGCAAGGCCGATTCAGTAGTGTAACCGTTAAAGCATTAGAAAAAAACAAACAAACTCATTTATATAAGTAAATATTTACACCGGAAAAGAGAACAAACAGACATAAATGTTCATGCACACAAATGATTGTCTTGGGTGGGAATTGAACCAACAAGGTGGCAAGGACTCTAACCATCAAGCAATCTGGTCTATCAATCAAATTAAGAATTTAATCAAAATTTCTTTTAACGGTAAAATATTTATGTATTCATTAAAAAGTTATGCAGCATTCTCTAAATGGCTAAAACTCCGAATAAAGATGCAGTTTTGTTCTGTAGATAGAGGCAAATGCGGTTATTACTGTTCTTACGCTTACTTATATAAGCGAAAAAAAGTTTTCTATACAGTCCTTTCCGTCTAAAAATGTCATAGGTAAAACAGCATTATTGCTTAAACACAAGGTTCTTAAATAGGTTCAATGATTTATTGGAAATTAACCTTTACGGTAAAGAATGTAAGGTTAATTATGCATAGAACAAACTATAGGTGATAAGAATAGGCTTTCATAGGTAATTTAGTACTAGCAAAATAAACAACCACTTCGCGAGGGTCATGGCCACTCCGACCTCCGTAACGCCGCCGCCCGCCTCGACTACACGCCAATCTTTAGTTACATTGAAACTAGCTATGCTATTCACCAACCTCGATTGTGTGAAATCAGTCAGGAAAACACTCGGACCTCCCATCGAGGTGCGAAGTTACGAGAGAGACAGACAATAGTCGCTTGCGTGAATTCACCGTTAAGTTTGGGTCTAGAATAGCATAGAAGATTCAATGTCAGGTAACAATTTAGTTTCGCACGTATTCACCACAGACTTTGTAGTGATAGAAAACGTCGTGGTACGCCAAATGAAGTCAAATTTATAAGCATGTAAAAGAATTATGGCCCCGTTGTTGCTAGGGGTTTGTACCCCTGCAGTAGGGCACGAGATAAGTTATGAATATGGTAGTTTTATTTTTTTATATTGCCTTGTAAGAGTCAGGTTTTCTTTTTTTTATATACTACTAAGGTAGCAAACAAGCTGACGGCTCATCTGATGGTAAACGGTCACCGCAGCCTATGGACGCTTGCAACACCGTGGGTATCACTCGCGCGTTGCGGTGGAGAAGGTTTAACTAACGAGGACAATACATTGAGCACGGATGGCTTCAAACCTGATGATATTGGGAGAAGAAGCTTTAGGTACCTACTGAATTAATTAGTTTATTATGAAACTTAATTTTGGAGACTTAAAAATACATTCGTCATAAATTAATTAATTGAGTAAGTTTTTACAAAGAATTTCTTCCTCTTCTCTCTTTTCTCTTAATCTCTCTTCTCTTTTAATAGCATAGATTGTGTTTATCATTAACTAGCGACCCGCCCCGGCTTAGCTCAGGTACAATTTAGATACTAATACATATAAACCTTCCTCTTCAATCTCTCTATCTGTTAAAAAAAATCAAAACCCGTTGCGTAGTTTTAAAGATTTAAGCATACATAGGGATATAGGGACAGAGAAAGCAACTTTGTTTTATACTATGTAGTGATTTACTTATCGACACACAAAAAGGTTCTGGATCAGAATCTCAAAGCCCTTCCATAAAAAGTTTCGCTTCAAAACTGTAGAAAGCGTCGTGTCAGCACACCCTACTGATATTACAAATGTGAAAGTTTGTGAGTATGGATGTATGTTGCTCTTTCACGCAAAAACTACAGGATAGATTTGGATGAAACTTGGCACAAATAGAAAATGCCCTGGAATAGCACATATAATACTTTTTGTGCCGGTAAAATGTTACATCCGGAACGCGGGTGAAACCGCAGGGGACAGCTAGTTAATAATATTTGCCAAAAACTGATTGCGAATAATGTATGAAGTGCAACAGATCACAATAAGATAATTTCTGAAACATTCTGTCTGTTTGAACACGTATCTCGGAAATGACTAGACGAGTTATAATTGTTTTTTTTCAAGAAACTGGAACTTAGCTAATAACATCGCACATCCTGAAAAAAACAGGCATAACACAGAAAAGTCGTGTATTGACTTACCTAAGTATGCCTAAAAAAAATTGTGATATCACAGTTTTGTTCAGAAGGTGCGACATTGGCTGTATGTCCTCAAAATTTGCTCAATCAAAGTTATCCCGCGTAATGGCGGGCAAAACTACTCAATAATTAGGATCTCCAAAATCGTTTTAAAAAATAATTATATTAATGTTTACTCAGCGGCGTGTATAATTATTGTCTTTGAATATTCAATTAGACTTGAAGGTTAACTCTAGTTATACTTTGAGAAATCTTTGTACAAACTTGTAGGACCTTCTTGATTACATACCACAGAAAAGGCGATTATTTTAAAACAATTAGGTACTGCTCTCATCAATTAATTCTCTCACCAATAATGGGGAGAAATGATTTGATCACCATCACAAAACGTCAAAAGAACAAAACATAAACAAATAAAAAAAACCTTACCAGCCCATAGCCTAATCTTCTTTTTAGAAGATTCTTCCACCTTCCTGCACGACCTAATGATATCGAATATAGCTAATATAGTTAGGAATATCAACAAACAGTAAACAATAATTTGTAACATGTTTTGACTGTAAATACACGTCACTGAACACAAGCTGCTTGCTTGACGGCGTCTTAACGACTAACCGTATGAAAATATACAGGTTTTTTCGCTAGACTAGACAAAAAAATACTTTGAACGTGTATATTGTCAGCTTAAATACATATTTGACCTTTTAATACGCTGTTTTGAAAAGTAAGCGATAACCGTCTTATGCTACTGCCAATCAATTAACTGCGTCCTATTTTCTTATAGAATTTCCATCTACTTTTATTTTCTTTGAAATAAAAAATGAGAAGATCCGTTGAGATGAAATTCTTCATATTATTTCAACATTTGTACATTTTAATCATACACCTTTATGTATCATAAAAAAGTCTAAATAATAACTAATGTCCTGGACATTTTAACTGATTCCTAAGTAGTGCCTTAACTTACTATGGACACTAGTGAACTAATGCAACTCTCGATAGAGAGTCCTTGTTTTAAGACTTAACAATCTATTCCATCAAGCAAGAAGAATAAATATCTTGAGCAACTCTTCACACAGGGTTATTTATGCCCTCAGCACAAACATCTACCGTAAGTATGGTCATCGTATCGAGAGCGCCAAAAAACAATCCGATGGGAAATTGAACATCGCGCAATGTACTGTATGCACGATATTCAATTTTCTATACAAACCAGCATTTTGACGCATATGATTTGCTACACTTGTGATTGTTCTGCTTTGTCCTCCGATTTCAAATGAACCAGAACCAGACAAGTGGTAAAACTATTGATACCTACCCTTTCTTGTTCTAGACGGCACCTTATATGTGGCATTTAGGGCATCTAGCCACTAACCGGTTCGTTAAAACCTTCCTTGGATGCTCTCCTATAACAGATATATATTACCACAATTTATTGTTAGGGTTTGCATAAATGCTGACTTTAAATGCAGTAGTAATTTAATTTTTATTTCTATTATTATTTTATATGTGGACTTCTGCCTGGCATAAAAGGGATAATGGGTGTGAAATTATTAATTCCCAAACGAAATTCGTAATGTCAAATATTATGACACTGACAATCTTCTGACAGCTGTAGTCACTTGCCAAGCCAATGAGTCAGCTGGCATTGTTGCTTACCCCTTTGGTTTCGTATAAGAAAAATAAATAAACAATATCATGGAGAAAGACTTGGACAAAGTAATTGACGAGATAATGTCCACGCCAAACGTCAACGGCTGCTTGGTGGCGGATCATCAGGGGCTATGCTTGGCTGCTAAAGGTTCTGCTCACGTTGACTCCGCTGGCATCATAGTCGCATTATCCGAGCAGGCGTGTAAGATACAGCCTAATTTGAAACCGCCCACCGTGTGCTTAGAGTCTGATAAGAAACAATGCTTGATACAGAGGCACGGGACGATTACTGGAGCAATTTACAAGCAGAAAGTTTAAAGGTATTGTTGAATTGTTACTTTAGTTGTGAAATCAACTATTTACTTTGATTATTACGGTGTATGATTTACACCAAATATATGATTAATACAATGATCTAACCTTGGGTGAATATGTAGCTTAACTGTACTTTAAATCAATTAACATACCTTCGGTTTTAAGGTTACTATTACAGTATTCTCAGTATATTGTTGAAAGTTGATCATACATTGACAATGCCTCTGATATAGTAACTGTCCGTAGACAGTACCACTATCCATCAGATGGGGTGTCTAACTATACATTTCCCAACTTATTTTATTTGGAAATCATACAGTACTACTATTTCTATGATATTTACATAAAATTAACTGTATGATAAACAGCTTGATGCAACAAGTTCTTCGTTGGGTTTCACAGATTTTTTCCAACTAAGCCAATATGAATCAAATGCCATATATGTCAGATGCAATCGTAAATGACTTTTTTTAAGGTTGATGTTATTTTAGAAGCAGTAAAATAATAACGAATAAGTAATTTTTTTCCTTTGGTTTCAGATATCTTTAGAGCACCATGATTTGGACTAATATAAATAATAATAAGCTTCAATTTAAAAAGTGCCCAAGTGTGAACAGGACTCACATAAATGTTTCTGTACCACTAGTAGTTCACACTCTGTGAAAATGTCAACTGGCAACCGATTATGGTTCATGAGATACAGCCTGCTGACAGAGAGACAAACAGCAGAAGCTTAGTAATGAACTGAGGGAACTCTTTGGCATCCTTTGGGTCCAACTAAAATCTTTAATGTTACAAAACAAAGTACTCAGTCTAGGCCATATACTGATGAACCAGTCTTTCATGCAGCACAAATATTGTTTTATTTATCACTACTAGGGACCACCCCTGACTTTGCCTGAGCGGAATAATATAAATGTATTAATACATAAACCATCCAGAAAAAAGTCTGTTAATTACGGTGAAAACCACATCAAAAATTATTGCATTGTTTAAAAGATATACATGGACAAACAGGCAGACAGAGAAATAGTAACTTAGTTTTATACTATACTAGCTGTCCCCCGCGGTATTACCCGCGTTCCCGTGGGATGTCACATGTATTATACATAAAAACCTTCCTCTTCAATTAAAAAAAGTAAAAAAAAACCGCATCAAAATCCGTTGCGAAGTTTTAAAGATTTAAGCATAAAATGAAATGAAATATTTATTCAAATAGGACTTTACAGGCACTTATGAATGGTCAGACTGTAAACATACATAGGGATATAGGGGCAGAGAAAGCGACTTTGTTTTATACTATGTAGTGATAAAGATTATAGATGATAAATGTAATTTATAATGCCTAGTTGTATAAAATTGTTATGTATATAAATGTTCTTAAGATTTCACAATGTTTTTTTACTTATCTAAAACTTATATCTTATACTGTTTTATAAGACCTGCAGGGAATTCAAAATCAAGGTATAGGTAGTGCCTAAAGAGATCCCATTGATCCAAGGTACCTACTACACAGTAGACTACAACTTCTGAGATTCGATTTTGTAACGAAAGTGGCAGGCTCAGCGACGTTTCGTTGCGGTCTGTATGCTGTCTCTTTCACTAACTACGCCATTACGTGAGAGGTAAGCTCTCCGAGGCCTAGTTGCGCTCGCTCGCCGACGTTGTTTGTCTTCGCTGAATAGGGGGCTGTTCAGGAAGCCAAATCAAAGTTGAATAATCTATGATCAAAACCATTGCCATCTTTAAATTTTAATTTACCATTATAAAATAAAAATTGACTCACCATAGAGTTGGATCAAAGCAGACCGGTTGTAAAACCTTTGTTATATGTAAGTAAGTTAACTTAAAAGTGTAACATCGAAAGGTGATGGGAATACATTGCGGCGAATACAAATGACTATGGATAGGGCAGGATTATAAAGTGATAAATATACTTCTAAGAGATTAACAAATGGACTTCTAGAAACTGAGAGTAAACATAAGTTATCATTTCTTTATTAGGTATCCGTCTTGACCGCTGTTTCACCCGAGTTATTATCCGATAGATATATCTATAAAAACACAAACTAAAAACAGTAATTCAAGACAACATTAAATTAAATAATATTTTGTAATTAATTTTAAAATCAAACAGAAATATCATTTTTATTTATTAGGTATCTGTCTTCTGACCGCTTTTTCACCTGAGTTATTATCAGATAGATATATCTATAAAAAAAAACTTAAAACAGTAATAAAGACAAAATTAAATTAAATAATATTTTGTAATCAATTTTGAAATCAAACAGATATATCATTTTTATTTATTGGTAATTTGGTATACATAGATAGGAAAGTTCTAATACCTTATACTTACTAGGGACAAAAAAAAATGTATAAAAAAGAAAACTCAAAGATTCAATATACACACATTTATTACAGATATGCCATCCTAAACATGAACTTGACGAGAACAACTGCAACTGCTTCTATACAATTATGTATACATAATACTTGACAACAATGTGAACTAACAATTTGTTACTCTCTAATGTGCAGGACAAACAGAATACATCCCTTATTTATAGTTATATGTGGATATTAATTAACCAATAAACTAAAAGGTCATATTCTACCTTCCTGCACTAACATTAAAACATAATTTCATACTCTCCTACAAACATTGTTCAAGTTATAAATAATACAAGAAAACAATGCCCAAAGGAAGGCATGAAAAACATAACTTCAATGTTTGACTCAAAATTTCAATTCATAACATATTATATACAATATTAACGTAAACCCTACATTAACAATTAATTCGCTTAAAATACATAAATTAATTACGCTAATAAATATTTAAAATGATGTGTAAAATTTTAAAAAAAGAAATAATACGGAAGCACTTAAAAAAACATGTTTATTATTTGCCGGCCCTTAAAAATATATAGTAAGAACCTGCTGTTTATTATTCCAACAATTAATATTATATTGTTTTAATTTGATTAAATATTCCCAATCCTCGAAAACCATTTCTCAGATGCTTATTTAAAATATAAAGTCGCGTACAGACAGACCGAGGTTAATGAGGCACTCGATCGCTCGAAGCAGCCTTTCAAATCACCTCTCGTCCGAACTGATCAAACACTACAATAATGGCGGTGTGTGAGCAAAAATTTTTATTCTAAAGGAAAACATTACCTAAGACTAGGGTCTTTCTTATACACAATAATACTAAACGCGCCGTCAGCTCTTTAGATTATTATATTATATAAAAATATCTGGCGATTACAGTAACAGTGATTATTATATTAAATATTATTGTGTTCCAAACAATGTATCTAATGCTTGTGGAGACACGACATCATCATGTATCCTACTTGATTAGTTAGTATATAAACTAAAATTTATTCATCTGAAAATAAATTAAATGATCTTGGTCTGCATATGATACGACCAAAAATATTGTTCAAGGTAAACAAAATAGAAATCAAATATTTTCGATCGTATTATAAGCCTGAAATCTCGAGTTTGTACGACCCATACTAATCATAACAAATCGACATTGCTATAAATCTGTTAGATATTTGGAGAATTTTAATAATATAGATTAATTGATTATGCAAATATATTTTAATAATTAATAAAATTAAATTTATCCTCTATGGAAAAGTGTCGTAAGAAGACTTCATTTCAGTACAATTTGGAATGCATACAATATAAAAAAAGGTTCCTTTATAAAAGTGTCAGCTAAAAAAGGAACCACAAAACAAAGTCTTTCATAAGCGATATGTATTTCTCCAACCCAAATGTAAAAGATATCTAATAAATTCATATTAAAATATGATATAATGCCATATTACAAAAGTATAAGCATAAAATAAACTTAATTTAAAAGGAAGGCATTGAGTTTATATAATATACAAACGACTGACATCAATGTCAAGAGAATTTGGCTAACTATTATAATATAAGTCATTTAAAATTGGTATTGGGAGCTGTTCATTTATAGAATAATATAATTTATTATATAGATAAATTAACGCCTCACGAAGAATTTTAGGCAGCCTCACTTAGTATGCAAACACCCTTACAATAGCGATGACAATAAATGTTACATACGTTACCAAACCCGATTACGAACTCTAAGGGATACCCAACTGCTGTAGGTATATTTAATACCGCGCGGTACAACGCCGTGTATTGGTATGAATGGCCGCGGCTTGAGCGAAAAGAGAATTCTTCGGCCAACTCGACTCGACCGATTTCGATTTCCTCTTTGGTTTGAAAAGTAGGACGCCGCGCATCGACTTACATCTGAACATGTGATAATTGGGCATTTAGTTGTCAGCTGACCTTAATCATGGACGCAGGTTTATTGGCGGCGCGATGACAAAACTACATTTACATAATACGCCCGTTACATCTCTTATACCTTCAACGATTCCGAGCGTGAAGATATAAAGTATCTGTAAATGTAACCAGCTCCCACGCAATACCAAAGTAACAAATATAAAGTAAATAGGTATTCATCAACAAATTCTTGTGGATATGTGAAATGAGAACACAACCACCGTGCACTTCCATAATAAAATAAAGTTTATGATAAACTAATAAAACTACGCTATTAACAGCCCTTGTCTACGTTACATATAATTGATCTAAACACTATAATATGTTTATAAATACAGAGGCATAACGATAGTGTGAGTTGGTCTTTATTTTGAATCAGCGGAAATAATTCCGCATTCTTTTTTATAAAATTGTAACATAATTAAATAAAAAACTGTGTGTCGTAAAGACACGATAGAAGTGAAACTTTTGTATTACAGGGAACCATTTTAATTATTGATCAATCACTTTTGAATAGCATATATTGTGTTTTTCATTAATTTATTTTTGTCACACAAAAAGGTTTAGGATCAGAATTTCAAAGCCCCATAAGAAGCTTTACTTCAAACTGCGTTATTTCATATACAGTATTCCGTTTGAACAGTTTACTTTGATACATGCCACATAAGGTTTATTTTCATTTACCATCATGTGTGCACACCTATCCTGACTTTAGTGTTAGTGAAGAGAGAAGTTACTGCTTTTTATTTAATTATATTAGCATTTATCTTTTCAGATACAAAAACCAGTTTGATTAATAGCCTCTTTTTTATGCGGTAACGTATTATTATAATATTATGAAAGAATGACATACAATAAGTACATCTTAAACTATCTATACGTGTTTAGCTATAATTAAACATTAACAACACTATATACTGTGTTCACATGCTGAATTAATTATATGATTATAATAGTGATCACAAGCAAAATGATAAATAATAAAAAATTGTATTTTGGCAATACATAATATTGTTTGGAGGACACTGGTTATATTTTTTATATTGGCAACGATCAAACAACATGTTCGTTCATATCATTCAATCATGAAAACCGTTCGGATATACACACAAAACACCATTATAACAAATTTCATTATAAAATGTCCAGACAGTAGAAATTTATTACAAATCACACTCCTGAGTACCAGTACAATATTTCACCTATTCAATAACCTTCTATTTTCAAAAAAGAAATTACCTTTGAGCAATTTAAAAACTGTAACGTATTTCAAGTAGCTGCATTGAAATATCAACCTTATATAGATAGACATAAATAATGTTCAAGTATGTAAAACCAACTTTTAGATCTGGTACCAGGAGTGCATAAGCTGCATGGGGATCTCACAGTATTGGGTGTCAATTGCGGGGGACACCGGTGAAGCTGACCGGCTGTTCGTTGGTGACGAGCGTCGCGCGCGGGGCCGTCGACGGGGCCCCCACGCCGGCCTCCAAGTTGGCCGCCGACGTCCTCATGTCGTCTATTGACCCCCTGGAGTTAATAATGAATATAATTGTATTTTTACCTTTACTTGGTCGATGATTAAAGAATTTAGAGATTAGAGATTATATTTTTGTAGGATCAGGTGTTACATGCTATGTTTGTGCAGTTTGCTAAACGATCGAAAAAAAGAACTACATCACATTGAAATTAATAAAAAAATGTCATAAATCTTTAAATCTAAATTAATAATAATAGGTGGTCGAGATTTAAATGGGCCGTTTGACAGCTAAGCATGTAATTGAAAAGTCATCTTTACTGCTCTTGTGTTGAGGTTCACCTATTAATTCTATGGTTAATTGTATGATGATGGACCTTATGATAACGACATTAGGTACATTATTCTATAACACACTTTGCTCAAAGCGACAATTTTTTTTTATTCTACATGGGCCGACTAACAAGTACACGGTTCACCTGATCGTAAGTGGTCACCGCCACCTACAACACCAGAGCATCGCCAATGCGTTGTCGACCATGGGACATGAAGTTGTTGAGTCTCATGCCTGTAAATTCTCCGGTTCCCTTACCTTTCTAAGTGAAACAAAGAATAAAAGTGCACTACTGCTTCACGGCGGAAGTAGGTAAGGTGGTAGTACTTCCTCGGACGAAGTCTGCACTAAGAGCTCTACTACTCAATTAACTTAAGGGGTTAGCAAAATTTTAGTTCGCAATAAATTAAGACTACGAAATAAAAATCAATACAACACATAAAAATCAATCACAGAAACGATATTGCAAAATGTCCACATGACAGTGCAAGCAAGCCAAACTGAAAACATATAAACCATTAGTAAGTTTGGTTATTGTACGTTTAGTTGGGGCGCCACACGTCGGGGTCCTCCATGAGGGTGACGCTGTGGTCCTGCGAGCCCGGCAGCGGGGCCCCGGGCGGCGTGGTGCCGCCGGCCGCCATCGCCGCCATGTCGTCGCGAGTACCCCTGCACGCGGGCACCACCCCGTTATTACACACACGCGCACACACACACACCCTCACGCACATATTACTGAATAGATGTGCAGAAGGACTGCTCTCTGTATATTAAATAAAACATTCTGGGGCATTATCTACACACGGTTATCTGATCACAAACTAAGTTTGTACTATGGAAACCAGATAACTGACACACTTTATTACTTTTTTTCTTAATACATATTTATATGGATATTTACATTTTTCTGGGATTATAAGGTGTTAACCGGTTGTAACGTTAAATTTGACCTAAATATAATAAATGGTTTTGAATTTGAATTGAATCTAACCTCTGATGGCGTTAACACGCTTTCGCGGTAAATTCGGCGTGCCCAGAAGAGTCTTAATCGGGGATAAATTAAAGGAACTGCGCTGAGTGCTCCCCGTGGTAGGTTTGCTGTCTATTCGAGGTCGAGAAATCGGCAAAATCTTATGGATGCCTCCTAACGGCATCAGCTGTACAGATATTAGTCTGTTTTCATAAGAGACAAAGTGAACTACGTGGATAATCTAACTTCCGTATCGTTTGCTATAGTCTATAAAGCGAACCTTCTGCGTACATCTATTTAGTACATGTTATCCTCTTTGTGAGGTTGTTAGTCAACACACACGTTAAATAAAGCAATATCATTTATTATTATTGTTTTAGATAATACCATTAACCCAATATATTAAATACATAAATATATATAGGCATTAAATTTAATGATCAACATTTTGACACAAGATAGAGTTACACCATATTTTTAAAAAACTTTTTAAGGCTTGTCACATTTCATTTTTACCTTATATATTTGTATATATAGCTGTTATAAATCTATCTTTTACGGTTCATGACAGACAGAGGGACGTACGAGCGGACGGCAGGGTCTTAGTATTAGGGCCCCTTTGGTACCCTTTGAGTACGGAACCCAACAAAATTGGTAAACATAACTAACACTAAAATGAGTGAGATCCTGAGGTTTTATATAATTCAGGCACCTCCAAAGCATGTTTCAAGTCTTGTTCGAATGAAAATCGGTGTAACATCCATCTCATATAAGCATTGGTATCATAATTATATTTTAAACGTATACACTTATTTTGTAGGAACATTCTCGAGCAGGCTGAAACATTGGGTTGGAGTTAACAAAATCCAAATTTGCTATTCAAAAATAACCTTTGATATTAAGAGAATAAAACTTACTACTAAAACTAGTCGACTAGTAAATAAGATTTCAGACTTCAATATTAACAAAAATGGATTCTGTTAACGGAGTAAATAAATATTTAATAATAATGTGCTTACTTCTTGCCGAGCGCCATCATGCCATATATGACTCCAGTGGCGAAGATTAGCCCGCTACCGAACCAGGTGCTCATGCTCAGGAAGCAGAGGAAGAACGGCGGCACTGCTAGACTGGAATAAAATAGTAGGTTCAAGACGACATCTCGAAAATATTTGGGACATTCTTTACACACGGCCATCTGATCCCAAACTAAGCTGAGATTGTACTAAGGGAACCAGATAACTAATATACCCACTAATTCTTTTTCCAAATGCATACTTATATTGATATTTACAGCCGGATAAATGTTTGACCAAAGTGGGAATCGAACCCACGACCTGAAAGGTCTCCAATCACTAAGCCCGGCCCGTCAAATTACAGCCCCTTTGGAAGAGAAAAATTAATACATCATAACAAACTGTGATAAATGTAAGATTAAAATAACAAAGCGATATTCTCCAAATCACATACCTACTGCGAATTTTAATGGTGATTTGTTAAGGTGTCTTACGCCATTCTACAAATATTTGCACCAACTGTTTGTTCTGTATTTAATGTATGAACTTAAGTATTTAAAAAATAGTATATCATACTACAATAAGGCCGCCTAAATTGTTTGCACTTTTAATGTTTGTAGTGTTCTTTTTATTTTATTTTTATGTGTTGTGAAGATTAAAGGATATTTGTATTGTATCGTATATCTGTTAAAGTACAGTCATGAGTATGAATATATTCTGTAACTAGCTGTAACCCCGCGGTTTCACCCGCGTTTATCGAAATCATATATGGCCTATAACCATCTACCAAAAAATCCGTGTCGAATAGTAGCAGTCCCATACCGATATGTTCAGTAGTTTTTAGGTAGTGGTGCGTCAAAGCAAACCTATTTTGCTTATCTGATCTATCTTATTTCATGATTAATTTCTCTTCTTTCCTTTGTAAACGGTTCGACTGTTACAACAACTCTGTCCCTGTAAATAGTAACAGTGCTGTTGAATTATGTGAAGGGTGTCAGATACCATTTCCTAACTGTCCGTTTTCCCGGTATAATTTTAATTAATAGTAGAATGTAATATGAAACGACCTAACAGCAGATTTTCAACACATGATGTATTACATAATGTACTTATATAATAATAAACAGAGTTAAGCCAATGGCCAATAAAAAAGCAACCATTGTCACCGTTTGGAGCGTGAATCATCGCATAAAGGCGGCAATATAGCGCTAATAGTCTCTCATTATCATATCCTGCTCAACGAAATAATAAATTTCCTGACATATTCTTTACACACGGCCATCTGATCCCAAACTAAGCAGAGCTTTTACTATGGAAACGGTAATAAGTGATATACAACATACTTTGCTTTTTTTTTTCAAATGTGATTATTGGGTTATTTACACTTAGACACCACAAATAATAGTTCTGGGTGAGAATCGAACACACGACCTGTGGTCTCCCGGTGAGTTTTAAAAGAGCTCTTAATCCAGAGTTTGTCCGGGGAAGTACTTATTTGGACTGCCTGTTTATTGACCTAATTGTCATTTAAAAAAAAAGAGTTACGGCGGCTACCCGTTGCCGTTGAGAGCCAGTTTCGCTTTGTGTATGTTCATCACCTTTGGTCACTACATTATTTACCATAGCAGGGAGGTGATCAAATACAAGCCACTACAGTGAGACATGGACTGCTGTTTCACGACGGAAATGGGTATGATAGTGGTACTTTCCCAGAACTCTAAACTAAAAGCACTACTACGTCATGAGGATGTATTTACTTATGGCATTTTCCTGAGCATTAAATTATTTATATGCGTACATTGTAATAAAAGAGCTATAATTACGTGCTCATTGGAACAAAACAACAATAATCTATATACTATAAATATAAGACATCAATAGTGCATTGATCTAACATAGATGGTAACAACAGACGGCGTGTTTACGTCCTTTCATATACAAATTGCATGTGAATAAACAGCAGCGTTATAGTACTCTGACTCTTGTTAATTTGTTTATAGAATTGCTATTTGCTTGAGTTGGTAAACATTAAGTATAAGTCAGTTTTATATCGACATTAAATCCAATTAAGCCGCTAAGTAGACTATAGAATTACCAAGATGGTTAGACATATACGTTGTCAAAAGTAAATTTGTCTTTAGTCACAAAAAAACAATCAGCTTACTGTTAGTTCTATAGATCTTTTCGTTTGCTTTTCTCTCGGCATTGACGTAAACTGATCATGTCTGTGGGGTCATTCATTTTCATTCAGGAATTTTCAGGGCACCATTTTACGTCCACTGTTATTTCTTACATATAAAGATAAACTATCTTACTCACCCAACATACAAAGCAGCCTTGTTCCAATAAGGTCTGGTCTCCATCTTATCGCTGAGCGTCTGCACGTAGTCGATGAAGAAGCAGCAACACGGCGCCTCGCACACAATCACTATGAAGCCGGCCAGCATCTGCCATATGCCGGCGATCAGGCATCCCACATTGAGCATGATTATTCCCGTGCAGTTCAGTAGACCGAGGATTATTGCAACTGTAATTATACAGTTAATCGTAAATATTCAGTGGAAGAGATACACCTACAATAGATATCTAATGTCCCGGGAAATTCTTTACACACGGCCATTACTACCCAAATAATAGTTTGTTCTATGGAAACCAGATAATACTACATCTACACATACACAACTTTTTTATTTATTTGTGCATTGAAAATATGTATATACTTATGTAGACACAGGACAATCGGATATGTTCATGCACGCATGTGTATGTATCACCACCAAACCCGAGTTCTGTTTATCAGTATCTAGTTATTGATCCTCTCTATGGTGTCGTAAGAGGCGAGTAAACCGATGATTATGTGCACTTTACACCTTGCACTAAAAATACATCAATAACATTCTAAAAGTGAGTTGGCGACAGGCAGGCGGCCGCATAAAATGACAATGTACATATTGCGCCTATATTGAATTACTGGAAATGATTAATTTGAAATTTTACTATGAATTATCCCTTAATGTATAGGCATTGCAATCTTCCTAGAGCTCAGAGCGAACGCGGGGCGAGGCAAGTACCTACTGAGATGTCCCTACGGTACATAAAACTGAACATAAAGAATTTTTATTATCTATTATCTGCATTCATCCTGTCCCATTGTCAGATCAGAAACTAAGTTCGAGAATCTACTGCAGATATGACCAAATGATAATCTTAACTAATATTACCAGGAGAAAGTGTATTTTTGAGTGTTTTTTGGACGTGGAGTGTAATCTCGATGGGCAAGTTGGTTTGGTTACTAAAGACCCATCCAGGACAAATATTTGTGTCCATGAACATATGTCTATTTCCTATGAGTCGGCAAATATCTATATAAGTTATCAGTTTTCCATACTCGGTACTCGATTCTCGCAGGCAACAGCTGTACAGTGTACGTACCTATGTATTCTGTTTTGATAGCGCGCTGCGCGTATCCAAGAATTGTGCAGGTAATTACGGGACTCTCGGTGTACTGTTTACTAAGTTTACTAAGAATTAATTTAATATTTATTTTTAATGTAATTTTTTTTCATCATATATGATCGCCAACTATCACATCCTGAAATATTGAAGGTATCTCACCAGTCACCTGTATAACAGGGTCACCAGACAACAAGCAACGAGGGCGCAGCTGACTCAAAGACACTGTGAGAGAGTTTGGAACTCGTAAAAGATGGGTGGAAGAGCGAGAGGTTCTACTGAGGTCAGTGTGTATTGTCTTATTTCTCTGAATCATACGTAAACAATGTGATGATGGATGGATAGACGTTGGATACTCTTTCACGCAAAAACTACTAAACTGATTTGGATGAAACTTGGCACACATATGTCATAGTTTATAAGCATAAGAATTTTTTATGGCGGAAAAATATAGCTTCTCTCGGGAAAGCGACGGACAGCAAAATTTACGGGCAACATGGGGCTTAGACGAGTCAATTAGGTCATACTATGCCTCATACAGTGCCCCAAGGGGGCCTAATAAAAAATGTTTCCTCACCCGATGGCCCCGCCAGGGGATCGTGATTGAGTGTCGGGGTCTTAGAGGCAGAGGGTGGAATTGGCACTATTGGATTCTTTAGTATAGTAGAACAAATTTTCCGAAAAAAAAGTTACCACACAAAACCAAGGATCTCGTTCAGAGTGAATGAATTCCTGGATCCGCGCCTGCGAGAGGACGTGACTGGGGACCGGAACTGGGGCATATTTGATGATTTTTGGCTGTCAGAAAGACTAGAAGGCTTGTCAAAATAGCGACGAGAAGGATCTTTGTGATACTGAGTTATGATGGAAAGCTACGTCGCTATGAAGGTCAAATTTCTTCAAACCACGGGCCCCACAGCTTTGGGGATCAAACAAGTTTATAAAAAACTAAAATATGTCAATACTACTGCTCCTACACATCAATAAAAATGTACCATAAAATAACGAGTATTTATGTAAATTAAATAGTCTAAGATTCTTGTTCGAAAACGAAGCGGTAGGTTACAGTTCTAATTTTAGATTTGTGTATTAAAATTATAGCAAAACGTAAAGCCGGTAGCGTATCTACTGCTGTTGGCCTAACGCTGTCCCATCCTGTATTAAACGCTTCAATAATCATAAACTTAAACAAAAACCGTAAACAGATATCGGCTATAGCCAGATAACCTTGATAAAAAACCATACAATAAGAAAATTAAACTATTTTTAATGAAATAAACTTTATCAAAGAAACAATGAATCTCAATGTTATCAATTCTTATCAATGTGACTAATGTTAAACTTACTCAGGTATGTCTAAGGTCACTACTACGTTATATTAGGAAAAAATATTCATAGCTCGAGGTTAATTTACATTTTTTTTAAGTGGCAACTTCTTTAGGCGCTATCAGAGAATATTGGCAGAGAAAAAGCTTATGGATTCGCTACAGATAGGTTTTGGCTACGAAATTTCAGATCTGGAGATAGATACAGATATATGATTACTATTATATCGCTTAAGGCTATAGATATGAAATGATTTCAGATTATCCGGATTCGGATAGTTTCGATTACGGATATTAGATTTCTTTAGGAATTGTAATCGGGAAAAATAGTAATCAGTTATTATTGGCATATCAACTACGCCTCCAAAATCAGCCTTTTTAAGTCATTGCATATTGAAAAGTAAACACTAGATTAACGTGCGTAAAACATGTCTCATGTAGTCTCCACCCATATCTGGATATAATCAAAACTTTTTAGCAGTTCCAGTTGCGGTTTGGGATAGATTTTTATTCCAGATATCCGATAGTTTCAGTTATGGTTACGGAGCTCAATAATATCTCTGGTTCGCGTTACCCATATGCAAATGTTAACAGTATAGCTATGACTATGAGGACTTGCGATTGGTCAGCATTGAAAGCATAATATCAAAAAAGAAAACATGAACATCATTACATAGTTTTCAGTTGTGTCCACAGTCTCCATCCCTGCTTTTTTTTACTGTAGTTAAGCATGTATTTATGATGTTGCCAATCATACAAAGCTTCAAAGAAAACTGGCTGATAGATATTCAACAATTGGGTACAATGTAGTCTCAATGTAACTTATAGTAATTGTGATATTGTTGACCTTAGACACCTTAGATTCAATGTCAGTTGTCATATATTTTATCTATACTAATATAAGCTAAAGCATTTGTTTGTTTGATCCAGATAATTTCTGGAACTAACAGACTGATTATAAAATATCTTTTTGCATTTGATAGCCCATCTCTCGAGGAAGGCTATAGGTTATTTAACATCACACCATTACCTTTAGGAGTTGAACAAACAAGGAAACTTGTAAGAAAGTATGCAAAGCGAGAATTAAGTAATAGTGGGTGGATGCAATTTGTCCATAGACATATTTAACTGGCCAGAGAATAATAGACTCCTTTTTACTGCTGACAGAAAACCCATTATTAGTAATTAAGAAAACTAGTATCATCATAAAGGTTCTGAAAGAGTATAAATAATAATAATCATAGAAACAAATGGCCAATTATATGTTATCAATTCTCATTAGTCCCATTCTTACTGATTATTCTGCTATTGAGTTTGTCTGGTCTTCAAAGTAGTTTTGATCAGCCAGTTAGCATAGTAGTTACCCTGAGACCAAGACTAATAGATGAACCTTATCAACAAGGAATGAAAGAATATTTTTCAGTGACACACTTAACTGTCCAAATAGGTCTTTTAGATCTAGACTTTATGCATTTATGAACAGTATTGAGAGTATATTAACTAATATTATATACTTAACTACTATTTACATTGATTTAATTTGTGCTAATGCTGGAAAATAGCCTCATTTCGTAAACTATTCTCTCATTAAGAATACAGAAATAGTTTTGATCACTCTACTAAGCAGGCTATAATTAGTATAACAATAGATCAGCTATAATTGCCTCTTCATCGTGCTACTTCATGATATGGGGACTACAGTGTGTAGATAAATGTAGGTATGGTAATAGAAATTTTTATTTTTAATAGTTTTGGTTATTTTAATGTAAAAAGACAAATTGTGTCTGTTGTGTATGATTACTTGCACAGACTATCTCTACAGCTACTTAAGGACATATTGGATCTATACGAAGCGCCAGGAGGGCGAGAGGGTGGTATACATTACCCTCTGATAAGATAATATGATCTAATGGAGTGGTTTCTTCAAACGTTCCCTAAACTATGTCAAAGGTCTACAGTAAATTAATGGACAATGCACAAAGGGATACTTACTGACACTGCCAACTGTTCCGAGCCCTCGACCAGCGTAGCGCATCCACCACGGGACGTCATCTTTCTGGATGTTGTCGCCGCCTGGGCGCGCCATTAGCATCGAAATCTTGTCTGTTAGCGACTGGAATAATCATCGTCATTGTTACAGTTGTTTCATGGGGATCTAGAAGCAATTAAATTAATATTTACAACGAATCTTACCATTTTCGAAAAAATCAATTCACTGCCTTGTCAGTCAGTCACCAATATGTCAAGCTAACTGTCAAGCAAAGATTCTATAATATCTGTCAGGTTAATTAACGATTGGCTTGTTTCTTTTGACGAAAATTTGAGATTGATTGTAATAGAATAATTTACTACAAAAGTAACTACTAAACTAAAAAAATTGCAAATATTTCAGCAGGTTCGATTGATTTATATAATTAAAGTATATAAATGTTTCATAGCATAAAAAAGATGAAAATAACGTAGTTAATTAGATAGAGGATAATGCTTATGCATAAACGAAGCTGAGAACAAACTGAGTAAATTTTTATGTGTAATTTTGCGTTATGTTTCAAATATTTTATTTCAATATGATATAAAAAACTTTTTATAATTCTTTCTAAAAATAAATATATTTTAAAAAATATACCGAAAATATACGAAATCAATGATCTTCCTAAAATAATTTGAATATAAGTTTGAACAAAACTGTTGCAGACAGTAAAGTGTTACTAAAAATTTATAAAAGTGTATTCAATAACGTGTCAACAAAACGCACTCCATGTCCGTCGGCTTCAGCGGGTCGCGTTTGTAATATTTGCATTACATGAGTTTTTGCAAATTTACAGTTCTGTTGTGAAATCGGCGATAGTTTCTGAAATTCATGAGGAAAGTGGAGGATTAGAGCAGTTATGCAGCCCATCACAATGCTCCCGAAACTTACGGAGGCTACCCAAACTATGTGAGTGACATGAGTCCAAAATCTTCGTAAAACGCTTACGTTCCATTCGAAATACATCAGATAAATGTCAGTTAATCCTATTTGCATGTAATATGCAGGATTTGCGATAGAAAACTAAAATGTATTAACTAAAATGCAAATATTATAACCTGTTGCCTAAATTATCCGTCATGCTTATGAATAGTCTCAGCCCTTTCGCGGTAATAGAATCGTATTATCTTTCGCAGTCATTATTTGAACCTGCGAAAATAATTATCTTAATATGGTTGTATAGTTGAGCCCACTGCTATTAAATCACCCATTTCCTATTAATAAGTATCAATGTTTGTAATGTTTGGAACCCATCAACAACTGATTGTGATGACTTTCGGCCTGCCGATACGGATAGATTACTAGAGTGGGTACTTTCCCAAGCAATTTGTGGAGTTGTAATGAACAAAGTACCTTAAAAAAGTTGCTTTCCATTACCCTTTTTATGAATTACTACATGGTTTCAACTGCATTTCTGGGGGATGTAACATTTTCCTTGGACAAAAGTATCCTAAGTGTTAGCACAGATTATAAACTATCAAGAGTCAAGTTTTATCCAAAACCATTGATTTGTTTTTGCATGAACAAGTAAAAAATGTCTATCCATCATCACAAACTTTCACATAGATATTATTACAAAGGCTTTACTTTAATGATATAATTGAAATTAATCATTGTTATTTGTAGATCATTCTCTGAGGGGGATGGTGTATGCAGCGCAGATGTTTATGCCTCGGATGTGGTGGTAACAACCAATGCTGGTACCCATGACCATGGCAGCTCTAAGGTTACATTGAAGAATCTCGTAATCTACAACTGGGAACCCAAGTACTACCCAGGGCAGTTGCTCGCCATACATATAAGTGGAAAATACTTTGCATATTCTATTAAAGGTAAGTGAATTGTGTCCAAGTTTGAATCACCTGTGACCAATATTTGTTTTGTACTTCTAATACTCTTTCACATACTAATGGGATTAGGAATGGCCTTAAACTTTTATTCACAAGGAAGGCAAATGGCTTGTTGGTTGATTTGTTAACTTGAAAATACTTTTTATAATTCTAACCTTCCAACCCAGTTAACAGTGTCAAAGAACATAAATTTACAGAAAGCATAACCTGTTCTTCTTAATTCTCTGCTCTTAAGGAAGTTCTTAAAAAGATTGTTTAACAAACAGTAATATACTTTCAAAATCTACTGGATAACATTCCAGCATTGGCTTATGGGGAAAAGAGTGGTTCATAGCATCTTTTCCATACTCATTTTATCTAATATTTTTCATTGATTAACTCGCAACAGACCATTGTTTTAGCTCAAAGTTTTGTTAAATTTCTGAATGAGGAGACCTGCATTTAACAGAGCATTGTATGGAGTTGTCATGGGCAAATATAATTCTTATCACTATCACTGTCTCTCTGATGTTACTCATCTCTATGTAAACAGAGCTTGATAACTAGTGGTTATTTTGTTTGCAGCTCCAAACACACTGAGTCCAGGCTTATGGAGTGGCATGGTGCGTGTGGTATACAATGCTGAGCCAGGTGCTGATAGCCGGGCTCTCATCAAGGGGATGAAGGGAGAGGTACATTATTTATTGCAGCTATTATACACATGGACATAAGAGATATACATATTAATATTTACACCCAGATACAGAACTAACAGACATGTTCATACCCACATGCGTGTTTTTCCTGGGTGGAAATTGAAGCCACAACCTGTGGTAGTTGGGCTCTGTAACCACCAGACCAACTGGTCTGCCAAATAAGCAATAACAAGATTACTTATAAAAGGCTAATCATTTAAGTACATATTTATCAACCTTCTCTAGAATATGGATAAATAAATAGTAGTCATTAAAACATTATTAGAATTTTCATGAATATTTGTGGTTTATCAATGATTTTCCTATATTATTTGGTTACAGGTACAAGATCTAGCATTTGCACACATCCAAAATCAGGTGATACTTGCCTGTATTGATGATCAAGGCAACTTCTACGTTCATGAAATTGAAGCCACTGATAGTGGGCTCAGGTAATTTATTTTTAATTGTTTACTACTACCCAGTGCCAGATTAACCACAAAGCAAGTGTAGCAATTGCTATGGGCCCCGTGTGTCTAAGGCCACCCACCACCAATTGTTTTTTTTACCAAAGGCCCCCCGACAATTTGCTACGGGCCCCGCGCTTGCTTAATCCGGCACTGCTACTACCGTTACTAATCTCAAAGGTGTTTGTAAGAGGCGAATATAAATTCAAATTGTCCTGTTTTGACAGCTAAAAGTGTTATAGTAAATGTACCCTATGGTATTGTGGTATGGTTCATAAGCATCATCCTACAATTAACCATTGGATCAGTAGATGAACCTTATGACATATGGCAATAAAGATGATTTTTCTTTAGCATTCCTAGGTGTTACTAGTCCTGTATTCAAAATGGTTACTGTCGCCACAGATGCACACTAATAGCGGAAGTCCGCGAAGATACAGGATTGTCCGGCTCGGCGCACCGCGTGGTGTGGTGTCCGTACATACCGGATGAGGACGACGAAGCACCTAACGATGACGTCGCCAAGTTGCTCCTCACTACACACGCTCATGTTGGTAAGGAATATTGTTATCTATCTATCTATACATAAATTGTACTTGGACTAACTGACTGATTCATCCTGAGCCTAAACTGGGGCTATAAATCTGAAAATTTACACAAAAGAAGAAATTTTTGAAGGAATAATGGATGCAAGGTTGTTTGTAAGCTCAAAATTTCATATTATTGTTTCTGGTTAAAAATAAATGTACACTTAAATCATTGATCCCATGAGATGGTGAATTAGTGGTTGAAAGTTTATGTGTTCATCAATATTATATTATAACACTATTTATCCTGGGAAAATGGAACATCCATCGGGAACGCGGGTGAGACCGTGTGGGATACTTAGTTATTATTATTAATACAATAGCGGCTTTAAGCTGATCTGTGTTTATGATTTGAGGGTTTATCAAATCTGTTTTTAAAAATTCCTCTTAGTTGTGTTTATTTTTGGTACCAAAAGCATAATGTGTTTGACCACACACTTACCATGGTAAGTTATGGTGTTGCTGCAGGTGATAAGCACACAAAGTCTAGATGGGAACTGAAATTGCATTAACAGACTATTTTTAGTATTTAAACTTATTGGGGTTTGAAATAACATAATTCCCTTCTGCGAAGACGTTTCACCCTCGTTCCGAGAGATACATAGTCCAGGGATAAAAAGTATCCTATTTGTTAATCCAGGCCATAAACTACCTGTGTGCCATGTTTAATCCAAATCTGTTAAGATTTTGCACGGATGAGTAACAAATATATATTAGATCCATCCATCTATCTTAAAAAACTTAATATTTATGAAAAAAATTACTTTAAATATGTAATAGTTGTTTAAAAAGCATTTGTTGACAATATTATTTTAGTAAGACACCCGCCAAGATGTGTGATCATTATTGATGTTCCCAGGTCGCATGTGGTACATGGGCACGATAGGCGACGCGGTGGCGAGCGAGCCGGAGCGCGTCGGGTCGGCTCGGGCGCTGTCGGGCGGCTCCGGCTCGCTGTCGTGCAGCGAGCACAGCGCGGCGATAGTGGACGCCGCCTTCTCGCCCGACGGCACCGCGCTGGCCACCGCCTCCGCCGATGGTTACGTCATGTTCTTCCAGGTTACACTCTTATAACCAAATTTACAGTTATTATTGTACCCATATCTAGGGCGATGATGGTTCAGTCGACAGTGTAGTCGAATGCGGTGAAAAGTCGTGGGTTCAAATCCTTGATCCTACAATGAGTTTGGAAAACATTATAGGAAAGAAACATAGTCCAGCAGGGATATGTTCATAATAAGTATGTGTTAGTTCATTAAATATAACGCTTTTAAAATTCATCGTTTACATTTGTTATACAACTACCTATTTGAAGACATTCGAGAATTACCAAAGCATCAATTTAAACAGATAGTTAATAAATTTAACAAACACTGTCTAACTACTTATTTATCTAACGTTTTCGTTGTTTGATGGAAAAATTGCTGAAACTGCCCTTGTTTGTATAACGTCAAGTCACAAGCATAAGATCTTTTGTATTAAGTCCCCGTTTTACTTTTATCCCATAGCTAAATGAGTATTTTTAATACAGGTATACATGCACAACGAGAGTAGCCCGCGCTGCCTGCACAAGTGGCAGCCGCATGCCGGGAAGCCCCTCAGTTGTCTGTTCTTCCTTGACAACCACAAAAATTATAATACTGAGTGAGTATTGCATTACGTCTACTATGGTCATTCGACCTGTGACGTGGCAGTAAGGGTCTGTAACCAGGTCGAATGGCTCGTCATCAACATAATAACCGACTTGTAGACATTCTATAGTAATACAATGTCTGTAGGCAATGGTAACCACTAACCATCAAGTGTGTCACAACAGCTGCTCTTGAAATCCAACTCTAGGCTTTGTGTGCTCTCCACCATCCGTGGACCGATTGCCAACTTGTTACTCTTTGAAATAAAATAAGTTAAATGTGGGCATTTCACATCCGGTAAAAATAAAACATTCAGAAAACTACCTATCTCATTCTCTCGCCAGTTAGATCCTTTACATGTACACGTTGTCTCTTTTTTCTTTCTACGAGTTTCCAATAATTTATTTCATATCTCCAACAGCGTCCAATTCTGGAAATTTGCGGTAACCGGCGCGGAAAACAACACTACCATAAAAATATGGTCGTGCAAATCCTGGAACTGCCTCCAAACGATCACCTTCACACCTACCATCGGCACGGAGATCACACTCGGTCTGAAGGCCATGCTGGACACCAGCGCCAGCTACCTGCTGCTCTCGGACTTCAAGTCTCGAAGCTTGTACGTGTTGAATATGGCCCGGGATGTAGATGACACCACCGCCTACTGCAAGAGTATCTCAGAGTTCTTGCTTCCGTATTCAGTTCTCAGCTTCTGTATTGTCGATGCTGGTGAGTTATAATTGTTAATGTTCTTAAAATATATTGTGGTAAAGTTTAAATTTCAATTAACAATACCTGAGGGGTCAATATTTCGACTAAAATGTTATGCTGTTAAAGTCTATTTTACAAATTTTTATTTATAATAATAATAATTTCTTTATTTATCGGACAACAAAGATTAAAATAATAGGTTAGTGTTAATATCTAAAAATAAAATTATTATTGTTATCCTACTTAAAAATAAAACTTAATTTCTACCTGACTAGCACTTCCGTGAAGTGATTTAGTATAGGTAAATCAAATTTGTCCATCAACATCCTCAGAATACTATTCCGACTGGACCGCAATCACTCCAAAAGGAACGCCGTTTATGTTCGTATTTTTGACTCAAATCTTATACCTGAATTTTAAAGTAGTAACCTCAGCTAATTGAACTGAAAACATTTTTTTTTTCCAACATATGACAACATTTTGTTAAAAATCTGATAAGTTAATTGTCGACGTTTTTCTAAATCCATGGCGGATTTAATAAGATGTATTTTTTATTCCCTTAATCACTTTCGTAAATCGGTTTTCCAAGGATAATATGTGATGTCAAATTGGTTTGTTACAAGCTTAGCTACCGCGGTTTCTCCCCCGTTCCCGAAAGGCGTAAATATGTGTGATAGTAAAGTTTTCTATTGGTAAAAGAATTGTTAGAATAGGTCCAGTGGTTCGGGAGATTTTACTCCACATATACATCAATTCCCATTAAATCTAATACAATATAAATCTTTTTTTCCTCAGAGGAACAGCAAGTGAAGTGCGAGTCAAGCTGCGACGACCCCTTCCACATGAACGGTTCCAGCGGAGAGGTCGGTGACCCGCCAGACGATTTTGACCTTCATCACGAAGTGAGTATAGTTCATTTTAGAGGGACTTTTATTCGATCAATAAGGCATTCATCCGAAAAAGGGTTCTTGCAAACCAAATTATCTAGATACAAATTTGTTGCTACAATCATAGATAGATAAAGACTCAGGTAGGTAGGGGGGGTTATAGGCTATATAATAGACAATAGATTATAGTAGTTAATCAATTCATTCTGCTTTGTTTGTAAGAAATAAAAGGCTTTATTTAATATATTATTTGATAAGTCTCATGAATTGAAATGTGTCATTGTTGTGTACAGACGGGCAGCTCGGCGGGGTGCGGGTCGGCGGGCGAGTCGTGCGTGTGCGTGCGCCTGTACATCGTGCAGCCCAAGGCGCTGCAGGAGGGCCGCCTCGTGTACGCGCCCGCCGCTCCCGCCGCGCTGCACCACCTCGACAACGATTTGCTAGGTAACAGCTTCTATGTATACAAAGGTTTCCTACTACGGTCATTTTTTTGACAAAACGCCGACACGACAGTGTTTCTTGAAAAACGATTCTTGTATTGGGATTCCTGTATATTATTTTAAATTATTTATTGTATATCGGCCATAGTATTACATACTCAATTCTATTCATAAGATAGAGCCCTGTGACAAACGGGCGGATTGCAGTCTTAGTAATTTGGCATACTTTCTGTATGTAATTCTTAAAACTCTTCACTCCCCACGTAGAAAACAGTGGGTTCTACAAATATTTTCTTTATTCCCAATGTAATAAAATGTTATCAATAAATTCATGCTGTTTTCTTGCGTTGTGTCCTTTCAGATCTAACCTTAGAAGACAAATCCAATGAGTCATCCACAGCCATAGCATCCAGCATCCTGCAGCAACAGAGCCAACAACTCAAGAACTTGCTCATGAGAACGCAGGTCCGTACATCATTGTTTTTATATGTCAATTAGACCTTACTGTCGTCACCTATCGTCTATAGGATTCGAATCCACATATTTCAAGTGTCATGACCAATAAATGATTCGGCATCACCGTAGTAAAATTCCGACAAACTAGCAGACGAAGCGCACAATGGTTACCACCGCCAAAACGCTGTTGATTACCCGTTAATAAGCAAATACATAAAAAAAACATTCTTGTGATAACAACAAAACACATAATTAACACATTCGTAAGAAAATTCCATAAAAATAATATCAATTTTGCAACCTAGTGTTCCATAAATTTACCAGCAATTGGTTCATATTTATTACGCTGTTTCCAGATAAGAACTACTAGTAAAAGTCATTTGTGTGAATAGGAAACATGCTTTTACCTCTTCTGACGACTTACCAATGTCCCAAGATAGTAATAATTCTTGTTTCATTTTCATTTAGACACAACCAGGCAGTCTTATAGGACAGCGACCGGAATCACCAGTGGGCACTCCGCAACTCAATCTTATGACACCAGATGCTTTCAGGTCAGTTATTCTCTGTCTTAAGTGGCCCTTACATGGGATTGTCGTTTTACGTCGCCAACCTGCATGGTGTCCGGCAATATCGAGCAGTATTCACCTTGTATCCTGCAAGAGGCATGTAAGCTCCGCCCACCGCTTCCAGACAAAATAGTACTGATACTGGATGTGTGTGCTACATCTTGCTCCGCAGCCTTGTACGGCGAACTGCTAGGCGCAAAAGTGAATCCCTTTATAGGTATGTGTATAAAATATGTTAAAATATTTGGTATGTTTCAGTTCACCCGGCAAACGCGATGAAGACGATCCCCCTTTGTCCGCGACGCCAGATGTTACCGGCAAGCAAAAGCCTACTAGCGGAGGTAAACAAGACAAATTTTGTTAAAATCAATAAAAACAGTAACCTGTGTATTGAGCTGATAATAGTCTACACCTTTATAAACTTGAGAAATCTTCACGCTTATTATTCCGGAAGGCAGAAGTACTATAAGTATTGAGACCCACATTGTATTGAAGATGTTTAAAGTTCCAATGTGACATGTTATTGTCGGTGTCTCCCGGGCTACAGAAAATCATTACTAAACAAAGAAACATCAATATTACTTTAGAACCTAGACCCTGTCAGTTCTCTAGCCAAGCTTTATAACACTTGAAGTTTTTACAATGACGGGCCAGTTGGTTGTTAGTGACCCTTACTGCCACGCCGCAGGTTGTGGGTTCGATTCCCACCCAGGATAAATATTTGTGTGCATGAACATGTTTATCCTATGTAAGTTAAATTAAAAAAAAAAGTTTTTAAATGTAGTATAGCAGTTATCTGGCTTCCATAGTACAAGCTCTGCTTAATTTGGGAACAAATCAATTTACAAATTGGATGGCCATTTGTAAATAATGTCCTAGTATAGTGATTTATATATTTAATTTGAATAAAATTACTATGACAGGTCTTACAAGCTCAGAAGTTGCGGAGTGTGCTAACAAACTGACGTCAGGCGGTTCGAGTCCATCGCGAGAGGTCCAAGAGATCATGTCACACAACGAACAGCCCTACTATAAGGATATCGTAAGTTAACTAACCTATGCCCTGATTCTTCGAATTGCAGCTTCTTTTTATTATTAATTTAACGAAAGACGTTGAGATAATAAAGTGCTCTTTGATGGTAAGGGTTTCAGTTGAGAAAGGCTGAACCGATTTGGCAATTTTATTAAATCTTTGTAATAGTTCGAATCTAGTTAGAATCTTGGGAATAGAGGAGAATAAATATAAAATAGGATTCAAAATTCAAAATTTCAAAATTCAAAACCATTTATTCAGTTTAGGCCTTCGGAGGGCACTTATGAAGGTCAAATTTAAAGTTACTGAAGCTACAACCGGTTCGGAAATCAGCCTTCAACTGAGAAGAACCGGCAAGAAACTCAGCAAGGTTACATTCTTTTTTATTTGTTATATAATTTTTTATCTATTCTGACTTTTTGGCTATTTTATTATTTCAATTTTACATAATTTTATATTTAACAATTACAAAATACTTATTATAGGTAACATTAAAAAACAAAACAAAAAAAAAAATATGACAAGACTACAAAATAGAAAATAACAATAATTAGGTACTTACAACTTAAAAAAGAGATTTAGAGGTGCACTGTGCAGAGAGCAGCTATTTCCATACATTTTTATCTTCAATATAATGAACTACCTTGTAATACGCTTTCTCTTTCAAAACTTTCCTAATATAATTTTTAAATTTATGATCAGACATTTTGGTTACTGACAGCGGTATCTTATTATAAAATCTAACACAATTACCAAGAAATGACTTGTTTACTTTAGTTAATCTAAAGTATGGAACAACTAACTTCTCCCTTTGTCTTGTATTTATACTATGAGTATCTAATTTTGACTCAAACATTCCTATGTTTCTACGTATAAACATTATATTTTCATAAATATATAGTGAAGGTAATGTCATTATATTTATTTCCCTAAATAAATCTCTTAATGATTCACGGGGACCCATACTGTAAATTGCACGAATTGCTCTTTTTTGTATAATAAATATTGATTCTATATCCGCTGCTGCTCCCCAAAACAAAATGCCATAGGATAAGAGGCTATGAAAATATGCAAAATAAACTAATTTGGCCGTCTCAACATTCGTCAATTGTTTAATTTTCCTAACAGCAAATGCAGCCGAACTTAATTTAGCAGCTAGAGTATCAACCTGGGGTCCCCATTGCAATTTATTGTCTAATGTAAGACCCAAAAATACCGTTTTATTTACAAGATCAATATGGCTCCCATCTATTATTATTTGGCTATCTACTTGTGCTACATTTGGTAAAGAAAACCTTAAGCATTTAGTTTTCTTTGAATTTAGTAATAGATTATTTGTAGCAAACCACCCACAGACAATTGACATAGTATGATTAACTTTAGTTAGATCCTTGTCTTTTCTATTAACTTTAAAAATTAATGATGTATCATCAGCAAACAAGACAATATCTGTGAGGTCATTTACAGCATATGGCAAATCATTTATATATACTAAGAACAAAAATGGACCTAAAATTTAACCCTGGGGTACCCCCATTTCGACTAAAGAGCCCTTGGATGTTGTGCCGGTAATCCCTACCTTTTGCTGGCGATTTGATAAATAAGATAAAACAAGATCATGAGCAGTTCCACGAATTCCGTAGTAGTCAAGTTTTAGTAGTAGCGTACGGTGGTCAACGCAATCGAATGCCTTGGACAGATCACAAAAAATGCCAATCGCATCCTGTGAATCCTCCCATGCGCCATAAATGTGCCTCAGCAATGTTGCTGCCGCATCGGATGTAGATCTTCCCTTCGTGAAACCGAACTGATGACCATGCAATACCTTATGCTTAGTAATGATAGAGGGAATGTTACCTGTAAAATTTGTGAAATATTTAATGTGCTTTTTTATGGGATTTTTGTATTGCCGGAAATATCTAGTATTAAATCTAAACATTACAAAACAAACTCACTATTTTCGTATTGTCTATTTATCCCCTTATATCCTTAAAATTAGGTAATAGCCTATTTGTGCTTGGGAATAGTGTGGCAATCTATCAG
Organism: Habrosyne pyritoides; assembly: GCA_907165245.1. Lineage (NCBI taxonomy): Eukaryota > Metazoa > Arthropoda > Insecta > Lepidoptera > Drepanidae > Habrosyne > Habrosyne pyritoides. The sequence continues at coordinate 14,976,197 of OU015586.1, read as the reverse complement.
TGAGTAATTTTAATTTTCCAACATCACAACTTACTTCAACTACCTTTACCTCTTCATAATATAGTCTAATTGTAGAATTTGTTTGTTCGTGAAATTAAATTGTCACGTTTTTCATATTTATAAAATAAAACTTTTCGATTGTTTAGGAGGACGTTCAGAGCCAGACACCGGAGGTTGAGGCATCGGTCGCCACGATAGTGAACGGTGATACACTGTTCCCGGCGACTGAACCGCTGTTCCCGGCGACTGAAACACTGTTCCCGCCCGCCGACCCAGTGTTCCCGCCCCCTGAACCGCCCCAGAACCAAACACACAACAGTATGTAGATATTTAACTGTAATGTCACGTTTACATATTACTGTTATGTTGTAGTGGTAGCGGACATCATCTCATAGTGTTGCGACTAAGACGTGTTTATAACCACGTGTGCTTTACACCAGTGGTCAACGAAAGTATTACCAAAGACAGTTAATGTCAAGGAGGCAGTTGACTGTAAGAATTCAGCAGAATCACAAATAATAAGACAGAATAATTCGAATGAGCTCCCCATTACGGTAATCTTGCAATGCTTGCCTAATATATATGGTACATCAATATATGAAAACTCAGTTGCTTGAACTTCGTAACGAAACTAATGGCCTCCTAATCCTAGAATGAGCTTTCGGTAAAGGTTACATCGTCCGTAGCACGGTAGTAGGTTATTATTTATAGTATAATTTCATCATTTTTCTTATTAATGTTGTGCTTTGAGTTAAAAAATTATTTATTAATTTGATAACCCTTTTCTAAATATTTTTAGGCACCGAAACCGCATGGCCGGCGATATCCCTCGCTCAGATCACGGAGGCGAACCAGCGCAAGGCGTCGAGCGACAAGTCGGGCGGCCAGTCGCTCAACAACTCGCTCAGCGTGGCGCCCGACGACGCGCCGCCGCCCGACCGCGCCCGCCTCGAGGCGCTCGACCACAAGCTGGACAAGCTCACCGGTCAGTTTTTACCTAACCCTTTATAAGAACATTGTCTGTTTGGTCGATTTAGGTACTCTAGTACTCTCTGACTGTTCCATTCATTCTTACAAGTCCAAACCAGCGAAGCAATTCTTGTCACAGATTACTTTACTAACTTACCGATATACCAACGTTACCTTTGTTCGTTACAGAGTTAATATCAGGCATGGGTCGCGAGTTGAGGGCACTACGCGAGGCGCCGCCGCGGCAACCAGACGAAGCATTCCAGAAACAAACAGCTGTTGCTATTGAGACAGCACTCGCTGAAGGGTAAGTTTACTTATTGTACACATAATGAGAAAGTAATGAAATGATTTTTATTTAATTCATATGGACCTATTTACCACAAATATCTATGAAAAGCCTGACTTTAATACCGGTTCGGAAGGTTGTTTGTTACTAAGAAGAGCCGGAAATAAACTTCAAATTACTCTTTTTAAAAACGAACTATGAAGATTTATTACATAATTTCACCTCGATGCATCCACTCGTTTTTGAGGAAAAAGGTCAACAGTAACGGCGTTAGAACCACTGACGCCCCAGGAAAGAATATTTTGGCGCCCACTTAAGGAAATCATTATAGATTGTTAATTTTTTCCTGAACCAATTTGTACGTATAATAAGAATTTAATCTTACCTTCAGCGTTACCCAGAGCTAACGACATGGGCGTAGAAAGTTTTGTACCTTTTTTACACGCTTTTTATTGTATGTTTATAGCCGACTCTTTTTGGCGCGATTTTGACCCACTTTAAACGGTCAAGTTTCATTAAAACTTTGTAGATTTATCGAGGACCGATGACAATTCAATATTTTAAACAGTTAGTCACGTTATCCTTACTAGGATAATCAGGATTAGCGAATTACTATAAATTGAAAAATAAATAATAGTTTAAAAAAAGCTAAAAAAACACGATTTTATAGAAAATCCAACAAAAAAATAGAAACGAATTTTAATGAATTGGTTTTATGTATAGTGTAAATAAAAAAAAAATGAATTTTATTGTAAAAGAAGCGTGGAGTGCTTTTAAAGATATGTATTATCAAAATGATAATCCTTCTACTCATATCTGTCAATAAAATATTTTTAACTATTGATACCATGCACCCCACGCTTTTTTTACAATAAAATATGACAATGCAGTTTTAGTCAAGTTATTACAAGTTATTCTAAATTCAACATAGCGGAACACCCAAAATGGCTGACATGTTATTACACTCCTGCAATATGGGTATCAAATGTAAGGGCAAATTTTTGGGTTTTTAGAGTCATCGATTATGATATTGAGGTCGAATCGTTTGAGTCTGCAGCATCGGCTGGCTAACGCGAATCCTACATCGCACTGTCGATGTTTTCTCAGGATTTAACCATGTATAGGAGCTACCTACATACAACACCACGGTCCCCTGGCACCGTCTCCTTTAAATGGAGGAGTCCGACATGTCGCTCCTCTATACGTTTAAGAATATCATAGAAAAATGAAGTGTTGCTAAAGTAGAGCGCCCCGTCGGCAGGTGGGAGCGCGTGGGGCGGCTGGGCGAGACGGCCAGCGCGCGCGCGGCGGCGGCGGCGGGCGTGGGCGCGGCGCGCGCGCTGGAGCCGCTGGCGCACGCGCTCCAGTGCGAGCTCGCCGCCAAGCTCGCCGCCACCGACCGCCTGCTGCGCGACAACCTCGAGAAGCTCGTCACCAGCAAGGTACCTCCGACCTGACCCCCATCCCCACCTACGAGCCGAGGTCGCTCAATGTTTTAAATATTTACACCCACGTCCTTAAAACGTACCTACGACTATTTATTAATGCAATCGATTTCCTCCCCTTAGCCAGTAATGGAGCTTCTCAGCACTTCGGTGGCCAAGTCGGTCTCGGAGATGGTCCGCGACAGCTTCCGCGAAGCTCTGTTCGCGAGCCTGGTGCCCGTAATGGAGAAGGCGCACGCGCAAATCTTCAGGCAGATAAACCAGGCCTTCCAGAATGGGACCAAAGAGTGTATGTTTGCACTTTTTTTTTCTTATATTAATTATTATACACCAATAGAACACATATAAATTACATAGTCTTAATTACAGTATTACAAAGTACAGATATGTGCACCCATTATAGGAGGTGTACCCGCAATAAAGCACAATAAAAGTAGAAAAAAATATTTTAAAATTAAATTGCACCATTCCAGAACGTTAGAATAATAAAAATTGAGATAAAAGAATTAAATTAGTAAACAAACCAAAAATAAAACTCATGTTAGGACGTCTTAGTATGCAACATTTTTTGTGTCGGGGAACCTTCGCAGCGCAAATAGAAAGCAATTTCTTTGAAAAGGATTTTTTTTAATTATTTAATCAATTTGAGTTACTTTCAATGACATAAATTATCTAAATACTTATACACAGTCGCAGCGAACACGGAAGCAGCGGCTCGCGCGGCGGCTGAACGCGGCGGCGCGGCCGCGTCCGCCTCGCTGAGGGCAGCTCTAGACAGGCACACGGAAGCGCTAGCCGCCGCCACTGCCGCCACAACGGCCAACCCGCCCATGCAGCAGATAACGGCCACGCTCAGAGAAGCCGCGCATGGGTATGTTTTATGTATTTTTGTAGTTAAGCATAACCAATTTTAAGTTCCGTCCACTCTTCTTTTGCCCGTCTCTTTGGTTGTCCAAAACTCCACCTATACTTAATCCACATAAAATAATAAGTCTTATGCAAGATGTTAGCTACTTGTGTTCCACACCGTACCTTGACCGCGAATTAATAATAATTGTTGAGATTATTGTGTGGGCATTATTATTGTTCGTTCAACATATATCGCAACTACGCAAGCAGTTGTCGATAGCTCGTTCTATAGTACGATCATGAATAAACAAAGTTAGATTTACAAGTGAATTTACAATGAATACAGTTGGGACATATAAAGAATAATTAATAAATGATTGATGTTATGACAGAGTGCTGGAGAAGGAGATGGAGTGGTGGCGCTCGCAGGCGGCCCACATGTCGCGCGCGCACTCGCCCGCCGCGCACTCCGCCGGCCACGCGCACCTCGACCGACAGGTACACTCAGGCGGCCTCACGCCTCACGCCTCACGCCCGGCGTCCGGGAAGACGCAGGCGGCCTCTAACACCGAAGATACTTCAAGTATCAACGTGACATGTGGCCAACAATGTCCCCGCCTCTCGGGCACATTACTTATCTCAGGCTGCATTAATATCAATCAGACTTCAACTCAGATAAATCAACCCCTAGGTAAAAAAAAATGTCCTGAGACATACGTTACAAACGGTTATATGATCATGCTCAGATATATTTGTACAGTCAACTACGCCCGTCTTTCTTTTAACATCTATTATAGTGTGGTAATAATGGCAGACGAGTCGTTTGACATGGATGGTTAGCTATTCTGACTACCACTCAACAGGTGTGTGTGTCGTTTATCAGTTATCTGGTTACGAGCTCTTTGTACTTGATCAAATGGCCGTGTGTCGATGCAATCGGCTAAGTATACGTAATTTCATAAAATAAATCTTTTCCAGAGACCACACCGTAGTGTATCAAGGAACTGTGTGCACGAGTCATTGCCCTCTCTGTTACAAGTACATATTGTCATTTTTACTTATAATTATTAATATCAATCTAAAGTTATCAAGTGTTTTTGGCTCGTTTTGACAGCTCAGTGTTATAGAAAAATGAACCCTATGTAGTAATGAAAAGGTTCTTTAGCATACAATTATCCATTGATTAACTGTATCTGTTAAACAATAAAGATGATTTTTCTGTGACTTTCTTAACTGTTAAAACGGACCATTTAAATCTCAACTTTAATAGTTCACGTTTGTTTTTACACTTGTTATTAGAATTGATCACACTTAGATTGTTTTCTAATTAGCAAAGTGAAGTAGAAGTTGTCACAGAAGTTCATAGAGTAAAAAATATTAAATGTACCCCATAAATATACAAGAATTGTATCGCCTGACCGATTTCGATCCGATAAAAATTGGTCAAAGTCAGAACAAAGTGATTCCGCATTAATATTTTTAAAGGGGTAGAAGGCGTGAAGTTGTTAAAATTGTTCTTGTTCTAATATGTCTGTAATTTAAACTAGCAATACGTCACGGCGAAAATGGATAAAGTGGCAGTACTTTTCCGGGCGAACAACAATATCTAAAATTTATTTATGAAATTTAAGTATCGCACACACACGTACAAATATGGCGTTTGGCTTTTGAAAAGGTGCCACTGACTGTTTTATTTTGAATTATGCTGTATGCTTATTAAGACAGAATTCATTTTTGTTATCATTCATTTCGGCTAGTTAGCAACGTAATACTCCATTATGTGCTAATGAAATAAGGTTGTCAGACAATAACAAGCCTTAATCAATAGTAATAAGTCTCACGTAGATTGATAAATAACTGTATTCATAGAATCTTAACAATCTTGTCTGTAGGTAATCAGTTTGACTCATTTTATTTACTAAATTACAATTTAAAATAATTTATATTTATAGAATAGTAATTAAAGAGTCTTACAATAGATTGGTCGTCAAGCGAGCAATTCATTGGTAAGAATTATTACCTTAGAATCCTAAAATAATCCGATAAAATATAAAAAACCTTTTTGATATAAAATTCTCTTTACTACCTTTTTAATAGTATAATATTAAGGCGATGCTAGATACCTCAGTCATCACTTACCGGGGCGAGATTGTAGTCAAAATGAGGTTTCCTTTCTATCCATACTAAAATTATATCTGTAACGTTCAGAGCTAAACGGGTGAATCGATCTCGCTCAAATTAGGCGCATACATAACCTATGGTACGGAGATAAACATATGCTACTTTTAATAATAAGGTGCTAAAGCTAAAACATTCATGAGCATAAATATCTAATCAAGGACGGGTCAGTTAGCTTGGTGGTTAAAGATCCTGATTGCCACGGCACAGGTTGTAGGTTCTGACTGTACATATTAATAAAATAAAGAGAAAATATTTGAAATTTGTTTGTAATGTATAATTATCTTACATTATTAGAAAGCTTATCTATTTAGGAAGTAACAAAGGCTCTATTAATTTCCTTCAGGAAGGCAGGTGAAATAGCTTGACAGAAGCTCGTACATGTATAAATCCAATCGGTTTCCAGATGCAAGTGTCGGCGATCCAGTCCCTGATGAGCTCCGGCGACGTGAACGGCGCGTTCCAGGCGGCGCTGAGCGCGTCGGACCTGACGCTGGTGATGACGGCGTGCCGCGGCGCCGAGCCGCAGCGCGTGTTCGGGCCGCCGTGCCAGCTCAAGCAGCACGTGCTGCTGTCGCTCGTGCAGCAGCTCGCCGCCGACATGACGCGCGACACGCAGCTCAAGCATCGGTCTCTACACACACACACACACACACACACACACACACACACACACACACACTCACACACACTCACACGACCAACTCCTTAATCCATTGTATATTCTTATACTTAAATCTTTTGGTACCCCTATGAAACTCATGCGGAATACACTAAAATATGCAATCAGCACAAAGTTAAACCATAGATTAATAAAAGTGCGAGAGCAATGTTATACGACTCTGTAACAAATTACATTTTAATTTGGGTTCCAGAGCTCCATTAAAATTAAATCTATCATTTAAAAGTTGTCATCTGTCTGCCGTTTGAGTACTGCAGTGTGTAGTTTATGGCAATAAATAAATATCGTTATTATGTTTCAACGACCATTTATGTAGGTTATGGAACCGATTTAAACGCAGATACTTAATTTCTTTTGGAATTGCTTTGAAAACTCTCACCTCTGGTTCCTATTGAAGCCCAGTAGTAAAGTGCACTACTGCTTCACGAAAATGCTTTGCGAAAATTGGTAAACCTTTAGCTACACTATCTCTGAAACTAACCAAATACATCCCCAACAGATATCTAGAGGAGGCGGTGATGAATCTGGACACGAGCAACCCGGTGACGCGCGAGCACCTGCCCGTCGTGGTCCGCGAGTTGCAGAAGCAGCTGATGTCGTTCCTAAACGCGCATCCCACGCACGCGCTCTCGCGACAGTTCCGCATGCTGCTGATGGCCACCGACTCGCTCGTCAAGAGTGCTGTCTGACACCGCCCGCGCTGCTTCCGATGTCTGTGCACCGCCTGCGCCTGCGACTGTACCCCCGCGGGCTACAGAACTCGACCCTAGTGCACGTGATGCACGTCAAGTGCTGTGTATCATGTGACGCAAGTGATTGTGACTGTGATCAAATAATGATTTGGACCTCCGTTTTTGTGCCCCCTTTTTCTCGATCTTTAATTCCACGGGGTGATGGGTATGAAGCCCTGATGCTTAGCAATGAGCATTAGCCCCGTTGTATTTCGATTGATTTTGCTTTGTAATTTATAACAGGCGAATAATAATATATCAGGCCTGTATTGACGTGCAGTCATGACCATTGTGATTGGCACAGCTTTGTATTTGGAATAAGGGTGTATTTGCAATGCTTTGACTGTGACAACTTTTTGTATGTTTTTACTTTATAGACACCCTTATTACAAAGACATAGGGATGCTTATGATTTGTCTCTGAGTCAATATGGTAAAACATGATGGAAAATAGAGGTATAGAACTGCTAGATTACTTATTTAATTCTTTAAAAAAAAGCCTATGACAGAAGCAATACTTTATGGTTGAGATATGGAATTGTATGTTTGATTAAAATAAAAATGGAGGTCTAAAGGGTTCTTCATAACGGTAACATTAGAAATTATTGATATTATAACAGAGCAAAACTAGTAGTAGTTATATAGACATTTCGAAAATTTAATTGTAGACTTGTTATGAATGTGTTTTGAGAATCTTATTTTTTTTACATAATGGAGCTTCTAAGTACCTTTAGTTTTTTATTGGGGATTAATCCTTAAGCTCCAGATAAATACTTCCGCGTATGTACTTTTTTCAATGAATAAAATACCAAGTACCGTCAAAAGATGATATAACTAATCAGTTCTAATTATAAAAAGTTTGACTATTTTTAATGTTGTCTATGACACTAGGTAATAAACTGCCACAGAGTTATATAATTTCATATGCTACTACCTACATGGTGCTACAATATTATTTAAACTAGCTTCCTTGTTTCAACCGCGTTCCCGAGGGAACAAATATATTCCCGATTAAAAACATAGCCTGTATCACATGGGAATAGTGTAGCTTTCTACCAGTAAAAAGATTTTGAGAATAAAATCTGTAGTACCAGAGATTACCTTCTACATATAAACAAAGAAACACCTACTAGTAACAGCCGACCAGGTACTGCTTAGTGCCTTATAACCAAGGAAGGGCTTCCACCCAATGCTCAAGCCTAGTTTTGCTTTGTAAAAATGAGCTTTATAGCAATAACTTTTTGATTGTTTTTTTCTGTGACCTTAGTTGTCTTCAAACATAGTCGTAGTCATTTTAAGGCTTGAAGTCATTTGTTTTACTTCAAACTTGTGATTTTTGAACCACATATACATTATTTGTGACTTTGTGTCCAAAAACTTTGTAAACTAAAAGTACTAGTACAAAAAAGATAAGCATTATTAAGAACTAGAATAGAATAGAAATATTCTTTGTTAATGCTTTTACAAGCTCTTACAACGTAACGTAACGGTATGTCGCCATTTCTATATTTGGAATAGTATAATACTATGTTTAGTGTTGCTATATGCAATAATGTACTTTAAATCGGTGGCAAAAAGTAGTGTTTGGTAAGACACGGTTATGATCCTCTGAGCTTATTGATTTTCTTGTAGTCTCTGGTTCGTGTAAATGATGTTTTTTCTTATTTCATTCATAATACTGTGCTTTTAATTCAGGTGCAATTGCTACCTACCTATTTCATTTACTGTTTATTAAGAAACAGTACCTACAATGTATGGAGGGTAGAGACAAGGAGAACTATCTCTATGTATAACAAAGTGTCTTCGAAATGTGTACTTACGTGTAAATTAGGCTGGCCCCACAATAGCATCAGGGTACATTTTAAAGAAAGTGCCAAAAGTTTGAGGTTATTCTAAGATTATATTTATAAAAGTGGACTACGTAAATTGTTGATTTTTTGTATTTTGTTCTCTAACAACTCTAGTCACCAAAGATATAAAATTTTGTAACTGCATACTTCAACGCGTTTACAACTGCTACATTCACACCATACGCTATCACTATCACGACTCCAGCGCTATTGTGGACGGTTTTCGAACTGTTATTTGCAGCTTACGCTGGACTTTTCCTATTTTCGCCCCATATGAGATAGTTCTCCTTCACCTTCCATATTACAATGCTGCAACTTTGGATGTTATAAGACATAAGAAATTTTTGTTTGTAATCTATTACTCTATAAGCATGTGATATTGTTATTATTTTATTTGATTATTTGACATTGATGTAAGCCTCAAATGGGTGGGACTCGAGTGCATTGCTAGATATGCGAGTTTGATGCGATTATTTTGGATTTATGGAACAGTTATTATCTTTAGCTGATACATTAAATTTTAATAAGAAAGTCATTTAAATTGACTCTAAAGTAATATTAGTTATAAGCAGAGCATTGACAGCATCTGTTTTGAATTAAACATTGTATAATTGATTACTATTTTTGTTAAACAGAATCCAAAGATGCTATGTCATTTATAGATGTAAAGTCTCATACTCTATTTACATAAACTCATTTGTTTATTAGCTGGACACATGGTTTCCTACAGATAAAAGTATTTAAAATAAATGGTCTTCATAAGAAACCTATTGCTGCTGTGAAGCAATAGTGCACATGTACTACTGTGTTTCAGTTATAAAAGTATTGACAACTACTGGAAATGTCCAATAGCTGAAATGTATTTTTAATACTAATGTTTTTTTACTGTTTATCTGATAGTAAATTGTCGTTGCCGTGTATAAAACTTTAGCAATTACAGAACTTGTAACGCAAGGCTCTCAAGGGCAGAATTCGCTCATCAACTGTTCCATTCCAAAATATATTAAATATTGACGTTGTTTTGCTAAAAGTAAAACTGACTATAGTCTGACAAATATACGATGACCATTTGAAGTTTAAAAATGTCACAGAAAAAATTACGATAAGATTCATTACGACATCATAGAATGTACCAGAAGACTAATAGGTATATATTATTTCACTTCACATTTTGATGGTATCGGGTGCGTTTATTTCACCCAAACCAGCCATTGTCAGGGTGTTTGAAGATAAACTATGGATAGACGGGTCAATTGACTATATGGTTTGAGATTTTGGACCCTGACGGCCCCGCCGCAGGTGTGTTCGATACCCATCAGGACAAAAAATTGTGTGCATAAACATGTAGTATCTGGTTTCGATAGTACAAGCACACATTCACAAACAAACCTTATTTCAAAAGCAACAGAATTAATTTATCTATGACATGACATTAAACTTAACATTGTTTACATTTGACAGACTATAGATGCGTGTGTTGCTTAGTTATAAACGTTATAACGACTGCTATTTAATGCCTTTTTTAATTTATTAGTTTTATGTACAAACATGAACACCTCACATTTGTATGGTAGGTGTAAGATAGTATACAAGATGGGTGTAGTTTCTGGCTTCGACGATTGTTTGGGAAATTGGGATAGTCATGCTTCGAGTAATTTTCGTCAAGGCTGAAGAAACACCCTAATGTAATTGTATATTTTGATTTTTTCTAGGAGGCATTGAATGGCTTGATTGCTGCGCCGCAAGTGGTTCGATTCTCACTTACGACAAGCATATGTGTGCATGGACATGTGTATTTGTTTTGTGTCTCTATAAAGTATGTATTTAAAAATTAGTATATCATTTATCTGGTTACCATAGTCGAACATCGCTCATTTTGGTATCAGATGGCTGCGTGTTAATTATTTTTATAACTCTAAATAACAATTAGAAAATCTGCCTCAAAAATGTCCAAACAATTTTGAACCATATTGTTTTGATATCAATATTTCTTTTGCCATGTCCTAGATTGTCGTAGAATATGGAAACCAACCTATTCATTATTGTATGAACATTTGTAACTCATTGCTTTATTTAAAAATATTTTCTTTTTCATAATATTTATTGATCCTTATAACTGTGCCAAGGCGCCTTACTAAATAAATACTTGAACGCATGAATTAACGATATATTAGTTAATAGCGTTCCCGAGGGATGTTAGATTTTCCCCGGAATCAAAGTAACCTAAGTCACTCATAACACCTGCTATCTGCCAGTGAAAGTCTCGTCAAAGTTGGTCCAGCTGTTTCGGAGATTTGCCTGAACCAACAGACAGACAAAAAATTTAATTTGTTTTTTGTTTAAACTGTTTTATACTTTTATATGCATTTAGTAAACTGCTGTTATTTTGACACTGCAAAAACCTAAAAAAGTGTGTATTACTTTTTTTTGTTCAATTTAAGCAATAATAAAAAGGTCGCTGTTTTTGGTTAAGTTTTTTTTGTGTTTTGGTGTTTTTAATGTTATAGAGATAATCTTTAATGTTGTCAATTAATAAATACAGCGTCCTCTAGCGGTATTTACCCTCATTAAATATTATTTTCGCCCAAAATTTGTCGATCGTTTACATGCGTGTCGTTTAGGCTGGATTGTAGTTTTAATTATTCCTTTAAGACTTGTATTGCCCAATTGTAAACACAGTAAGGCGCCCATTGTCTACTATTTATGACATTATTTTTCTCAATATTTCGCTTTATTGTCATAAAAGTATTATATTATATTAAGAAATGTATAAATAAAAATATATGATTGATTTGTATTTTTGGTGTTTTATTATTTTAGACTAGTTTCCATCCAGCGTTTTACCCGTGTTGTTTGACTGAAAAGGTGTTCTACTACTCACAACACCAATCAGTTACGACATCCAAATTTTCACTTTAGTAGTTTGAACATAAATTAGTTATTAATAGAGTAGAGATAATAAAAATATTTGTTTTTTTTTTTATTTTTTATTATATGTATAAGAAATACATGCTGCGTGCCTATAGAGTAATAAGGTCAGTAATAAGTAATAATAAGGCCTACCCTCTCAATTATCTAGTAATAATTCAGAGATTTCGTCAAGTAACATCATATTCATAACAAAATGATAAACCCGAGGGTAAATCGCTAAAATATAATAATTCGCAACCAAACCATCAGTAATTTTGCTTCCAATCATGAACAACTTAAGAATAATAGAAAAGCCTTTGAAAAAATCAAAATCAATGTGTTCTGTAAAAACAAACGAAGATGGGAACAGGGAAAAGAGTTTTTATAGCGCCAGGCGACACAGTCGCACGCTAAGTGATTCTTCTTTCGAAGTCTGCGTGGTCTACGAGACAGATTCAGATGATGGCGACTATCAGGGGAAGATATTGATGGACAGCGGCATTGGAGACAAAGCTATGCCAATAGAGACCGATGTCCTGGCTTTACTGGAACATAAGATTGATAAACTTAATGGTAAGTTTTATATTACCAAAAATACCTAAATAACAAGTTTAACTCTCATTTTTGGAATGTTTCAATTTAAAACAGCGCTTTCTTTCGGTTGTTGGTTGCACTAACACGATAATACACATCTACATAGACAAAGACTGAGTACTACATCGGTCGATGTGCGGAGAAAGTATATAATAAAGTCATTACTAAAACATTGGTATTATTATGCATGTATTATTATAGCATGTCATATGAATGTCAAAAATGTAACCTTACTTAAATATTAGGTTTATCTTTCATCAAATTCAATAGCTTTCTTGTTTATTTTTTATGATATTCCTAAATACCAAAGGGTTTCTTTAGGCAGACCATAAACCCTGGCCGTTAACAATGCCACAGAATAATGAACCGTATTGGTTTGTGATTTGGTTAATCGACTTCATCATACAATTGACTTCGACCAATAGATGCATCTCGTTTAAAGTTAATTAAATCGCTCACTTGTCGAAATTTGTTCATTATCATTGAAATTTGAGAAATAAATAAAGGATTCCATTTATGACCAGAAAATGAAAATATTTAATAATTGGTTATCTTCGTCACGCCTTTCAACATTACCCACTTTAACAGCTGTCAATAACAATAAAATTTTAAATGTTTGCTATTTTCTGAAGAAGGTCAATGTAGTCAAGTTATTGCTTTCATTAGAAACTTAAGCAAGTCATAGGTATACGGAATACGAGTAAATAATCATAGGAATTATGTGTCTATCGGTGTTGAAGTCGAAGTTGGTGTCGAAAGTCGTCTCAATCTAAAGGCCCGTTTTGACATCTAAGATTGCTGTAGAAAAATTTACTCTATGACTTTTGAAATAAGGTGTTTGTTAGGACTGTACATATTTCTTTCAAGACATGTTCCTGGAGCAATGCAGGCAGCTGAAGTCGCTTAAGGAGGAGATTCATAACTCCAAGCGGACCATGGAGAAGTCTGAACACCTCCACAATCAAATGCTCACTGAACTGCTGAAGAAGGCCATCGCGCAAAGGTTTTACACCTATATTCTATTTGTTAACTGAGAGTAGTAGTTTGATATCCTGACTCACGCCAAAGGTCGTGGGATCGATTCCCAGCTTGGTCAATTTAGTTATTAGATATTTGGTTATTTTAAATATAGTAGATATAACTATACGCGATTCATAGTTTATAATGAAATGGGCATGTGTAAAAAAATATCCTTGAATACAGATATTAAAATATACATTATATACATATTTTAATGTGTTATACCTTAACTTCTATAAAGATTCATAGAAGTAGGAGCTGCGGGTGAAATTGAAGCTGGTTCCAAACAGAACAGTCGCGCCCAGAGTCTTCTGGACGCTATCGAGTTCAGGAAGGCGTTCTCCTTCGACCGGGAAATCAAGGAGGCACTCAGCACCTTCTTGCAAAGTGAGGTAAGGATATGCTAACGAAGATATGAGTCCAACTTACTATATCTTCTATCTCCACCATGAGCTTTCTCCAGTAACGTAATCGATTCACACTAACGATTATGGTACACAATATGTATGAAGATTCGTCTAATAGTGGAATCGGTCACGGTAATTTTCAAAATTAATTCAAAAACAAATAATCATTATAATAGGTTGGGGAAAAAGTTCCTTCGCATTTTTTTAAAAAATTCAAAACATTTTTAATATAGTTTATTTACATTTAACTAAAGTATGTAGGTACCATTTTGTTCGATAACTTTTTGTCATCTTGTAGGTAGGGACATGATCCCATTGCTATAGAAATTTTGGGACTTCTGATCAAAATATTGCGACAAGTGGTTTTGACAGTCCTCTCGTGATGTTAACCTGACACTGCCTAAAGAATTCTGAAGAGACCGAAACAGCTGGAAATCTGAAGGTGCAAGGTCAGGACTATACGGCGGATGCATTAATACCTCCCAGCCAAACTCTCTTAATTTTTGCTGAGTGGATAAAGATGTGTGTTATCATGATGAAAAACCACACCCCTTCTGTTGATTAATTCCGGCCGCCTTCTCTCAACTTCTTGCTTTAATCTCATCAGTTGTTCGCAGTAGAGTTCAGAATCGATGGTCCTGCCTGGTGGTAACAGCTCATAATGAATAATGCCCTTCCAATCCCACCACACACACAGCATCACCTTGTTGCGAGTTAACCCGGGTTTCGCCACAGTCTGTGAAGCCTGACCGGCCTTTGACCACGACCTTTTTCGCATGTTCTTGTCGTACGTGATCCACTTTTCATCACCAGTTATCAGCTTCTTCAAAAATGGTTCGGTTTCATGAAGTCGTAATAAAGAATCACAAATGAGTACACGGTTCATCAGGTTTCTTTCAGTGAGCTCGTTAGATACCCAAATATCTAGCTTTTTTGTGTACCCAGTTTTTTTTCAAATGCGCCAAAACTGTTTTGTGGTTAATTCTCAGTTCTTCAGCTACGTCGTAACTACTGATATGCCGATCTTGCTCCACTTTTTCAAAAATAGCATCCATTTTATCCATAATGGGGCGACCAGAGCGACGTGCATCTTTGACATCAAAATTTCCGGACTGAAAACGCTTAAACCAAATTTGTGCTACTCTCACAGACACTGCACTAGGTCCATAAACATCGCAAATTTTTTTCGCGGCTTGCGTTGCAATTTTACCTTTTTTGTAGTAAAATTTTAAAATGAATCGAATTTCTTCATTAGATTCACTCAACTTGGCGGTACGAAAAACAATTGCAAATCACACATTTTCCTAATTTGAATTTGGAATTATTTCTTTAAAATTTAAACTTTCAATGATACCAAAACCAGCCAGATAAAAATAGTATAGCCAAAGAGATTTTATTACAAGTTCATACATACTATAATGCGAAAAGACTTTTTCCCCAAGCTAATATATAATATTATTATTTTTGAATGATAAACTCGGCCGACTCTTCCGGTGGTCCACCTGATGGTAAGTGGTCACCGCCGCTTATAGTCATTCGCGACACCAGGGGCATCACCAATGCGTATCGAGCCTGAGATGTGATGATATTAAGTCTCATGTGCCTTCATAGGCACTTATGCATGTTCTAACTCTGCGTTTTACGGAGAAGAGCCGGCAATTAACACAGCAATTATTCTTTTTTATTCATAATGAACAGGAGCTGAAGGACCAAATGGTGCAGGCTACGGCTGAGTCAGTGAAGGACGTGATAGGGGGCTGCGTGTCCCGCGATGTCTCGTCTCTTTACCTGCCGATTCTGGAGCGCTCGCACCGTCGGCTTGTCAGGCACATCACTAAAGTTGTCGAAGACTCTTTTATTGAACGTGAGATCATAACCGTATACTCTATTCGTATCACCGTTACCAACTTTTTTAATAGCTTATTAAGTACCGTCCCACGGCTTCATCCGCGATCTCTAAGCATCTTTTGAATTCCGATATTATAACATAGCTTATGTCATTGTGTAGTTGTCTATAAAATAATATCCTATAATAATAATATAATATGCCTCCTACATCCAAATATTATATCTTTATAATATTAGTGTAGATACATTATCTGTTCCCCGAATTGGCTACGCCCAAAAGGAGAAATAGGGATCAAAATGAGTATCTCAGTGCTGCAGAGAAATTTGCCTACCTGTTCGGGGGTAATGGGGGACAGGTTATTCTTAATTTAATTACAGTGGAAGAAAATTCAGTCTCCTTGTCTAAATCTGTTTACAAGACATCGAAGACCCTGCGCCGGGCGCTGGAGCGGCATCAGACCTTGCTGGCGGTGACTGCCGACCCTGGCAAGAACGTCATAAGCACGCTGCAGTGCACTGTTGAAGAGTAAGAATTTTGATACTGAATTTCAAACTCTTGGTTCCTTCCTGCTTAATACTTAGCAAACTATTTGAATTTAGTGTACAAAAATAACAATCAAAATTTTCGAGTTGGTAGGTATTTACAAATTCTACTAATCTATCAACATTAACATGATTATAGAGGTTATAGTCTGACAAAACTCAATAACATTACTTACTGCTTAAAAATAATTATGGTCTAATTTCGATCCCCAGGCGACCATTGGTTATAAAAAATGCGAAAGTTTGTGAAACGATCCTCACACGATGGATGATTGGTTGTATGTTTGTTACTCTTTCCGCCAAAAACTACTAAATGGATTTGATTGAGACTAAGCACACTGATAGCTTACAACCTGGTAAAATATTACATTCCTCGGTAACACAGTGTACGTCTGGTCCTCACAGCTGGCTTTCTCGTCCTTCAAAAAAAACAAACCGAACAGTACTTACCTATGACATAATACCGTACATATCTTTAAATATCCAGGTTACTGCATAAGGAACTGAAGCAGTGGCGACAGAAAGTCCTGGATATATTGTCGTCTCAGTTGCACTCCGAGTCAGTAAGCGAGATGGCAGAACCTTCGACCCCTCTTCAGTACACACCTATTAGCCCATTACAGCCTAACGATTCGAAAATATCTGTTATAGATCAACTGGTGAGCAGTTACTATATAATATCCGGGTTATTTAGTAAGTTAGTAATCTGTAGTTTAACCGTAAAGAGATAGTTCTTATCATCATAATACCTATCTGTTGCGAACCGAACTCATTTACATCACATTTTTGGATCACCTTTTTGGATTTTATTATTTTTATTTATTATTAAAATTACTGACAGTTACACTAGAAAAGTTTGCTGGTTTTTTCACATTGTCTTGTAATAAACTGTGGCTTCAATCCAGCGCCCTCTTTCATTTCGTATAGTTACGATCAGTAACAATATCTGTAAACTTAATATAAGCTTCCGTTCCGCGGTTTCATCCGCGTTTTCGAGGAATTAAATGTATCCCAGGATTATAACATAGCCTATATCCATCTGGAATAATGTATGTAGTGTATTGACACCTTATATATTGTCCTGGAGCATCGCTATTGGAAGCAACTTCGGCTAAGAGCCTTCTGGGCTCGCCGAAATTGTAAACCTTTGTCCCTACCAATAAAAGAAAAAATATTTTGAAAGCTTTCACGACTGCATATCAGTCGTGTATTTAATGCCGAACCACCGACATTACAGCAGGAAAGGTAGGCTTTCAAAAAGTGAATGACTTTTTCAATTAGGTGCAGTAGTTATTATCGAGGTATTAACATTGTCATCGTCTCTCGAGCACATTAGCAATCAGATAACAGATGATCCTACAATGCGAGCAACTTATCTGTTATTGTTCAAAACTGGCCAAGTCTTCACAACTGGGGACGCCCGTCATCTAAACATATCATAAGTTGATCGCACTCTACTAACTAACTTCTAGTTCAAGGCGCGGAAGTTTACCAAAGATCGAATGTTTGTACTAGTTTATTTATAAAATTAATGATTAGTTATCTACCTAAAATTAAATGATGAAGGATTCCATACCTTCAGTGAGGATGTAGGTTAATTAATAGCTGCCATAAAAGTTATCATTCTTTACATAAACATAATGTACCTATTTATAGGATCTTTGCAATGTGTAATTTTTTTCTACAAGAATTCTCCAGAGTTTCAACGCAATGGACGAACCAAAAAAAAAAACAAATTTTAAATTTCACAAATTACATAAACCGTCTTACAAAATAATGTTTTGCTTTGCTATAAGTCTGGCTTCTGAATTAACACCTGACTTTATTACCCCAAGATGATGGCAGCGGAAATCAACAAGAAAATCCAAGATGGCGATGTAAATGGATCTTTTGTAAAGGCACTATCCGCTTCGAATCTGTCGCTGGTGATGACGGCTTGCAGGGCTGCGGACCCAGCCAAAATTTTCGCTCCGCCCTGCTGCTTGGACCAGCCTGTACTACTATCCCTCATACAGCAACTCGCAACTGATATGGTTCATGAAACTCAGCTGAAATGCAGGTAATTTTAATAATTTGAACGGTTTCTTCGTCATTAAATTTGTGTTTACAATGTGGTTTGTTATCCTATTTCTTTCCTTCAGATACCTAGAAGATGCAATAATAAACTTGAATTCCTCGAGTCCGGATACTCGTGAGCATTTGCCGCTGGTCGTCGGTGAGGTTCGCAAGCATCTCTCAACATTTTTATCATCCTACCCGAGTCACGTTGCTGGTAGAAGGATAACGCTAATAATCATGGCAGCAGATAAGTTGTTGAAGTGAATTGAATAGTGTTGACGTTGTTCTTTTCTAAACAGTTTTTGTTAATTTGTTTTCTAATAAAAGTATTTTTTCTTTTAAAGGCAGTATAATTTTATACTTAGACCTACGAAGTTAAAAAAAAAAAACATTTTGTTCTCATCTCTCATCGGCTCATTCTCGAATCAGCTCGAATAATATTTTGGATCAATACTTATATGGCTACAGGGTAACACGTGATTGGTTGTGAAGCGTAGTTCGATGACCTATAGTTAACTTTCACCAATCACAAATATCTTATCTAATCTAGTCGACGCACCGCAATAAGAACATGCACCGCCTCATCTGTCAAACAAAACAAACTGTCATCGATTTCATTTCATGTCATGTCATGGCAAGGAAACGTCGTTGTATCTTGGTCTACAGGCGCCATTTAAAATAAAGGAGACTAATATATTTTTAAACCGAGACGAAATTGAGACTTAATACATTTGCAAAAATGGCTTTAAAGAGCTTTCTGGGGATACTTTTTACTTACAACGTATTGATCATTTATGCTTGGGCGGCGGTAGCGCTGCACAATCATGCCGTGGATAATAACTTGGAGCGTGAAACTGATGGGAGCTACCGCTCGAGAGACTTCGAACACTACAACGACGCCGGCCACAACTCTGAATTCGACCATGAAGCCATTTTAGGTACCGTCTGATTATTTTTACTACATTTTTATGTGACTTTGCCCCCCCGGCTCGATATTTACAATGCCCCGTGTTAGTCGTTGATAAGAAATACGATAGGAGGTTGGCGCGGCGCGCGATGTCTTTAAAATTCATTTTATTTGTTCTCACTCCATTGTTTCTTGCGCTAACATATTATTATACTATAGGCAGTGTGAAAGAAGCTGAGGAGTACGACAAGCTCAGTCCTGATGAGGCGAAGCAGCGGCTGGCCCTGCTGCTGGTGAAGATGGACTCCAACGGAGACAAGTTCATCAGCCGAATGGAACTCAAGGAATGGATATTGAATTCTTTCAAGTGAGCTAATTATTCTATTTAAAAGTGTACTATTTATTATTTTTTAATAATACAGCTTATAGTATTGTTGTAATTGGAGATCTATAGTACCTAAACATTTCTCAGATAGATACAAAGTAAGGGCAAAGATGATAAATAAATATAGCTATCAACATTTTGTATTGTACTGACCTGAAAAGGTAACCAAATTAAAGACACATTCAAAAGACATAGAAAGACCTTTTTTCAATTTAAATCTTGTCTATTTATAAGATATATAGGTACGTAAATGCTATTCACAGCTCAATTGAATTGATTAACTGAATGCCGGCACAGCTGCACATTGAGCTTTGTTAATAATCATACATTGAAGACGTTTAGAAAAGACTATACTACAGTACTTATAAATGCTATAACAAAAATATCTTCACACCAATTATCTCCAAAGAGAGTGGCTAAGGACTTTGAATAAAATAAAACTTTGAATCCAACATCAGTTGTGTTCAACATTGTCATGTCTCGGTTTTTTCCCAATCTACTTTAACAGGCAATCATTCGTGACTGCTCTACCCAGAAATCTTACCCAGGACTTCCAGTCTCAAACAGAATGTTGAACAAGGCACTTAATCACTGTATTTTTGGGTCCAAAAGCTGGCCACTTAGATCTCCACAACATTGGAATAGATAAGACTTTATTTTTATTAGTAGCTTTATTATATGTGGTACAGTGGTGGTTAACGTCATCATACAGGTATTTTGATACCTAAATCATAAACCAGTCTTCATGGAATAAGATTATCTAGATCATTTTAAGAATTTACATTTTTTGTAATGTACAGTTTTTTGTTTTATATTTGCATACAATTTAGGATTATAATATTCTTTTGACAGTGGTCACCGCATTTCAGGTTAGAAATTCAATAAATTGTTAAAAAAACGTCCATATTGACCTTCATTACTAAATGCAATGAGTATGACTTGTCAAATAAAACAAATGAGCCAAAACTTGATGAGTTAACTAGCCACTGAATAGATCCATTACCCCCTTCTGGCTACATCATTAGATTCTCATTACCAATTGTAATTTAATAGAAAGAATAGAATAGAAATATTGTTTATTCGTGTAGGCTTTCACAGACTCTTATAAATCGTTTTTACATGTTCTTTTTTAAATATTACTCACAATGATAATAAAACATAATAATTTTACAATAAAAATACTTAAATGAATATATTGTCAGGCGAGCAACTCATTGGCAAAGGTTATTATCCTTTTGAATAATCAGGTATACTATAAAATCTCTTTTGATATAAAGTATTCTTTACTACCTTTTTAAATGTATGCACGGGTAATTGTGTGTAAATATGCATTGAAATAAAATGAAATATTTATTCGAATAGGCCTACACTGGCTCTTGTGAATGGTCAGGTTCTAACTCCAGGGTTTACCAGTACAGTAACCACTAAAGATTTCCACTACCTCCCTCCTGGCTCCATGATCATCTAGGCTTGATGGTATCGAATTCAACTTCGATGATTTTACTACAAGCTATGCTAATTAAAGCGTGTTACAGATAACTCTAGGAAATGTGGGTCACTGGGACCATTATAGAGAGGTAATGTAATTTCTTTTTTGACCTAATACTTGATGATAAACAATTAAGGTTGCAGTAGTTTAAATAATCCTATTAATTGTGTATTGGAAACATTATGAAAATATTTTTATTCAAATCTGCCTTTACAAGCACTTAGGAATAGTCTGACTCTAATACCGGTTCGGAATGCTGTTTTTGAGAAGAGCCGGCAGAAAACTCAGCAATTACTCCTTTTAAAAACGATCTTAGGTCTATTACAAAATATTTATTTAGTCTCTCTGACAAAACCTGTGTGTTATCGCAGAATTGAAGAATTATTAAACAATAATAATAAGAATATCTAATTATAAAAAATACAAACAAACTAAAGCTAAGCAGCACCTGTTCACAAGCATGACAAAGCAAAATTACTTATATCACAGATTGATTAAGCAATCAATATACTCTAAATATAACTACTTATCGTGCACACAGTTGGCCTATATTCTTTTAACACGTGAACAAACGTTAACAGAACAGCTGTATATCCCAAATAAAGACTATTAATAGAAAGGTATTGATAACATAATTATTGCTTACTTTTCTCATGAGAGATAAATATAGAGAGTATAAGAACAGTACTCCGAGAATGTAAATTTGTAGTCTCACAAAAAGAATAGTTTTTTGTTAATATGAAATTTCCTGCAATAGTCTACTAATCTAGTCTACTAGTCTACCTGCCCCCACCAATGCATAAAGATATGTTACAACATTTTATAAATAACGTCAATCGGGTCATGGATAGGCAAACTAGTACCTTAGTGGTTGGAGACTTTAACTTAAGCTGTTTAACGTGGAATACCACTAATGATATGTCAATGACAGGTGTGTCTAATAAGAGTGAATGTGCGAATATGCTGTTGGATTTCGTATCGTTTAATGACCTCAAACAGTTTAACGGTGTAGTTAACAAAAACAAAAAAATGTTAGACCTTGTTTTATCAAATATCCCGATATCAGGATTGGTACAAAGTGACGCACCCTTGTGCAATATCGACGGTTATCATCCACCACTCGAATTCAATCTCGCTTCTTGTAGGACATTTAAACCACTTAGAAGCAACGCAAATCATAGATACAACTATCACAAAGCAGATTATGAGTCAATAGGGAGGGATTTGTCCTCAGTATGCTGGGACGATGAACTATCGACTCACCGTTCGATCGATGACATGACCAATGCTTTTTATACGATTCTCAACAAAATAATTGAAAATCACACTCCGATACGAAAGTCCGGTAGCAGGAAATTTCCAATTTGGTATTCCAAAGACCTACAAAGATTATTGAAAGAAAAAAACAAATATCGCGTTAAGTACTTAAAATATGGCAATCCATTGGACCGGATTTCGTACAATGTTTTAAAAAAACGATGTGTTAATCTTACGGGTATATGTTACAGGACTTACATTCAAAGGGTGGAAAACAATGTTCTCTCGAACCCTAAACTGCTTTGGAGCTTCCTAAAGCAGAAACGGCGTAATAGTAGTAATTTTCCATCTATTATGAATTACAATCACGAGACAGCCTCAAATGGCCCAGAGATTAGTAATCTTTTTGCTACTTGCTTCTCCGCAGTGTATAATCCAAATTCTAAAAGTAATACCAACACATCCAATAATATTTATAACGATTCTAGCGGGCAGTCGATGGTTTCTATTGCATTTTCTGAGGACCAAGTTTATAAAATACTCAAAGGGTTGGATCACCATAAAGGGGCGGGATGCGATGGAATACCATCGGTGTTTGTCGTGCGCTGCTCAAAGCCTTTGTCATACCCTCTCTCTGTTGTATTTAACCACTCACTAGCTACAGGCACCTTTCCATCTGTCTGGAAAATGGCTAGAATTGTTCCCATTTATAAATCTGGTGATATATCCTCCGTTACAAATTTCAGACCTATATCTATTTTGCCAGTTTTCGCCAAAGTGCTGGAATCTCTTTTATGTCCGATTCTGACGTGGCACTTTAAGCCACTTATTATTCCTCAGCAACACGGATTCATGAAAGCTCGCTCCACCGCAACTAACCTGGTGTCTTTTTTGACAGACGTTGCAGACTCTGTTGACGCTCGAATACCTGTTGACGCTATCTACACTGATTTCAGCAAGGCCTTCGATAAAGTCGACCATGAAATACTTTTATATAAATTAAGCCGTTATGGCCTCGCGGGAAAAATATTATCGTGGTGCAGGTCTTATTTAACGGACCGGCTTTCAAAAGTGGTGGTCAATGGACACTCGTCTGCGGCATTTTCAGCAACCTCTGGAGTACCTCAAGGATCCCATCTGGGTCCGTTGTTTTTTAACGTTTTTATTAATGATATAGAATCTTCGTTTAAGTATTCCAACGTATACCTATTCGCCGATGACTTGAAAATTTCAAGACCAATCAAAGCGGCAAAGGATATAGAGCTGCTTCAAGAGGATCTGTCTAGGCTTGCCTTGTGGTGCAGAGAAAACCGGATGTCCCTGAACATTGAGAAATGTTATTTTATAAGATTTTCCAGAACTCACATAAGTCATGCTCATAACTACAAAATCAATAATAACTACCTCAAAAGGGTAATGGAAATTCGTGATCTTGGCATCCACTTAGATAGTCGGCTACGATTCAATGTGCACGTTGATAAAATCACGAACAAAGCTTTCAAAATTATGGGTTTTGTTCTTAGGAACAGTAAGGACCTTAAAAACCCATCCACAAAAATTTCATTATTTAACGCCCTGGTGAGATCTGGGTTAGAATATTGCAGCACCGTATGGTCGCCTCATTATGACGTCTACATAAAACGCATAGAAAGTGTCCAAAAACGCTTTTTATGGCATCTAAGCTATCAATGTCATCTTGCAAAAATTTTACCTTCTTACAAGGAGCGCTTAGAATATTTTAAAATGAATAATCTAAAGGATCGTAGGCAATTGATAGACCTTTTATTCCTACATAAACTTGTTAATGGTGCCATGGATTGCCCAAGTTTACTGCAGACAATCACCTTCAATGCACCACGAAAATCACAAAGGTCCAATAAAAAAATAATGACATTTAAGCCAGGTCTCTCTAGAAGCAATCTGGGTCAGAATGCCACAATAAATAGACTGCAAAAGCAGTACAATAATACTAGTCCGTCAATAGACATATTTCATGACAGTCACTCAAAATTCAAAAGTCATATCAACGCCACTTTTAAAAATAAATTGTAATATTTTTGTTCTCTGTCCTCATAGTAATTTTTTGTTTTGTTTTCTTTTCTTTTTGTTTTGTTAAAACTGTTTAATTATGTATAAAAAAGAAAATTTTAGTTCTATACTAGGGTAAAAGCCCTTTTTAGCCCTGTATTCAATTGCATGCAGTGGCAACCTGTTACTAAAGCAACACTCAAGTTTCATTTCTGTATTGTCTAAAAATTATTTTCATGTATCAGTGTATGTTTTGTTGGTTGTCCTATAAATAAATAAATAAATAAATATCTGAGCACATTTACACATGGTTATCTGATCCCAAAATAAGCAAAGCTTGTACTGTACAAGGCAGGTGCAATAAATTTTGATAAATATTTTAACACATTATACATATGTATGTCATTTATTTTATAACACAAACTGGGGCGATTCGCTAGGAAATACTGCTTATAACACAATAACACATATTTGTCCATGCTCGCAAATATTTTTCTTCGTCGGAATCTAACCCACGGCTTGTGGCCTGATATGGCAACAAACTCTAATGGTCAAATTGACAGTCAGTTTAGGACGCCCACTCTTAGATTTGTCCTGCTACCTATCCGTATGTCACGGCAATTCTCGTAAACTTGTCAGTTATTAATTTTTAAATATCACCTGGTAATTGCAGATTACCTAATTTAATGGATTTTGAGCCATGAAAAGCTATTGCTGATAAGCTAGAATTAACATGTTATTTAATTATTTATTGACACGACTTTAACTATGTCTGTATGTAAGGTACCTATGTGATGTTGTATAATAAATAAATATCCTGACACATTATTTTGCACGCGGCTATCTAATCCTGAACTAAGCAGAGCTTGTGATATGGAAACAATATGGATATACTGCGATTTTAAATACATACTTATATAGATATTTACATCCATGCGCAGAACGCAGATCGCATGTCAGACTATAAATTATTATCAGATAAAAACAAGTCCAAAAAGGAGTCGAAGTGGCGACATCTATATACAAAACAATTAACTATGGTATAAAGGCGAAGGTGAGAATATTTTTTTTTTAACATAACTTTGTCTATGCCCCTACATACTAACTGATACATTTTAACTCTTTATTATAAAAAAAAATATGTAACTAAATTATGTTTTCTAAATATTGAATGGTCATTTATATCGGTAGTTGTAGCTTAATTAAAATGGTAACTCATGCATATGATCGTTTATAATCACATACAATACATTAAAATGAGTTTTATGAACGTAAATGGAAATTGGTAGACTGTTGATATGAATAATCTTAAAACAAGAAAAAGAAATGCAGCAATTATCGTATGATTTAAGAATGTAGAGGCAATCATTCTAACAAAGCCATTTGTTCAGTTTAGGCTCTAAAAATGCGCTTATGAAGGTACTGTCGTTAACACCGGTTCGGTCAGCCTTCAGCTGAGAAGAACCGGCAAGAACATCACATGAGTAATTCTTTTATATATGTTTCATATATTTAAAAAAATGTATGTTTATTTATTTCTTGATAATTTTTCCAAATAATTAATAATATAACAAAAAAAAAATATAAACAGTTATGAAACATTATGATTGTCGAAAAATATGTAAGAAATATTAACCCGTACAAGTTTATTTATAATAATAGTGTACACTTAGGAAAACTGTGAAATGTGCTTGCTATTTCACCGCCCGCAAAAATCTTAGAAAGCAAAACCTCCTAGTGTGTGAGCGAGAAGGCGTCATTCATTGTAATTTTTTAGACCATAGACATAGCCTTTCTAAATGTTCCACTTTACCTACAGAAGCCTCTCCGTCGAGGAGGCAGGGGAGCGGATGTTGGAGGCTGACGAGAACCGCGACGGTGTCATCGGTTGGACCGAGTACCTGCAAAACGCGTTCGGGGTCGACGCTGAGGAGGAGATCGAACCTGACGACACCGGGGACTCGGGAATGGTGAGTACTCAGTTTTATTACAAGTGGCTCTAGGGTCACAAGGGGCCGTTCAAGAATTACGTAAGCAGAATTTTAGTCACTTTTTAACCCCACCCCCTGTACCCCCTTGTCAGTAAGCAAATCACTTACCTATACATTAATATTTCCAAGCCGATGAAGTTTTCATTAATTAATTCACGTAACATTTTTGAATTTGTTTTCATTAGATTCTAAACTATTTCAAAAGCGACAAAACTCAACAGTAAATTAAAAACTCCCCTCCTTGGATACTTACATACTTGAACGACCCCTAAGATAAATACAACGCGAAAGCTTATTTGATACACACACTTTGCTGCTCCCGCTGTTACACTTTCGGAACTGGAATAAAATCTGGAAGACAGATTGATTATTTCTGTAATTACCTAAACTAAGCCAAGTTTTATCCAAGGGAAGTCTGAAGTCCCTCAGATAGCGTACAAATAAAGCATTCGCGAATTTTTTCATGACTTGACTGCTGTATTTCGCTATATTTATTTCGTTAAACTGGAAGATGTTAATTGTTGAAAAGGATTTACTTGTTACTTGATATACATAGGTCATTTAAATTAAATAATTAATTAAGTATTGCAACATTTAACGTTACTCCAGGCTCCACCATTTTAATTCCATGACCAAAAAAGTTACGTTGATTTTCGTAATCAAAACTTGAGATACCTTATTACCTGAGGTTGAGGGCCGACTTCTTTTCCTAATGGCTGAACAAAATTAATGACATTGATTATATATTTTAAAATTTTTAATATATAAAAAAAAACTGGCTTGTAATAAACCTTTTTAAGACACCTCTTTTATCCAATAAGAACGCTAAATACTATATTTTGCATACCCTCGTTCGTCTCTCGCAAAGCATGCAAATTAAATTGACTAATGGATGGTAAGTAACGGAGATATTCGACTAACTAATTTGAATCTTAGTCTTTTTGCATCTGCGTAGGGTCTTCGTAGTGTGTTTTGATATTTTTCAGTAGTTTTTGTAAAAAAAACGTAAATTTTCTTTATTCCCAAAAGTTACTATATACTAAGGCTCCCACTTATTCACTAGCTTGTGTAAAAGGTAAGAGCAGTGACTATTCAATAACTAAATCGGTAGAGTTCCTAATATAAAACGATTGAGATTTGTTTGCGCAATATGATCCGGATTTCCGAATAAATTATTTGCGATAGGCAACTCCATCTTCGGCGATTATATGTTTACCGATCGACTTCCTAATTACAAACAAGAAGCTATTAAATAATGTCCAAACCCTAATTGGTTTGTCATCCGAACTAATCAGCCCAAAATTATTCGCAGTTTCTGTTAAAAAGTTACTTTTCGCATAAGATTTACTGTTACGAAGGTTAATAGGCTCTGATAGTGTTTTTTAATATTTATTATTAACTCAACAATTTCTGGTCAGAGAAGTATTGATACCTTTTCTTTGAGAAATTATTATTATTGGGCACCCTCGTCACTTGCAACTTTTGACTAGAGTGTTCTGGCAACACTAAAATAGTAGGAACGATAAAAAGTTAAATGATTGATTGAACTGTAGTGAAATTTCTATAAGTGAGTGATTAAAATCTCTGTGAAATATCAGAACAACGTTTCAAAGGTACTCATACTAATAACGGTAGTGTTTATCTCTTTTCTGTAGAACTATTTGCTGTTAAAACTCTTAATTTGACCGATGAGAAGATATTTTGAGAGCTGCTGTCGTGCCACTGTACTTAGTGAACACTAGATGGTGCAGATTTTATAATTCTTGTGATTGCTTACTACGTAAAGGATCATAAGTCACCAAGGAGAAACTTGATACTTTGATTTTGAATCATTCTCCTTCTGCAAAATATTTTAGCATTGCTTTTTATGGCCTTAAATTACGCTATCCCCCTTATTCAGAGTTAGATGGACGATCATTAGGAAGAAAATTTATCGTATTAACTGGAGTAGTCGCAGTATTTTAACCTCTGTCGTTTACCCTACGAGTATCAGACTTTTTACGAAAATAGGAAATGACAATATTGGTGCCATTTTATGACCAAATCGGTATCTCACCCGAGGGAGCTCTGAAACATTCTGAATTTAATATTAAAAATGTTACTGTTACTTTCTTAATATCAATCCCTTTATAATATACGAGGTGTGTTCAAAAAGTAAGGTGACTTCAAATTTCGCGGGCAACGTACTTTCGATTATCGATTTTTTTATTTTGTTATGTTGGTACACTCTTCCCGAACATCTGTACCTAGTTTCAAGTGTATAGCATCGTATATCCGCGATAAGTCCTCTTAATTTAATTTTTTTTTTTTTTTTTTTTTTTTATTTGTCCAAAATTTGTTAAACACTAAAATTATACATGAAATCTGCCAAACTGCATAGCAGTTTGTCGGCACATTTGTTTGTTTGATCACTTAGAACAGATACTGTCTCTGCACACAAGTAAACAAAAGATAAAGTTTGAGTTCCGAATTTCCTGTGATACCTAACTTGGTCTGCTGCGATTAGGATCACATAACTCATGGAAATAATATTCTAGCCGAATTTCTATTTAATTCAATATAAAACATTAAAAAAAGCATTGTAAGCTGTGTCCTAAGCACTGGTAGAAACTGGTAGTATAAACTATTAAAAGCAAAGCTATTGATCGAACCAATGTAAAATTCCAGAACATAGCGAATGAAAAAATGATCGTATCGAAATATTAAATCATCGATTTGAAGCTACAAAAACCGTTTGTGATGAAGATCCTTTGTTCCCATAACTCACAGATATTAGATTTTTTAACTATAGTTTTTAGGCATTCTCCCACAAAATATGCTTTTAGCATCAGATAACACCCTTTGCTTAAGAAATTATTGTTTATGGTCACGCTCATCACGTGTAACTATTGACGAAAGCATTCTGGCAACACCAAATTGGATAGTAGAAACGTTTAAAAATAAAATGATTGATTTAACCAAAGTGATTTTTTTAGAACGTAGTGAGTGAATTGTCTTAGTGAAATGAAAACCGCGTTTCAAAGGTAACCACCGTGACTAATCTATTGAATTATTTTTGACCTCTTCATTTGGCCGATGAAGATCATCTGAGAGGTGCTGTCGTGTTGGTATCAGAGAATGCCATCGTACTAAGTGAACACAATATGGTGCCCAGTATAGATTTTGTTAGCCTAGGACCTAACCAAAGGACGGAGAACCTTTGCGTAAATATATTCTCGGATTGCGGAATACTTGGCCTGTGCAGTGTTTTAAAACATATTTTTGACATACCTGGTGGCCATCATAATCGTGGAAACAATTTACCGAAGTTTTGGTGGTGGCAGTATATTTAATCCGTGGTTTTGACTGACGATTTTTCATTAAAAAAGCTTAGTTATTAGAGTACTCGTAACTTTTAACCAAGCCCTCTGGCAACTCTGAAACTGGTAGTATAAGCTATTAATAGTAAAGCTATTGGTCGATGTGATGTAAAACTCTAAAACGTAGTGAGTGAAATTGAATATTCTTCGTAAATATTAAAACAGAAATACAACTCCAATACAAAAAACACTATTTGTGGTAGAACTCTTGCTTAGACCGACTAAGATCCTTTGTTAGTTCCGAGTTCTTTGTAATAGTTTGTTCGGAAATATTTATTTTGTTAGTTTTACTTCTTATGCATAGGCTTTCTCGCTTCTGATAAAATAAGTGTAGATATATTTTCCTTAATAAAATGATAAGTAATGGGCATTGTCACTTTGTGGGTACTTTTGACTAGAGCGTTCTGGCAACACTGAAACAGATTGTAGACAATAAAAAGTAATATTATTGATTGACCGGAAGTGAAGTTTCTAGAACGTAGTGAGTGAATAAATTTGTCTTCGTGAAATATTAAAACAGCGTTTCATGGGTAAGTGTCTATTTTCTACAACTAGATCTGATTGAACCGCTTCATTTGGTCAATGTAGGTCTTTGAGAGCTACTGTCGTGCTGATCTCAGAGATTGCAACTGCACTTTGTGAACACAAGATGGTGTCTCATAACTTACGGCGATATTAGATTGGCTAGTTTAAATGTTTTCCTGATTTTTTGTACATAAGCTCTGAGTAGTGTTTTTTAAATATTTATAATCAACCAAACAATTTCTGATTAGAAAAATTATTGATACCTTTTTCATAAGAAATTTTTACAGATTATTCATTGGTAACTTTTGATTAGAATGATATGGCAACACGAAAATAGGTAGTAGAAACGATAAAAACTAAAATTATTGATTGAACTGCAGTGTTAAATTTCTAGAACGTAGTGAGTGAAGTGAATTCTCTTTGTGAAATATTAAATAAGGATTTCAAAGGTAACTAAAGTGTCTGTTATCTAGAATTAATTGTGATTAGACCTCTTAATTTGGTCAATTAAGGCCTTTCAGAGCTGTCGTGCTGATATCAGAAATTGCAATTGCACTTTGCGAACACAAGATGGTGTCTCATACGGACATATTAGTTTTGCTAGTTTTTTTTCCTGTAATCTTCTACATAGCCTCTGAGTAGTGTTTTTTTTTAATATTTATAATTAACAATACAATTTCTAGTTAGAAAAAGTATTGATACCTTTTGCTTAAGAAATTATTATTGTTGGCACTCTCGTCATTGGTAACTTTTATTAGAATATTATGGTAACACTTAAAAAAGGTAGCAGAAACTTTTAAAAGTAAAATTAAAAATTCACTTCACTCCAATCAATCAAGATTGGAGTGATACTAATCAGTAATACTTTATTAGCTGCTTCACTCTGGAATCATACGTGTTGAGTTCCGAGTTCTTTGTGATAGCTTACTCCGTCTGCCGCGATTCAGATCCAATAACTCAAGGAGATATTCGTTTTCATTGTTTTACGTTTAGTCATTCTTTGACATAGGCTTTTAGGTTTTAAAACAAAAGTGTTGTCACCTTTTCCGATACAATTAATTATTGGGGGTTTCAAGGGTAAGTAAGTGTGTATTCTCTAAAATCATTTGCACTTAGAGCGCCGCCTATCGTTCTGTATCTCATAGGTTACTATTCACCTGTTACTTTTAACCTAAGCACTCTGGCAACACTTAAGTATAAACTATTAAAAGAAAAGCTATTGATCGGACCGAACTAAATTTCTAGAACGTAGTGAGTGAAATGGTTTCTCTTTGTGTAATTTAAAGCGGTGTTTTAAAGGTAACTACAGTGACTATTATCTAATATTATTTGCGATGAGACTTCATCATAAAGATCCTATGGGAGCTTTTGTCGTTCTGATATTAGAGGAAGCCACTGCACTTAGTGAATACATGATGGTGTCTCTCAACTCACGGAGATACTAGATTTACCAGTTTAACCTTTTGTTTTTCATTTCTCCCTAGGCTCTTAGGTCAATATTTAAATACCAATTTTCTCGTAAAATGTATGACTTATTTTTGTATGAAAAATGTTACGGTTTTTGACACGGTATAACTTTTTGACAAGAGTGATATGGCAACACTGCAACGGTTGGTAGTAAAAGTAAAACTATCGATTGAACTGCAGTGAAATTTCTAGAACGTAACGAGTGCAATATATTACCTTTGTGAAATATTATAACAACGATTCAAAGGTAACTATAGTGTTTTCTTTTAAACTACTTGTGATTAGAACTCTTAAGTAGACTGGTGAAGATCCCTGTGAGCTGCCTGTCTAAGGATAGCACTCTGAAAACACAAAATGGTGTTCAGCTCCAAATAATTAGTTCCTTTTTTTAGTCTTTCTATCTTTTCTATTTTGTATTGTATTTTGTATTATGAGCGTCGATAAATATATTAGACCGCGGTAAAAACTGTGACTTGGTAGTTAGCATTAGCATTAATATATAATCATTAATATTGTTTCTTCCGATTGGAATGGCAACCGAGTTGTTCCAAATAATAGAATATTAGGTAACATGCTGGACACCCACATCACGTTTATCTCTTGAGCGCACCAGTAACACTGACACTATTCAAAATAAAACTATTGATTGAACGTAGTCCCAATTTCTAGAATGTGAGCGAGCCTAATTTGTGAAATATGAAAACATCGTTTTGTTAGGACCCCTTTATTGATCGTTTAAGATCCTTTGTGAACTCCCGTCGTCGCGTCTTTGTGCTGATAACGGATTCGACTACACTATGTGAACACAAGATAGAGCCGTTTATAGAGCATATTAGTTTAGTCTTTATCGCTATTTCTATAGAAAAAATATATATTAATAATCTCTTTAATTCTTTGAGAACGTCACTTGTAACTTTTAAGCTAAGTGCACTGGCAACATTATAACGGGTAGTACAAAATTTAAAAAGTTTAACTATTGATTGATTGAGTAGGGTAGGGCAGGGTTGAGCTGCGCGCGCAACCTGCAGGGCACCTCCCGGTCTCTTCACGGCCGCCCGTCTGGCGGCCATCTCGTGCGCTATTAATTAAATTCAATCAATTTGGTATAGAGACAATTTCGTGTGAAGTCGCGAATTTCAAAGTGGAGTATGAACTGACTTAGAGTGTGTTATGGATAAATAGCGGGCTATTACTCGCTATACGATTATTCCTTACCACACATTGATTTGAAGTTAAATTCTAGAACTTAGTGCGTGAAATATACCCTTTGTGACAAAACAGCCTTCAACAGGTAAAACAATCTACAGTGACCATTCTCTAGAACTATTTGCGATTTAACTTCATAATTTAACCGAAGAAGACGTTAAGATTCTTAAAGGCGATTCTTATTAATGCTTTTTGTTGCTAAAACTTTAGCGACCATCATAAACGTCAGATATCGATCTCTTGTGTCGTAAATGATAAGTTATTACCGAAACCATTTCGATGATTTTCGCTGAACTCGACTGTATCATATTGTCTTTGTACTTGCCAAGCCAGTCTAAATAGCTGTAATTTGGGAGCAGTAACGTTAGCTCACTGATTTTCTAAATATGTAATAAAAAGAAGGTATCCAATAAGAAATTGTTGCCTGTATAAAGGCCTAGAGCACACTCTAGGCAGCCAGGAGCATACAAAAAATGCATCATAATACCTTACCACACCTTCAGAAGATGTGTTTTTACTGACTTTACTTAAAGTCATACATTTTTGTTCTAGCTTCTACAAGATGAGAAATTAATGTGGAAAACTGCTGACATCAATAGAGATGGAGTGTTAGACATCAACGAATTCAATGTAAGTGATACCATCATAAATATTGTTATGTACCCATTATGGAAAGGGTTCGGCAGATGTCTTGATACTGAGACCCACATGCAACCAAGATATTTTTTAGTCCTAACAGGTATTCATTTCTAAACAAAAGAATGTTAATATCGCCTTACCAACTCTTGAAAAGAACCAGCAACAAGCTATTATTGGAAAAGTGTTTCTTTTTCATTTGTTTTTTTTTTTTTTTTTATACCACTTGGGCCGACAAACAAGTAGACGGTCCACCTGATGGTAAGTGGTCACCATTGTTTGTCATTGCGGGACAACAGAACAACTTAATATTTTGCTCAGGAATAGTTGATAGAGCAGATAAAACAAGCTAC
This sequence comes from Habrosyne pyritoides, assembly GCA_907165245.1. NCBI lineage: Eukaryota > Metazoa > Arthropoda > Insecta > Lepidoptera > Drepanidae > Habrosyne > Habrosyne pyritoides. The sequence goes on along the minus strand of OU015586.1, from coordinate 14,942,222 downwards.
TTCTTACTTTGTCATCAACAAAGGAACTGCATAATGGAAGTTATCCAACAATGCATTGTTTAAGTATAAGTATTCTTTAACATTACTTACTAGAATGTCTCCACACGCACTTTGTCTTTTGCTTGTCAGATGTTAACAATTCAAAATGACTACAATTAGTATGGCGCAACTTAATATTATGATAATTAAAATCAACTTGAATGAATAAATTGAAATTGTACTTTGTTAATTATTTAACAGAGATGATGAGAGCAAAACATCATCCTTGGAATTGACGGCATTGAGTGGCTGGTCATGTAACCTGAACCAGGCAAGCAACTCTTGCTTGATTGGCTTCACACTTACCTATTTAAATAAAAAAAATATCAATTACAATTTTAGGTGTTTTCAAACCCCGAGGAGCATGGAGAGATGCATCCGTTCCTAATCAACCAGACACTGCGGGAGAAAGACATCAACCAAGATGGCCACATTGATTTTGAGGAGTTTATTGGAGACAGAGGTATGTCAAATGCTTTACCCGTATTCAAACTTTTGCCTTATCCAATCTATTATTTAAAAAAACCTAGTCATAACTAAATGAGCTATCAATATGCAGGCATTTACTAAAAATGGATGTTTGCAAGTTCTACTGCTATAGTGGATGAAATTGGAACCTGGCCCCTCATTTTGTAATTAAATAGGTAAATTTTAATAATAACGCCTCCTTAGGTGATGCTTGTCTGGAGCAAACATATTACTTGGAATTATAATATTTATATTGCCTCACTGCCAATATTTGCTATTAATTACTAAAATTGAACCTCAGACAAAAGCAGATTAGTCCTTAGGCGACAGTGACCACAGAATGTTAATTGAAGCTACTCTTTGACTTCTTACGTTAAAAACATTTGGTAATATGTTGAACTGTCACATAGGTACCCAACAAGACAAGTCGTGGCTGATCGCGGAAAAGGATAAGTTTGACAACGAGCTGGATATCAATAAAGATGGCGTTATCGACTTAGTTGAGATCTTTACCTGGATCATACCGAACAATGAGTAAGCTATAAAATATTTCTTTTAAACCCATTATCCCAATGAAGTAGGCAAGGGTCTCAGTATTAACACTCACACTTAAGGCTTGGTCTCGCGTTTACACGCACAGAGTACGGTATGCGGCTCAAACGCAGCCTCGTATGTCTCTGCGGAGAAGGGGTCTGTTGATTTTGCCGTAGCTACCAAAGTATCCATCAAATCCATTGTCAACCCGTGACGCACACCGCAGCGATGAACGAGAACGACGCCGCGCAGTGCGGAGTACCCGCTCGCCACTTCACCTCTTTTGCCCTTTGCCGCTGACGCATACTACGACGGCACAAGAGACCATTCTAGACGTTTTTTATACGATTATGTGTCCGGCACCGCATGCGTTGTTAAAATGTTTTAAGTCTAAACGTGACATCTAGACATGGGTAACTCAACCAAATTGCGTGAGCTGCGGTTCACGTTTGTGAGCCGGAGCTGCGAACCGGGTCACAGATCAGCTCGAGTATTGCAGACCGATCACAGAGTCTCTACGCCGCTGCCGCGCCGCAGTTCGCCAACGATACAATATGACAGAATAGATCACAGATTGTATACAGACTGTAAAATAATAAGGGAGCCGTGATCTGATCTGTTGAACCGGTTCAGAGCTAAGTTACACATGCCTAGTGACATCTGGTGAGCATTGTCACCGTTTCGGTCATATTACTGATTGAAGACTACAGGTGTAGCGACATCTATGAATACTCCCGTGACGACAAACAACGCGATGATTGCTCAGACAATGGATAGATGGCGCCACTTAACCCTGCATAGCGCACGGATGAATGGTTGTTTGTTACTCTTTCACGCAAAAACTACTTAATGGATTTGTCAAACCTGGCGCAAGATCTTGTAAAAAGAGGAGCCTCGCTCCTCATTACAGGTTTTTATTTCTAACAATGAAACTTCAATATTCAATCTAGTAGACTTGGAGCGGATGGAAGACGAACAAACTAACATTTATTATCATATATTTGATGTGACTCGTGATTTTTTTGAAGCATTTGAAGAAAAAAATATAAATATTTATCAAACTTTTTGCAGTCAAATCACGAATCATAATTTAACGACACACGATACTAGTTTAAGTATCTGTGTCTTTTTTTATTGCCCATTTTGTATCCTGAAGAAAAATGAGTTTATTTGAATATTACCTTACGCCTTCACAGCTAATCGACTCAACCACTGTACGGAGAAAGACATGGTATATTAAATCAATTTCAACGCAAGTGAAAACGAAGTGAAGCTAGTTAAATATTTGTTACACTTTCGCGCAAAAACTACTGAACGGATTTTGAGCAAACTTTGGGACATAGATATATAAATGTAATATCCTATAGGAATGGGGAAACCGTTCGGGACAGCTAGTATCTATACAGGAAAAAAAAATTCAGTGCGCAAACTTTGACAAATTAAAGTTAAATGAGTTTTATTAAACACCAAATTTTTATTCGGATAAGTTTTAGTACAAAAAATAAAGTTATCGTAAACGGAAGATATAGACTTTAAAATTGATATTATGGCTACTGTACGCCGCCGCCCCGCGCCGCGGCGCAACGAGCGAGCGCTTCGCCACGCGCCCAGGCGCGCCGCGTTTCATTTTTGGTGCACAGGCGTAGGTAGATATTTACGTGGGTTACTATGTACTGATCATTGATTAATTTAATTATTTAGTTTCGAACTTCGAACTAGACTTCTTTTCAAATTTTTCCTTTATACTTTGATGGGCTTAGGACCATCATCACCACCAAAATAAAGAATTTTAATCAATTAAATTATTCCATTTTTAAAAACATAATAACATTATTGACATTATTTAAGGCATAGGTACTTCTGCATTATGGCGTATTTAAAATTTGGAATCAACTACGTATTTACATTAAGGCTCGTACCCGCGCCAACGACCTTGAGTGTTTGGGCGGGGCTAATTACTGCTCCCTGCGCTATCCTCCTAAACATCGCACGACACCACTATGAAGAGTAGAAAATTTACAGAGAGGTCTCCAATACTTAGTACCCTTTATGGCAGAAGAAGTAGTAATATTGTATTTTAATATCTTTTTGTGCTAAAAAAACGTTACAGATAAAAAATACTATGTTATTAGTAGCATTATGTCATTTGTGTATAACAAAATGAAATAAACTATTTATCAAATAGCCGTTCACAGGCACATATAAATGGTCAGACTCTAACACCAGTTCGGAACTTACAAAGGCTGCTTATTACCTCTGCAGAAGTGTCAGCAGTCGTACAATAATTATTGTACATGTTTCATAATTACATGAATTTTGCAATCGTCAATCCTAAGCGTACAATCTTGACAAAAGAACAATAATTTTGATCGATAGCAATTTTACATATAATTTTAAAATGTACAATAATTTTTAATGATACTTATTGTAAGTACAACAATTTTAAGGCACTGGTACAATAATGATGTTTCACTCGTCTGCCAACACTGCTCTGGAGTACCTAAATTAGTTGTATTCGATCGTAGGGAAAAACAATGTAATATTAGGAATAGTTTGGTCACAGTATATGTATGAAACAGTATGGAAACTAAGCCTATTTGTAAAAATAATTACCTACGCTCAATTGAACCTTTTTTATATTGACTTTTTATAAAAAAAAAAAAAGGGTTTTGTAGTGATCATTCAATCGTATTGAAATAACAAGTTTACCAATAAAATTTAAATAGGTAATCTCAGAGCATCGGTTAATATCAGCAAAATACGATACACAGTTTGATATTGACACATAACAACTTGTAGACCTTTGTTTTTGTTTTGTAGATCTTTATCTTGTCATTACAGCACGCGGTGTAACCTTTTACAAGTTTTGGTGGAAGCATACGTGAGCCGCGGTTAGACGAGGACGTTTCGTGTACTCTTCGGAGCTTGCGCGCGGGAGGCGGCACAGGTGGCTCGCGGGCAGGGCTCATGCATGAGCAGCTGTCATCGGCTGTTTGGCACGCATTTTCGAGTTGATTCGTACTGCATTTCAAACCTACAATGGATTTGCCTAGTAATTAAAAAAACATTATATAAAAAAAACCTTTATTCTTCATATATTACAAAATGCAATTTAACATAAAAGGGCGGTTACAAATTATTAACTGAAAGATACTCTCGTCTGCTACGACACGTACGGAATTCTTTATTATTAAGTTTTATTGTGTAAAAACATCTCAGCCTTATGAACAGCTTTTTTAAAAACAACTGTGCTTTTTTGGGAAACAAGGACAGGGTACTTCGTAAATGAATTCGGCTACTTTGCAGTTTATGTGTTCTTTTTTAAAGCAATAATGAAAAATTTCATCCATTTTCTCGATATATTGAACAAAATCATCTGGTGGTACAATTAATAAGCTTCGGCTAGTATCTTCGCTGTATTCTCTATATCAAGTAGTGACTTTCTGAACTGAAGTTATGGCTGGCTGGATTTGGTTTGGTGTATGATTTCAGAATTTGACAATCGTTGTGATATTCGCCGCATTTTTTCAGAAGATAACCACATATATAAAAAAGGGAGTTTCTTTCGGTAATATACATTTGATTATATTCTGAGCGTTGATAATATGAACGTTGCATAATTTGAACGTTGTTTTCTAAGTCTTCATAGCTCCTCATACCGGGAGTTTCTTGTTGTTTGTAGCGGCCATCTTGGATTTCCAGTTTGACAGCACTATCGGCTTTAACACCCTCGAAAACCATGAAAACGATACCCATGGTGAAAAAATTGATAATTGATTGCAGCCGCCATCCTGGATTTCCATTTTGACAGCACTATACACTTCAATACCATCGAAAATCATAAAAACGATACCCATGACGAAAAAGTTGGTGATTTATTAAATATAATAAATAAAGTAAATAAAACAAATAAAAAAAATAACTGAAATAAATAAAGTAAATTAAATATAAAAAATAAAATAAATAAACGTTACAAACTGATTCTACCACCTGGTACATACTTAGGTACATAGATAATGACAGCAAACTTTTGACGTCATGTGCATGCCCTGTATGGGCATCGAACCCACGACCTGTGGAGTGAAAAGGAGATATCTAACTAACCACGCCAACTGGCCTATAATTTTTTCATTCAAATAATATTTATATAGGATTTACACCTCTTAAGTAGGTACTTTGGCAAAGAGTGACCCATCTATTTTTACTTACTCTTTGACTTGCAAATGCATATTATTTAGAAATTTGCCAAAGTAAAATTCTTCCGCAAAGAAGCACACGTCCGTCTAGCAACGCGACTCGCCTCCCACTGACTATTTGGATGACGGCGGGGTACGGCAGAAAATTTGCCCCGATAAAATGCTTTTTATATTTATTATAAACAAGGTATAAAGAATTTTCAAAAATTAAGAACAACAAATCATTCGATATTGTTTTCTAAAAAAGTAAATAAATGTTCATACAGTTTCGATAAAAATTGCAGCTGTAATACGGTTACAACCAGAAAAAATAGGGGTGAATCCAGGATTTTTTATCTACAGTTCTATAAATTAAAACATATTTCTAGAAACAACATATCACGTCTCATATATTGTAGAATACTGTGTATTTTTTCTGATTAAAATAGTGCTACAGGTAATGGTAAAAACTGGTTACATAGTTACTTAATTTTACATTATTTACCGAGCCTTAATGTTCAATCAACCTATTCACTAAAATTGTTAATTAAAAATAATTGCTTACCCTACATGTCACTAATCACTGTACTTCAATAATTGTTCAAAATTAAGTCCTCCTCTTTCTAGGCATAAACGTGCACGTTTAAACAAATTGTCATTTAATTTGTTGAGAACACTATTGTCATTTTTCACTTCATCAAAAGCGTTAATTATTTTTAACTTTAAATCGTCTATAGGGACCGCTGGGTTATGGATACCGTGGGCTCGCATTCGGCGTATGCTCTCTGTTGCATACATTCTGCGAGCTGCTCGTAAATTTTCTCCACTCAGTAAATACACTCGCACCGTCTCATAGAACTCGCGGTTACTGAAGTCCGACATCGTGACCTGTATGTAGGTACAAGTACGACACACGTGTGGCGCGGGAGTTGCACGGGAAAGCGATTGGACGCGACGTCACGACAGCGCATGCGATGAGTGGCTGTCGGGTGCGTCTGTCTGTCGGTCGGGTCGGGCGCCCACCCCGGCCGTGGCCTTGGCCTTGGCAACAGCTGGCGCTACCGCCGAGTGCGGCGCACGACGCGCGCGCCCTTAGATATATACTCGTATATATGAATGATAGTGTCCATTGTTTGTTGATTTTAATGTCCAAAAAAAATTTTACAAATAATGGAAATGTGTTCTGTTACTGATACTGAACCACCAAAATTCTTTTGCGCATTGCTTAAAAAATATTCTTGTATAATGGTACTCGAGAGCCAGTTACCTTGTAGGCTACCAGTGTGTGTGGCTTACCACCCTCCCTGGAACATCACCTAGTGAGATAAGGGCTACTTTCTCTCTCTACCACATCTGGAAATGTTGTTATTACTTCTAAATCCTAATGAATATTTTGCAATTCAGTGAAATAGCAAAAGAAGAAGTCGACCACCTGTTCGCGTCTGCGGATGATGACCAAAACGACCTGCTCTCTTTCGAGGAAGTCATCAACCGATATGACGTGTTCGTGGGCAGCGAAGCCACCGACTTCGGCGGGGACCTGCTCGGCGAACACTTCGATGATGAACTCTAACTCGGCAGTATGAGGGATTTTGGAATTTTATACTATATGATGGAATTAATTATTTAATAATTGATAAAATATTCATAGATCTGTCTAGAACATTACTTAAGACTCCACTTTAATGCTTGCCAATACTTGTTTTATGTAAATCGTTTTTAATTTCAAGTTTAGTTTTTTTTGTCTTATTATTCAAGTAGGAGCCTACAACCAAAATTATTGTCTGTATAAACCATAACGTAAATACTGATGTGTATCTACTGCTTTTGATTTTAGAATCTAGTTAGAAGATCCAAGATATTGAATACAATGTGTATTTTATACACATTATTACATGTCATTTGAAGAATTATTCATTGTGAAGTAAAGGTAACGAAGTATTCCGTCAAACATCTAACCAACGTACTGTAACCACATTCACACAGTATTTCATACAAGGTAGTAGAACTGTAGTGCAGAGTTCGTCCGGGGAAGTACTATCACCTTACCCATTTCCGCCGTGAAGCATTAGAGAACCTATATTACCTACTGTGTTTCGGTTGGAAAGTTAAGGGAGCCGGTGACATTACAAGTACCCGAGACTTAACAACTTCACGTCTCAGATTCGGCTACGCATTGGCGATCCCCTGGTGTTGCAAATGTCCATAAGCGGCGGTGACCACTTACCATCAGGTGGACCGTCTGCCTATTATCGGACTTAAGTGCGCATGCAACCCAGTTATATAGATAGTATTTAGTAAATCGACCCATTAACTGGTTAATATGTAGTTGCAGGCAAAGTAAGAATACAGTCCTGTAACGTGGTTTGAACTTTGAAATGTCTCAATTTATTGAAATTACCAACTGCACTATAGACGCTTGTTTAATATTGATATAATTTTGCTCGTAGACTCTCATACTATAACATACTTGTTTTAAATAGTTAAACTTACAAATATTGGTTTGCAAAAATAGTCGTCTCTGTTGTATGTTACACATTCTTAGCTCGTGCCATAGAGACGATTTATTTCTTACTAAAGCTAACATTATTTGATCACCACATCCGCTTACGTCACATAATTAATCATAATTGTATAACTAACGAATTCGAAGTGTTTAGTGTACGGAATATTTAATGTACTGTAATAAGTTTGTACTTTCATAGCTATTATCTATGATAATGGTAGATGAAAAGGATGATTTCCTTTTTAATTTAATAATTGTATAATACTGGCGGAAACCCGGTGTTAATAATGTTTAATATGTACTTTCATAGCTATTATCTATGATAATGGTAGATGAAAAGGATGATTTCCTTTTTAATTTAATAATTGTATAATACTGGCGGAAACCCGGTGTTAATAATGTTTAATATGTACTTTCATAGCTATTATCTATGATAATGGTAGATGAAATGGATGATTTCCTTTTTAATTTAATAATTGTATAATACTGGCGGAAACCCGGTGTTAATAATGTTTAATATGTACTTTCATAGCTATTATCTATGATATTGGTAGATGAAAAGGATGATTTCCTTTTTAATTTAATAATTGTATAATACTGGCGGAAACCCGGTGTTAATAATGTTTAATATGTACTTTCATAGCTATTATCTATGATATTGGTAAATCAAAAGGATGATTTCCTTTTAAATTTAATAATTGTATGATATTGACAATCCTGGTGTTAATAATGTTTAGTATGTACTTACATAGCTATTATCTATGATACTGGTAGACAATTTGATATAATTATTAATGTCTAAATATGTACTTTCATAGCTATTATCTATGATATTGGTAGATGAAAAGGATGATTTCCTTTTTAATTTAATAATTGTATAATACTGGCGGAAACCCGGTGTTAATAATGTTTAGTATGTACATACATAGCTATAATCTATGATACTGGTAGACAATTTGATATAATTATTAATGTCTAAATATGTACTTTCATAGCTATTATCTATGATATTGGTAGATGAAAGGATGATTTCCTTTTTAATTAAATAATTGTATAATACTGGCGGAAACCCGGTGTTAATAATGTTTAGTATGTACATACATAGCTATAATCTATGATACTGGTAGACAATTTGATATAATTATTAATGTCTAAATATGTACTTTCATAGCTATTATCTATGATATTGGTAGATGAAAAGGATGATTTCCTTTTTAATTTAATAATTGTATGATATTGACAATCCTGGTGTATAATGTTTAGTATGTACTTACATAGCTATTGTCTATGATACTGGTAGATGGATATAGTCATTATGCTGCTTCCGCTGAGGTAACATGTACCGCCAGAGATAACTTTCACCATGCCAGTTTTGACCACAGGTCTTCCCACCACTTACTTGTCCACAATCTGTATGCCATATACTTTATACCATATTGTCATGAACTTTGTATCTCTGAGCTGTATTGTCACTTCTAGTATTAATTTATTTTATTTGGTTTATATTCCGATGTATATTCGTAGATTGGTAGATTTAGAAACGTTAAGATTTATTGATTATTGTGTCTAGAATAGTAGTGTCGCAAGATGCGCATAGGTTAATTAGTTATAAATACATAATGAATTTAAACGAGTAGTGTATGCATTAGAAGCGTCATTATCGCTTTATTCTAATATATAATACATTGTATTATGTATAATCTTTTCATAGAATGATCTTTATAATATATTAATTGTATTTAGAGTTAACGAGCAGAATGCTACGCATTGCTCTGGACAAGTTTACATGGATTCACAAAAACAGTAGTGTATAGGTATATAACAAGCGTCGTTATCGCTTTAATCTAATATACAACGTGTTACAAAATACCCCGTAACAATATAATTAATTATCAAAGCCAAACAACCCTAGTAAGCTGTCATGTCAGGGAACCAGATTATTTAACAGAAAGGCCTACGTACCTATTTTACCTAATAATTGTCTGCTTTAATATTATAGTTTTTCTATTTTTCATTCATAAAAATCAGTTTAACATTTTTTTTTGGTTATGTTATACAGCATTACTAAGGTTCTTAAATATTGTGAATGGACTCGTTATAAGGCCACATTTAACTTCCTTTCGGCTTTACGGGTAGTTTTGTAACACTCTGTATAATCTTTTCATAGAATTATCTTCAGAATATAATATATTGATTGTATTTAGAATTAACGAGCCGAATGCTACGCATTGCTCTCCTAATGTGCACATGGTTACACGAAAACTGTAGCGTATAGGTACATAAGAAGCGTCATTATCGCCTTATTCTAATATATAACATAATGTATTTGTATAATCTTATTCATGCATGTTACCTCTAGATCAGGGTTTGCCAACCATTATTTTGCCGAGCATCCTCAAACCAACATTAATATTTTCATGCCCCCCCCCCCTTAAGTTTCAACAAAAATAAGAAACATTTTTTTTTTTATTATTTATTTGAATTTCAAATAGTTACAATATATATATTAATTAAGGATATTTAATAAAAGAGTATACTAGAAAATCATTTCATATATACATTTCTTAGTTTTCTCACTGTCTTTTCCTAGGGGGGCGTGCCCCCTTGGTTGGCAAGTCCTGGTCTAGATTATATTATATAATTAAATTAATAGATTGTATTTAGAATTAACGAGCAGAATGCTACGCATAGCTCTCCTAATGTGTACATGATTTCACGAAAACAGTAGATTATACATAAGCGTCATTATCGCTTTATTCTAATATATAACGTATTAATTATTGTGTATAGAATTAAAGTTCAGAAATGAACTCGTAGATTAATGTCACATCAATAACGAATTTAAAACAGTAGTTTATATGTAAGAAGCGTTTCTCTGAATCGTTATATACTATCATAACATCATTTATTATACTTATCTTTTATAGTTCACCAAGAAAATACGCATGGCATATTAGCACATGAGAGTTACCGTACCGTAACTTAACGTCTTATGGACAAAGCATAGCGGTGGTCTTGGTGTTGCAAATGTTTATAGGTAGGTGACTGCTTACTATCAAGTGCCAGTACTGTTTGTCGCCCTACTCGACATACATTTTGGAAAAAAATAACAACACTAGCTATGCACCGCAGTTTCCGCGTATTGTAATTTCTGTCCTCAGAGTTAGCGATGTTTAAGAAAACCAATTTGTTATGTGTGCAGCTGTTGAGTTTTTTTAATTTGGTCAGGTATTTAGTTGGCTTAGTGGCTAGATACATTTGCTACGGTTCAGATCGTGAACTCGATTCCCAGTTAACACCCGGATCAAACGTGCTAAGTGATCGTTTGTATCTACAGAAGTATAACAATTATCAGGTTGACAGTACTAACACATAGTTTGTACCGTGGCATTTGTTTATGTTCAAACATTGTGTCGATATTTACCGGACCTTAAAACATATATATTTTCTTAATAGTTGTAAGCTTAGTTATAGATAGTATTTAAATATTATAAATTGGTTGTTTCATAATCACATATATTCAATAGTAGACTGATTTAGGTTTCATTTTTATATATATTTTTTTAAATTCACGCATATATGAATAGATCAGATCTAGATTTATGTCCAGATGTCGGCGCGGTCCTATTAACGCATATTGGCGAGTTCTTAGTCCATCTGAGCCCTCTGCGCTCGCCGAAATTTCATCAGAACTTAAAAACTTTGATTTGTAACTAAAAAAAGTATGAAAGGAGCACTATCTTTTGTCTTCATTTATACACTCAATTGAACGTGAGAGATAATTAAAAAAGAAATACTTGTGTGTGTGCACTTAAGAAGTTATACCCGAAATTATTGGTGAGAAAACGAGAAGAAGATTCGTCGTGAACTTGATTTTTGTTGTGTTCAAACTCTTTGCACCTGTCTGTAGCAAAGAATAACAATTTTTGACGTTGTTAGGTATTACTCACTCATTGACACTGCCAGTTGCGATTTGTGCGATGTTCCGGAGAGACCGTTATCTGCTAACTTCAGGGTGTCGGTTTTTCGTGACGGTAAAAAATTACTCTGTCTTTCCCTTACGCGCCAAAAGAAGTATAACTTTAAAGTGCCTACACACGAATTGAGTACCTCCTTCTTTATTGCAGTCTTCAAATCATATTTTATATTAATACCGTGTCGCTGTCTTGGATAGATACGTTACAGTTTTAACATGTCAATATATATATATATATTAGATAAAAAGAAAACAAAAAAAATTATAGTGTAACAACATTTAAAGTAATAACTATTGTGTCTAGGATAATAAAGTGCCGAAGGGCGATTGGTTTTAAGTATGTACTGACAAATACGCCAATGATTACTATAACACTGGTAGTGAATAGGCATAAAGTATAGTATATATATTACTGTGAATTTCTAAAGCTTGTGTACCTAAAATTGTGTATCATTATATGTGTATTATCAATCACAACAACTTGGTGTATCTTCATTCAAAGAGTTAAGGGGATCTAAATATATAAGCTCGCAGAACACTGAGAAGAGGGAGAGAGCCAGTTGGAATCCATGTAAGCGATGTATAATTGTGTTATTTAATTTGCATTAGACTCCCAAGTCAGTAAATATTTAGAACAGTTTCCAATGTTCTAAAAAAATTTTGGAGTAATTTAAAGAGAGCACTATATGGCTTTTCGAAAAACGGGTTTACTAACATTCGCCTGTAAACTGCAAAATATAAGATTCACGCAATTTTCTGAACTTTCCCCGCCGATTCTATGATATATTAAAATTTTTGGACTTACACCACCGAAGTTGATGTCGACATTTTACACAATTCTGGAAATTCACAGTAAAATATACATTAGCAGCGTCTTTCATAATTCCTATATTCTAATGTTTAGCATAATTAGGTTAACAGTAGTAGTAGAGCTCTTTGTGCGGAGCTCGCCCGGGGAAGTACTACCACCGTACCCATTTCCGCCGTGAAGCAGGAGTACACTTGTATTACTGTGTTTCGGTTACAAAGGTACGGGGGCCGGTGAAATTACAGGCACATGAGACATAACAACTTGAGGTCTCAGGATCGACAACGCATTGGCCATGCCCCTGGTGTTGCCAATGTCCATAGGCAGTGGTGACCACTTACCATCAGGTGATCGTCTGCCTGTTAGTCGTCCAAATTTTTTAAATGTATATAATTTTATTTATACATTTATCTACTAGTTTATGTAACATATAAATGATTAATTCATTTGTTTAGAATAATAAAGTGCCGCAAGGTATAGGCATAATAAGTATATCGAATTTAAAACAGTAGTGCATACATTAGAAGCGTATCTCATGATCGCTATATTCTAATGTTGAATGTAATGTATATAATCTTCTGCATATAACCACTAGATTATGTAACATGTAAATTAATAATTATTGTAATTAGAATAATAAAGTGCCGCATTTTGCGCATAGCTAAAAGTGACATGGTATCGAATTATAAGTAGTGTTAACATTAGAAGCATACCCCTTCTAATGTTCTAGATGTAAGCTTACTCATAGATATGTATGTAATATATGTATATATCTTTTTTTGAGTTATTTAAATACATCTATATATATATATTATATTTATTGAAATTTAATGATACATAAAACAGATCTTGTATTAAAGACCGTGCGCCCCACCATCGCCCAGTGCCTAGGTTAGTCCCACTTGAGACCCTCACCGACGTCGCTTAAATTACACTCGGTTGAAAGCCCCGCTCGCCGAAGTCTCCGCGTAAGAGTGTAAATACCATCAGACGCTCACACCTTTACTTCGGTCATAAAAAAAAACATTGAGTTTAACATCACGCGAAAATAATGAGGGGTCTGCCAAATCATATGAGTGAGTGGCAATAATTTTTCAGTCTTCATTCCACGGTTAAAAGGCGACTTGATTCAAGCGCCATTTTGAAAACTTTACAGGAGAGTTATTTGAAAATGTTAAAACCCAAAAACAGATACTGCATCTAAACTTCTTAACATTCCACATCGAAGTTGTTGAATATTAAAACTAAATGCAAGCTTCAACGATATGGTGCATGGGCCATCATCATAGTAGTATAATTCGTTTGAGAAAAATGTCACTTTCCTCAAAAATGGCGGTTGAGTCAAGTAGCCTTTTACCCGTCGATTTATTTTATTTATAAATAATATAATTTCTTTTTTACAGTTAAGCAGGACAATTGTTTTCGTTTTATTATTGACCATATATATTTTTTTATTATATTATAATATTAATATATAACAATATTAGAATTAGTATGTTGTCATATATAAAGAATGCATAAGAAATGTAAATAAAATGCCAATATCGTTAGAACTGTTTCGCGGAATTGCTAAACTAATGTCTATAATCCTATTCATACATAATAATATAATCGAAATAAGAAACATGAATTATTTTTGGAATTATAAAGTGCCGAAAGGACCTTTTTTAAATAATGCATCTATCGAGTTTCTTGAATTATAAATTACAAGGATTACTCGACATGATTAGGTTCTAACACGGTTGCTAAGAAGCTAAGAATTTTACTCCCAATTTCGCCGCCCTGGGCATTCCACCTTCAAGTTCTCCTAGGGTAAATCCAGCACCGAACATATTATTTACCCTGTATAAACCACAACTTTCTAATTACCATAATAATAACTAAAATTACTACATATAAGTGGTAAGACATCGATTGACATTGACAACAATGATAGTTAAAATTTTCCAAAATAGTGAATCCCACATAATATCTTAGTTTCACAGGACTTTTTTAATAACAATAGTTATATGTTTCTCTGTCATTTTTCAGTTCAGTAAATGTAATAAATGATGCTATTATTTTTATGGTAATTAAAAAGGAGTGGTGCACACATATTAATATAAAAATATGTATATGTACATAATATTTAACAATGTAAGATTAAGTATGTTGTCATAAGGTTTTATAATAATGCTAATTGTGTAAAATACATTAAAACTGTTTTACTGAATAGCTATATTCTGATTATTAACACCATAATGAATATCATCTTATTCATACATATAATCTAGATTAGAAACACGAAACATGTAAAATGTTGTGTTTAGAATAATTAAGTGCCGAAAGGTGCGCGTAGCTTAAAGAATCTGAAAAAGTGCCATTCATATGTGTAGTTTTATTAGAAGCGTTTCTCTGAATCGCTACATTCTTTTGTTTAATATCTTAAATAATAATTTTTATTCAGCATATTACTCATACATATAATCTAGATTAGAAACATGCAACATAAAATATTGTGTTTAGAATAATGAAGTGCGGAAAGGTGCGCCTAGCTTAAAGAGTCTAAAATTGTGCCCATCATGTAGTTGTTTATATTAGAAGCATTTCTCTGAATTGCTATATTCTGATGTTTAATATCTTAAATATAACAATTTTTATTTAGATTCAGTATATTATTCATACATGTAATCTAGACTAAAAACATGCAACATATAAAATATTGTGTATAGAATAATGAAGTGCCGAAAGGTGCGCCTAGCTTAAAGAGTCTAAAATTGTGCCCATCAAGTAGTTGTTTATATTAGAAGCGTTTCTCTGAATTGCTATATTCTGATGTTTAATATCTTAAATATAATAATTTTTCTTTTATTATTTATATTCAACATATTATTTGTCCTGTATACACCACTACTTTTAATTACCAGAAGAAGAATGGACAATGTAGAAGAGGGAAAACATCATAAATGTGCAGTAAATATTTTAAAATTTTATTATAGACTACATCTTATACTTTCGTACAGGTACTGGTTTAGCTAATGTACGGCAGGAATTTGATATAACCAATGATTATATATTTTTATTGTGTTTTTGTCATTGTTGAGTTCAGTAAGTGCAGAACATACACTAACATTTTTTCTGTTAATTAAGAAGTGGTATTGAACAATAATGTGTGTGTGTGGTGTTTGAAACATAATTATTCTATTTAATTTAGCCAAGTATTAATCGGCCTGTATTTTATTAAATCTCCAAGTGATAGGTTTATGCTACAATCGTGGATTCGATTCCCAGTCCCACCCAGGTCTAACATTTTTGTATCTATTTATATATATGAGTTATCTGAATTATGTTATATTTATTTATATGACATTTTAAAACATTTATTTTTCTTATTATAGGTATAAGTACTTCTTAAATTTTTAGTGTTGTAAATAAATATGTGCCGAAAGGTGCGCGGAATCTAAATATGTGCCCAGTATTGAATAAAACAAGTAGATGCGTTTCCCTGAATCGCTATATTCTAATGTATATAATCGTATTCATAACATGTAACCATTAGATTCCTAGTCATTTTCATTAATACTTACATATATCTAATATATTATTCATATATTTATACTATCTATAATATATTCATATCGAAAGTTAAAAAAGTTGATAAGATCTCGAGTGTTTATGGCTAACATCTATATTTAAATGTGCTCTGAAAAATCATTTAAGCCGAGCAGTCACGTGTGAAGTTATACAATAAAATATGTTTTATAATTTAATTATAAACTATTCATAAATTAGACATAAGTTTCACATTTCAACTATTTAGGTAACTTGCACCATTAATTTAATATTATTATGATATGTAAATTTCTTTTATTGTACTGTAGTAATTTTACTAAGGTATGTTAAATCCTCCTAAGAAGTCAATTGATATCGTGTTTCACGTACATTATTTATAAGAATTTGGCACCTGACCGTACTATGACCATAACCGGAATGCAAAGCGTTTAGTAACGGTATGAGCTTTAGTTCTATGTCTCATGTATTTTTGATCATGGTACGGTATCATGGCAGCCTAAATGTAAATAGATTTTAATAATTACTGTGTTTATTGTCAATTTAATAGTATCATAATAGTACCATCATGTAATTGATGTTCATATCTATAGGGCTTTGGAAATGTTCCAAAATTGTCGTAAATAGATGCTATTAGTGTTAATATGTGTACATTCATTATCCACTATCGTGAGACCAACATCTGTAGTTACTTTCTATGTTGTATAATAACTAATTAAAATTATTTATTGTGTAAATGGTGTTTTATTTTCGGATATCCCAATAAAAGATTTGCGACGATATTTAATACTAAAGCTGTGAATAGAAGTTTTATTTGACAATAAAACTAGTTTAAAAGATACATATTTTCTTCTAGTACCATCATACATGTCGACAGTGCTAGAATTTCTTAAATTCATCGTCAAAGTAGAATAAATTATCTCATAGCTGAGATGAAAAAGAGCTGTTACATATGCAGGAGACTCAAGATCGTTCGAGGTCGAAATCAAGGAGAAGTACTATGTTCAGCAGTGGACATCCCAGGTCTGTGATTATATATATTAGGGCCCTGAAAGAGTAAAAACCTTCGAGCAAAAGAAGTTCTAATCGTGTAGTATCAAAAGACATGCAATAGTATTACAGCGCCATCTAGTGAACAACAACTTAAGTTGTCTGAGTACCTTTATTCTTAGAGTTCGACTTCTGAACGATTTATAAGTGCTCTTACTCGCACTTTTTGTTAACCCGTGATCAAAAGTACTATTATTGGTAACCTAGATCATAACATATTAAGTAACAAGTTCCATGTGTACCAACATTCGAACATTGACGTTTTTTTATTTATATTATGGAGTGTAGAAGTAATGGAGGACCATCTTGTATGGGGGTATATTAGTCGAAAAAGTGTCCACTTGTAAACAGCAAATTAGTTTTAGAATTCTCACCGAATTAGCGCTAGTGTAGCAAGTGAAAATGATATGAACTTAGTACCATAAGCAGTTATAAACAGAGTGAAGTGTGCTGGGTTGGTTTCCCGTAATTCTTTAATACTATTTCTATTTGCTATTTACAATTAATTGGGATACTTAAAAACACAGTATAATTTTATTTTACAGTATGTATATTATAACTATAATAATTTAAAAAAATGCGCTGTAACAAAACGGAAATGTATCTTTCCTTTCTTTTCCTACTCTAATAATTTGTGGCGCTCTTAAATTCTTCCACTTGCTACAGTAGCGCCACCTTAATTTGTTCCCTTTCAACGGACACTTGACTCCATAATTTATATCAAAATGGAATACTGTTCTTTGGTAAACGCATCACTATAGAACGGTTGAATGGATTTGTGTAATTATTTTTAAATGTTCGTCCAAAGCCGATAATGTTGATAGGGGAGGAAAATTTGGGAAGTAGTCAATGAAATCGAAAAATTTGAAGTGGAATTTTTGACAGGACAATGTAGTTGGGTTAGCTAGTTTGCAATATTAGTAGGACATGAAAATCTAATAAAATTTTCATGATTTTATACTAATGAGACAGGCAAGGTATCGTAAGCAAATAAAACACCAAAGCAAAGTTCATTTACAATATTTTTTTACTCAATATAATAATCTTAATAAATCCAAAATATTTACATGATACAAAAACATACAATATGCTCTTGAACAGCGTCCCTCCGCTAGCCAGTGTGGTTCTATTATACGTACGTACTAACATACCGGGTAAGGTTGTGTTAACAACTACTCTATTGCTCGGGATATATAGTTTAAATTCGCTTGCCGTTTCTATGACTCGTTTAAAAATATTTTTAAGGTACTACTGCAAAATTGCAAGCCAATATTTGCAAGTTTCGTGACTATGATAGAAATTATTTCTTCAATAAAATCACAAGATGGTGTCAGCACACTTAAGACCTGCTAGTTATAAAAACTGCCGTTTCGAATTGACGTTGCAAATGCAGCGGATAATAATTGCATACACATAATTTTTAGTAATTAATTTATACAAATATTGTATGGCGGGCATCGATAAGTTTTTCATATGACAATACAAAAGTGAACCAACTAAAAATATATGACAGTATACAGTTGTAAGCAATATTCATTAACTTTAAGAATCTAAATGTTTTTTTTTTTTCATATCTTCAAATGGGATTAAGAATACATTGTTTATTGTGATATATCTGTTTTTAAGCCGTACTAATGACAGTAAGCAGCGGCAAATATCATATACTTCTAGTTTTGTTCAAAATATCAATACAATTTCACAAGCCTCAGGACCTATTACCACTCACGCGTAGATGTTACAAATCACGTCGTTCCGATATATAAAACTTTCAACTAAAATTGTTACAAAGGAAACGGTGACGCGAACATCAAAATATATAAAAAACAGTGTTTGTTTAAATTTGATTGTATACATAAGACAACATTTTACGAAAATTGTAGGCTTGTTTATTTACCCGTGCGCATATGCGCTTCCTAATAGTACAGCTGCACCAAAGCGCAGTTATAAAACAAAGTGGTAAACGCACGAAATAATAACAATCCTACATAATTTCAAAGTAATGCAGTAAGAGACAGAAATAGCATAGTGGTTCTAATAGGGAGTTTCAACTACAGATAAACGACTATGTTAAATACAGAAAGAGAGAAAAGATCAACAGTGGATCTACAAATCTCGATACAATAGTTGACACACGAATTTCAAGCCAGTGTCTTCTCCCCTGTATGGAATGCGATTCGATAGAAGCCAACTTTTAAAGTTAGGAGACCGATACACTTTGCTTAAAACATATAATATACATATTATTTAATTAATATAGAACAATTTGTCCATCGAATAATTACGTGTTAAAAATAACTTCTTAACTGACAAGTGTAAAACTAAATTTAAATAGCAATATGTATATTGTTCTCGAGATCTAATTGTCCCCGTTTGACAGCTAATAGTGTTATAGAGAAATTAGACCTTATAGCGAATTGACTATTTAATCAATAGATGACCTTATAGCCGAGGAAATAAAGATTATTTTTCAGTGACAGTCTTACCTGTCAAAAGGGGATTTTTTAATTCTTGAAAACATCAATAATAATGAAAGGTTACAATTGATTTCTACCTTGAATTTCATTGTTACATTGATTGAAATACGTCGATGAAAAGTGAAATAATTATAAAAACAATATTCTACTACGATGAGAGATATCAATAAATGAAGCGGACGATTGCGTCGCGATATGCGACCTTGTTTTGTGTTAAATAAAATTCATGTTTCAAAGAGTTGGTTCACTGGATAGTTATAATAAGCTATTACTCAAGATATATCCTTTTTTATGAAATTAGCTAAACTCCACTTGTTTAGCTAATTTCGGTAAAACAATTTCGTTTATATAGGATGATTATTTCAAGATTTCTTTTAAAGACTTACTGACATTTACAACAGAGAAATTTCTTTATAAATTCTCTCTTAAGAAAGCAATCTTGAAATAGTCATCCTGTGTAATTCTATGCTATTTTAACGGATGACAGTGATGTATATGTTAGATGATGATATCGAATGTAAATGCACCTTCACCACAAATTTTGACAATAACAAAATCTACGCTCCGCACTGTGTTATTTCGTTAACTAGTTGGACAACGGTGAAATAACATTTCGATGACTTTCATTATAAATTGTCATTGCTTGAACTTTCTGAAACTAATATCTACAAGTCAAATGTAAACTTCGCATTTTGCCCAACTATAGACTGTCCGATAATCCTTTTTGACCCGTAAAATTGAACATTATATCTTTACAATAAGATTCAATTTCATTAATTTTAGTTTAAAGCAATAATGCTTCTGTCTATTACATTGTTAAAAGTCAAAAAGGAATTCTTATTACGGACAGTGTGTAACACATACATTTTATTCAATAATAATTTTATAATGATAAGCTTCTGCACAATACGGCCAGTTATTTTTAATATATAAGAACTAAACAAAAAAAGTAACTTTTTTTTAATAAACGCTTATCTCTACGCGGGAAACAGTGCAAACTGCAGTAACATGATAGAAACAAAATTATATATAATCTTTTTTTAATAATAATATAGTCATTATTACATCTCATTACAATTACAAATAAGTTTTTAAAACTAGTTATCGTTTTTTTTATTTTGTTGTTGTTTTAATTTTTATTGCGAACGCGGACCAGCAAGGGAGACGCGGCCTTTTAATATTATACAATTAAATTATTTATTGTTACAATTTGAGTACTTCTGACGCGCGTGGCGTGTCCTGACGGATTTTAATTATTGCTTATTTCAGAATTTTATCCATACAATAATGAATCTTATTTCACGTACCTTTAACGCCCAAATTAATATACGATCCGCCCAATAATTGATCGAATATTATTTTGCTATCTTAAATATTAAATATTTACGCTAACCGATTGAATACCACGTCAATAGTCTAAAATAGGTCGCTAAAACATCTACTTTCTGAAGGTTACTGAACGCCATCTATTGGGGTTGAACATAAACCTTTGTTTATTAAAACTGAGTTCTATAACAATTCCAATATAACCGGAGAACATCTACAACTGTCAAATTGTCTGCATAATTTATATATTTACTTAGTAAATACTATTGACCAGCAATTATTAAAAGCATATTGTGTTGCTCTTCCGATATTGGTACAACATCACAGAGAATCCTATAAAATACGTTACAGATTCATATCAAGTAATGTTCATACGCAAGGTTACACGCCAGCGTGTTCAAAGTACAATTTTAAACTTTACAACGTTACTCTTAGAGTTTATATTCATTTGATTAATTTTTCCTATAATTATATAATAATATAATGCCGCGTCTCACTGGCTCGCCCGCAGTCGGCAAGTGTACACAGCAGGCCATGTCGGCAGGTCGTGTCGCAGCCGCGTCGCCGCCGGCGCCGTGACGTTGGTTAATTATTGTATTATTTGTATTATCTGTTTATTATATAACCTACTACATACCTCAACCACCGCGCGCGCCCTCACCTTGTGATTTTGTCTGGAAAATAGAAATTCAACATTAAAACATTAATAGATTTTGACAGGCCAATTGGCTTGGTGTTTAGCGACCCTGACTGCCAAGTCACAGGTCGCGGGGTCGATTCTTACCCAGGACAAACATTTGTGTGCATGAACATGTCTGTTTGTTCTGTGTCTAGGTGTAAAATATTTATATAAGTATGTATTTAGACCAATAAAATATAGTATATGTAGTTATCAGTAGTCTGGTTTCCATAGTACAAGCTCTGTTTAGTTTGGGATCAGATGGTCGTGTGTAAATAATGTCCCGGGATATTTATTTATTTATTTATAGATATTTAACTATTTATTGTACACCAAACAATTAAATAAATAATAATAAACCTTTAATGAATGTACAATGGGCGGTCTTAGCGCTAAAAAGCTATATCTGCCAGAGATATTCAAGTTATTATGGTGCATATCAAATTATAAGAATCTGAAGTTAATTACTGACACTCTCAATAAAAAAAAGTGTAAAAAACACTGTCTATATACATCTATCCGGGTGGTATACATATCCCTACCAAGCTATCCCTACCGGTAGAGATAAGTGCACGTTTTAGTAGATTTATATCTACCGGTAGGGATAGGTGCACTACACATTACCGAGTGGTACACTTAGCCCTACCGAGTTATTACTAATGGTAGGGATAAGTGCAAGTTTACATGCACATGAGACAAATATACTTTGTATATTCTTTAAATTAAATTATTAGGAAAAAAAAAATAAGATTTCATTGATAACATAATTTATAATTAAAAAAAAAATTTTTTTTTCTTATTTACCTATATGTATTTGTTAAAAAAGTACTAAAAAAGTATTATTGATAATTTTTTTCCCTACCAATAGGTATAGTTCGGTAGGGATAAGTGTACCACCCGCATCTATCTATACATTTTCAAGCAATTGAATAATACCCCACAAAACCGCGGTTCCTTTTTATACTACCATGTGTTTGACCTAACCCTTTCATTGTACAGGGAGATTCAAGTACCTAAAATAAGGGATGTCTAAGGGTGATTAAATATTCCTATATTACATTACTAACATACTCTTGGCGGCAAGTAGTTATGTAAGCATTAGTTAAGTTAGACAAACGTATGTCGTTGGTGACAAATAAGCAGATGGTCCATCTAATGGTCAGTGGCATCGCCACCTATGGATATTTGCAACACCAGGGGCATTTTATTCAATTCAATTTATTCAATATTTATTCGAATAAGCCTTTACAGGCACTTGTGAATGGTCAGACTCTAATACCAGTTCAGAAGGTTGCTTTTACTGAGAAGAGCCGGCAATAAACTCGGCAATTACTTTTCAAAATAAGATTTTTACATAAAAATGTGTCCTGCTGGAGCGAGCGCTAAACCCAAGCATTGTCGTCATTAAAATAATCATTTGTGTAGTAGAAAGCCTTTTGTACTAAAACAGTCTTAATTCTTTCCTTAAATTTTTGTAAAGGCAAATTTAAAAATTAATTATTGCCGGTATGTTGTCGACCCTAAGATGTAGCCGATAAACAGTCACACAAGTGCACTGTTGCTTCTTGCAATGAAATATAATAAAAAAATATATATTTATTCAATGAGGCTTTCGCAGGCCATCAGACTCTAACACTACCTTTAATGAGCACGGTGTTATTTCACTACTTCTATAAGTTGTTACGTAATCATTTGGTAATAATATAAATGTATGTACAATGTACATTTGACCACACTGGCCAAACCTTTGGCACATTGGCCAAACACTTGACCACATTAGCCAACAATTGACCACATTGGCCAAACAATTCGTGTTCCACATAGGCCAATGTTGGTGTGTGTACTATACGTACCATATGAGTGCGTGTGTATCACTTGCAGCAGGAGGAGCCGCGCGGCGCGTCCGCGTCCGCCAGCCGCCGCGCGCCGCCGCCCGCGCCGCCCGCGCCCAGGCCCTCGCTCTTTGGTAACTTGTTCGCTGGAACACAGTAATAAACGACTTCAACTAAAGGAAATATAAAAAAGTACAAAATACCGATTTATTTTTTTCATTTTAGCCACCCAGACGTATTAATGATACCCTACCTCCGAGCTATGGTTTTATCCTCAATCGAAAACTTAAGCTCTGTAGGATTGGAACCCAAGACTTTGGTCACGGTGGCATAGCCATTGGTATATATACAAGCTTCCAACATCTACAATCGGATCACGGCTCCACGCACGGGTCAGAGGGTAGCCTAAAGAGCGGGTTTTTGAAGAGTTGGAGTGGTATGCTTAGGGACTTATGAGTAGCAATAAAACTTAATAAACAAACAATTTTTTCCACTGTTTACCACCCACCATTAACCAGAACATAAACGTGATTGTCTTCAATGGCTTTGTACAAAACTGCTTACAGGAAAAGTCCTTAAAGTAAAAATCGCGAAAACCCGTTCCAGTGGCCCTAATGGCTAAAAGCGAATGGCCTAAAGTCTTATCTCAAGCCCGGCACGATCACCTAGCCTGGTTGAACATCTTCCCTTTTAAATGGAAGATGAAACACCTCCATTTTGGTATTTACGAAATTCAGCATAAACTCACCAATAGCTAAGAATATATCGTTGACATTCATGGCGGTCTTGGCGCTGGTCTCCATGAAGAGCAGGCCGTTCTCGTCGGCGTAGGCCTGCGCCTCCTCGAACTCTACCATGCGCTTGGCGGCCAGATCGCTCTTGTTGCCCGCGAGCGCGATCACTATCGACGGAGACGCCTGCCGCTGGAGTTCCTTAACCCAGTTCTTGGCGCGCCCAAATGTGTCCTGGAAACGAAGATATTACACATCATTTAAGACATTCAAGAATGAACCGGACATCAATTTTAATCGGTAAATAAAATATTTTATCAAAAGGATTTTTATAATATTTCGGATTAGCGTGGAACCGCGGCTTAACAGTTGTAAAGAATATTTCGAATTATAATTACGGGCCAAACATTAATGTGCACCAACAAAGTATGTTTTTTTCTGTGTTTGAATGTGAATAAATATAAGTAGGCATTAAAAAAGTACAGTGTGTTTGTTATCTGGTAAGACGTGTTTTTTCATTTAGCACTATATTATTGTAACACTCAACCTTCATAAAGAAAAACAAAATAGAGTGTACAAATACACGATATGAAGTTAAGTAATTTGACCAGTTGTCGTGGTGGTTTGATAGCCTGTTCGATTCCCACCCAGGACAATAATTTGTGTGCACAAACATGTTTATTATTCTATTTTTATTTTAAGAATGTCCCGGGATATTTATTTATAATTATATTAGTGTCTGAGTGCGTCTATATGTATTTAATAGAAAGTATATCAGTTATCTGGTCACCATACTACAAGCTTTGCTTTAGTTTGGAATCAGTTAACCGTATCTGAAGAAGTTTACGAGAATATGATAGCTCATTTGGTATGACATCGAATACCGTGGCGAGAGTCGTAGGTCACTACAATCAGCTTGAGCTTTTTGTAAAGGAAAACTGCGTGAGGAAACCATAGCACTGCTGTAGGGTACTTGAAGTACACGCCTGCAACGGGTGGCTGCAACCCTCAAATTAAAATTCTTTCGCCAGGAACCTGTGGGTGTGATCTGACAGCTATCCTGACACACGAGCCGGTTCCCATTTAGTCTTTGTGTGCTCAATACCCCCCTTTTTTATGCGACATAGGCCGAAAAGAAGGAGACGGTCCCCTGTAAGTGGTCACCGCCGCCTATGGACATTTGCAACACTAGGGACATCGCCATTGGCGACGCGAAGTCCTTAAGTCTCATGTGCCTGTAATTTCATCGGCCCCTTCACCATTCTAACTGAAACACAGTAATACAGGTGCACTACTGCTTCACGGCGGAAATGAGTAAGGTAGTACTTCCCCGGACGAAGACTGCACTAAGAGCTCTACTACTCAAAAAACTTTGGCCACAGTCCTTATTATTATAAATGACTTTTACAAATTTAGTTCCATATCCGCAACCGCACGGTGCAGTAAAGTTTATTGACACAGACGCCTCGTAGCTAGCTATATACAACACATATATATGTATATACTATGTACTTATATATACATATTCATGTCTAGAACACATATGATAGCACGTTATCAACTCCGACGTCGCGCGTCGGTCCGTCTGCCCAACGCCCTTGAACTCGGGAAGACTTATATGCGTTTGTAATACAATAATCGATATTACTGGCTAAAAATATATATACCAATTATTGAATGACGGGCAAGTTCAACCTGTATTTTTTAAGCATCGACATATTGGCTAAAATTCCACGTGATGGTAAGTGGTCACCGCCGCCTGAAGACATTTAGAACACTAGATGCATCGCCTGTGACGTAAAGTTGCTAATTCTCATGTGCCTGTAATGTCACCGGTCCCCATAGCTTTCTAACGGAAACACAGTAATACAAGTACACTACTGCTTCACGGTGGAATTGGATTATGTGGTAGTATTTCCCCGGACGTTCTCTGCACTAAGAGCTCTACTAATTCTAAGGTCTGATGGTTGGACTACAGGTTATGGGTTCGATTCCCATCCGGGACAAACATTTGTAAGTTTGCATGAACATGTCTGTTTGTTCTGTGTCTGGGTGTAAATATATATATAATAAGTATGTATTTGGATAAAAAAAGTATACGTTGCATATAAGTTATCTGCTGTCCATAATACAACCTCTGCTTAGTTTGGGATCAGATCGTCGTATATAAAAAATGACCCGGGACATTTATTTATAATAAACGTGTCTTACTGCCTACCTTAAGCTAGTAATTAAAGCAATCACAACTTAATAGGCAGGTTTTGACAGTTAAGAATGATATAGAATATATGACTTTACTGTTTTGTAATAAGAATCATTTATTGATCTAATGGTCATTGTATGATGATGCTTCTGATGAACCCTATCATAAAACAATTAGGTAGATTTTTCAATGACATTCATCGCTGTCAAAAGGGGCATAATAGCTTTTGACGACTATAATGGGATTAACAATTAAAAAATCGATTTAAATTGACTGTGACCTAATTAGGTTGTGTTTTATTCTAAACAAGCTGTCCCACGCAGTTTCACCTGGGTTCCCGAGTGTAACATTTTGCCGGCACAAAAAGTATCCTATGTTATTCCAGGGCATTTTTTATATATCGCACCCTCAGAACGATAGGGGCTTAACTCAAAAAATCACTTTTGGCACGTATCAATTTTGGGTAACTTTTGCACAAAGCGGGAAGGACGGGTCCCTGTGTTTTAACACAGGGACGCCTCTTTAGAGGCTGAAGTATTGTTATGCTTATTCTATCATTAAATAGACTATGATCATATATCATAGAGAGACTAAACAAAATACGCTCTATTTTGTTTAGTCTATCTATGATCGTAACTCCATTTCGCAAAATTTAGAGATAAGCCCTTATCGTACTGAGGGTGCGATATGTGCCAAATTTCATACCAATCCGTTTGGTAGTTTTTGCGTGAAAGAGTAACAAACATCCATACATACAAACATTCGCATTTATAATATCAGTAGGACATAACGCTTCGACAGATGGACTGTCTGTGTGACGTTGTAACTACTGAACTGGTCTGTGACGTCCAAATTGACCGTGGTCGTCGGAAATCTCCATTATCACCTCTTACCATACTACAGATGAGTTTGTGTGGTATTTTTGCCAGGGTAGGGTTGCCAGGTCGCCAAACCTAATAGCCGGACAGACCAGTCAGTTTGGCCGGACATTTGTGAAAAAAGCCCGGACACCCTACATTATTGAGGATTTTGTTTCTCAGTATATCAAACGTAACAGCGTATCAAAAGCCGGACAGCCGGAAACCGTTTATTTTGGCCGGACACGCAATCAAAAAGCCTAACTATGTCCGACATTATCCGGACGCCTGGCAACGCTATGTCCGAGCGCTATCTAGCCCTGCCCCTCTAACTCTGGGACAGAGACTTTATTAATAATAATAACATTATTATATACGCTTAAAAGATATTGATCAATATAACTTACATACTAATCACATATTAAATCTTGAAACGGTTTCTAGATGTGGTAGTATTACCATCTACCACAGAGTTTGCACCACAGGTATACAATTATAAACAACAGTCACTTA
Source organism: Habrosyne pyritoides (assembly GCA_907165245.1). Classification (NCBI taxonomy): domain Eukaryota; kingdom Metazoa; phylum Arthropoda; class Insecta; order Lepidoptera; family Drepanidae; genus Habrosyne; species Habrosyne pyritoides. Next base: position 14,914,502 of record OU015586.1, on the reverse strand, counting down.
TTACAATTATCATTTGCCTGAGGATACGTAATCACTATGAGAGGTCGATCGATTCAATGAACGGAAGGCGGACTGGTGACGTCACTATAAGTATCATGAAGTATCATGAAGACGCATTTAAGGTCGATTCTCACTGGATTATAAGCGGCACGCTACTACAACCGTTTGACGTATAAGAATGTTATCGAAATATCACCTTTAAGGCTTTAAAACTAAGGTCCATTGTTAGATACCTCGAAAATCTTGTGGAAGCAGTGTAGACTTACTATTATTTGACGTCAGTCAGCTAAAATGTTATCTATGTAATTTTCTGATTATTTCTAACACTTTCCGATACATTCTAAGTTATTACAATCAACAGGATATCGTAAGGAAATGATTCTATTTCCAATTAATTTACCACTCATATTGAATATAGCTAATGACTCAAAATAGTAACGTTTTTAAGGAACTACATCTATATATGTATAGACAAACTTAAAGACAAAACCTTATCTTATTATAAATTTTCATCTAAATCGTTACAGCCGTTTCCGAGATACCAATATTCAATTGATATACTATACAACGTGTTACTAAATACTCCACTAAAATAAAATTAATTATCAAAGCCAACAACCCCAGTAAGCTGTCATGTCAGGGAACCAGATTATTTAACAGAAAGGCCTACGTACCTATTTTACCTAATAATTGTCGACTTTAATAGTTTTTCTATTTTTCATTAATAAAAATAATATCATAAATATATTATTTTTTTTTTGGTATATTATACAGCGTTACTACGGTTCTTAAATATTGTGAATGGACTCGTTATAAGGCCTCATTTCGGCTTTACGGGTAGTTTTGTAACAAGTATTGCTAGTCTAATATTATTAAATTTAGGGCCAACATAGGGCAGTTAATAGACCAAGGGGTGGCTTAATTGACCGCCCAAGCGCCACGTGACCTGTAAATATATGATAATAATTCAAGAATATAAAAGCCTAACTCAATGTAGTTCATTACCCTTACACAATAGCACCGCAAGGCCGCCATAGTTGCGATATAATAAATAGAGAATATGAAAAGATATTAACAATAAAAAATATGTTCTATTCACATTATAATACGACCTAACAAATTTGAACAATGTTAAGTGATAGGCCAGTTAGCTTGATGGTTGAAGACCCCGACTTCCATCCTAAAGGACGTGGCTTCGATTCCCACCCAGGAACACCCAACACAGAAACAAAATGTCTGTTTGTTTTGTGACTGTGTGTAACTATCTAAATAAGCATGTATTTAAAAAAACGTCGTACATGTAGTTTTCTGGTTTTCCTAGTACAAGCTCTGCTTAGTCTGGGATCAGATAGCCGTGTGTAAAGAATACCAGAATAGAATATTTAATAGAAATGTAAAACCGGCAAAAGCCGCTCCTACCAATCGAATTAAAATGAGTTTACACAATAACTCACTGATATAGTGACGTCAGATGTTTGTAGCTACCTACCACTGCAGTCAAGCGTGTGTTCTTAGGGCATTTCGTCACTCATGTAGTGTCCGACCGAATAGATTTTAAGTCGAACCTAAAGCTCAAGCCGAAGGATTAATATCGTTCCGAGATACCTCCGGCTTCGATCAAAACTTCTGTCCATTTTCCGCCAACGCGAAGGTTTGGTCGAAAGTGGTTATTTTTGCAGAAGGTGGTCACTGCTCGCATTGGGATAATATTGTTATTGTCGATGACGTTGCCGCGACGTGTTGTCAAGTCCCATGTCCCTCTTATGTAATATAACCGCCCCTTTTCCTTCTAGTAAACAGTAATACAAGTGCACTACTGCTTCACGGCGGAAATGGGTATGGTGGTAGTTCCCCGGATGAACTCGACTTCTATCCTATGCACTCAGAACATATTCTATATGTACGCCAAATAGCATTAAAATGTCATTAGCCGTTACGGAGTAGTCTTTACAAGCACACATTTTCACATCTATGTAAAGAAAAGATGAAATGCTGTTCGTTGGCATTACATAAGAGCAGCTGGACAGATTTGGCTGTTTGTTTTATTAAAATGTTCATTATCGTCCGAATAAGGTATTGAGGGATAGAACAATTAAAAAAATTGCTCGGAAAATTGAATGAAGGGGATTTTACTATGGTATAATTGAGACCATAAGTCACGTTCCGAAGACGCATTGCAACGCATGGCAACACCTAGTTTATACTATTATTGAGATCCACCGCCCACTTTTCTGTCACGATAATTGACTCGGACCTTTTCACAAGCGGGCGGTGCCGCGGCGTGCGGCGTGTAATCATTTTATGGTCGGGTCACGGTCAAGGTTAAGCGAAGCATCGAATTATAGCATGTCCCCCGTCGCTTCAATACCTCCATGAATAAAATCCTGGAACATTCTTTACACACGACCATCTGATCATAAACAAAGTTGAGCTTGTACTGCTTGTATTATGGAAACCAGATATCCGATACGCTACATAATAGGTATACAATTATTTTATTCCAAATACATACCTACACACAGCAAAAATAGTTTGCCTTTATTTGGAAAAACATTTTTTTTTATTTTCACGTGTTTGTCCATTTGTTTACAAATATAAATTTATTTTTTACCTCAAAAGTAGATATTGAAATAAGATAGAATTATTGGAAACCTTTTTATTTATATCTTATCATAACAATAACAAATTATAAGTTATCCAAGTGAACGCAATATTTTCTTGATGATATATGAGATACAGATACTAGCTGTCCCCCACGTTCCCGAGGACTGTAACATTTTCCCGGCACCAAAAGTACCTACAAGAATATGTGTACAAACTTTCATGATGATCGGTTAAGTACTTTCGCGTTAAAGCGTAACAAACAAACTTACATTCAGATTTATAATATTAGTAGAGATTGGATATTTACAGACAGAAGGTAGAAAGAACCTACCCCACTATAAATTTGCTGTCGACGTTTACAGCTTACTTTAGCTCTCCAGCCCCCCACTTGAGACCCCTCCAGAGGGTACTTACAATGACAACTGAGACATAAAAATAGTATTTCCAGAGGCAATTAATATTATCAGATAAGAAGCCTTCAACGCCGCGTATCGACCGGCATGCAGGCTGATAACAATGTAATTTCTTTATTTGCTTCCATTGTTACTGATATATGTATTCACTTATATATCTCTGGTACACTCATTCAATACGCAATTCTTTATATTAAGGAGACATATACAAAATGTTGGTGGTTCTGCGGTTGCAAAAAAAAATGCAAATTTGTCGAGCCAGTCGGTTTGGTGGTTTGAGACCCATCTAGGACAAAAAATTGCGTGCTAGAATGTCTGTGTCTGGGTGTAGTAGACCGCCCCTCTAAAACCCTCCAGCCACCCCGTTATATCTGTATCGTAATTCTGTCCGTGTATATGTTCGTGAATTCATCCTAAACGCCTGGAATGATTTTGATGAAATTTTTTGTGTGTGTTCCAGTGGGTTCGAGAATGGTTTAGATTCACAATTGGACCCGGTAGGTGGCGCCGCGATCGAATTCCTTTTTTGTTTTTTTTTTATGGAACTTTTGTATGGATTTATATCGACAGGACACCGTCTGATGGGACAGCTAGTAGATGTGTATTTAGAAACAGAAGTAGTATACACTACAGGTGTATGAGTTATCTGGTTTCCATTTTATTGGCAAGATATTAAAAAAAAAGTTTCTTTAAAAGCTGTCCTTTCAACCGTTCATTCAACTTCACTGAGAAAGAAAATAACAAAAATTTTGTGACGATTTTCTTTAACCATATCTATCTAAGAGTGCCGCCCCCAAATATAACAGCTTAGTCACAGTTAGCTAAGTGACTGTACACAATATGAATAATGTCAAACCAAAAGATTAATATCTTCTTCATAAAATAAATAATCATTACACGTACATTATTCCCGAAGGAGTAAGCAGAGGTACGTACGGCATAAATACGACACCGAGAAAAAAAAATATGTACAAAGACAATTTATAAAATAAACATTAAAAGAAAGAAGATATATACAGCTTCCGAATGAAAATATCTAACTGATGGTAAATATTATAAAATAATAAATACTAAATATCCCGGGACATTCTTTACACGCGGCCATCTGATACCAAACTAAGCAGAGCTTGTACCATGGAAACCGGATAACTGATTACTAACTTTTTTATTTTTCTAAATATATCTTAATATATATAAATCTCGTGTCACAATGTTTGTCCTCAATGGACTCCTAAACCACTTAACCGATTATAATAAAATTCGCACACCATGTGCAGTTCGATCCAACTTGAGAGATAGGATAGTTTAAATCTCAAATTATAGTCGCAATTTTAATTTATTGCTAATTATTTGTCTGTTATTATTTGACAGTCACAATTATCTGTTAACTCCAAATGATTCTAAGAGATGTCGATACCTTTCGACTGGGTTGAGTAAGTCATCAATAGATGGCGCTGCTATGGTAAATCTACGAACGTGTCATATAAGCTACAATTCAATATCATGATTACCACGTGTTATTGAGGCTAATGTATAAATTAAATTTATTTTGTAGTAAACGAAATACCGTGAAATTCAATTATTTCTTCTTTTTTAATACGGCTGGACCGATTGGAATGTTTTTTTTTGTTTGCGTTTGGGTGGTGCCCTGGATGGTTTAGATTCACAATTGGACCCGGTAGGTGGCGCTGCGAGCGAATTCCTGCATTTTTGTATGGACTTATTTCGACAGAACGACGTCTGTCCGGGCAGCTAGTACTCATATAGATATTTACACCCAGACAGAACAAACAGACATGTTCATGCACACAAATGTTTGTCCTGGGTGGGATTCGAACCCGCGACATGCGTCTTGGCAGTCAGGGTCACTAACCACCAAGCCAACTGGTCGCTGTCGATCATAATCTATTGCGTAGTTTCAAAGATATGACAGACAGAAATAGTGACTTTATTAAAAGATAACTCCCTATTGGTAAACGTCGCCTATGTTCCCTATCATTTGAGGTCGGTGCAATCCCTACTAATATTATAAACTAGCTGTCCCCCGCGGTTTCACCCGCGTTCCCGTTGGTTGTAACATTAATTTGTTCTTTCTATCATCAATAGTTTTCGCAGCGCACGCGACGTAAGGAATTTTTCAGGTCATTTTTTTACACCTTATGTTACATTATTGGAGTTTTAGTAAGGATCCCTAATTTTTTTTTAAATATAATATAGCCTATGTTACTCGGGGATAATGTAGCTTTCCAAAGGTGAAAGAATTTTTGAAATCGGTCCAGTAGTTTCGGAGCCTATTCATTACAAACAAACAAATCTTTCCTCTTTATAATATTAGTATAGAAGTATAGATGTGAATATAAGTTTGTTTGTTACGCTTTCACGCCAAAACTACTAAACCGATCATCATGAGATTTTGTACACATATTCTTGGAGGTATTAGAAGTAACATAGGATACTTTTTGTGCCGGGAAAATGTTAATTCCCTCGGGAATGCGGTTGAAACCGCAGGGGACACAGATAATGTGTAGTAAACACAAGAGTTTTGACAGAAATGTTACAGCCGATATTACGATGCTTTTGTTGACCACTAACTGGTCATCTGTATACTATTTAGTCCCTTCTACGACCCTTGACAAGAGTAAGGGTGGTAGCATACGTCGTCGTGTTTATATTTTGATATTAATTCAAATAATTAATCTATACTAATATTGGAAAGATGAAAGATTTGTATGTAAGTATGTTTGTTACTCTTTCACGTAAAAACTATAAAACAGATATAGATGAAACTTGGCACATAGATAGAGCATATCCTAGAATAACATATATCCTACTTTTTATCCCGGGAAAATGTGATATCCCTCGGGAACGCGGGTGAAACCGCGGGGGACAGCTAGTTTTTATATAATTCTTTTAATTAATATAATTGACTAAAATAGCCTAATAGTGTAACATAGCTAAGTTTCTCGCCGGTTCTCATTGACCTTCATAAGTGGCCAGCGGATCAAAGCTGAATAAATGGTGTTGTTTTTTCCCTTCATAGTGAATTGTTGATAGCACGATGACTAACCAGCACGGATCGTAACATTACACGATACAATGGACATATACTATCGCATCTGTTTCCTATTCAAGTGGGCAGTGACCACAGATTTCTATTTTCTGCCACTGATACTTTGCACTCGGCTTTTTATTCGAGCCTTTCCTTATTTAACGGGGAAAAAAACTTATATGGATTTTTAAGATATTGCTATTCAATTTATACTAATATTAGGTTTCCGAGATATGTTACATTTTCCAAGGATAAAATATATCCTATGTGTTACTCCAAGTTGTAAACTATATATGTTTACAATTTGTTTACAACTTGACAGGCCCGTTGGCTTGATGGTTAGCGACTTTGACTACCAAGCCGATGGTCGCGGGTTCGATTCCCACCCAGGACAGTGCATGAACATGTCTGTTTGTTCTGTGTCTGGGTGTAAATATCTATTGAAGTATGTATTTAGAAAAAAAAGTAGTATATATGTATATTAGTTATCTGGCTTCCATTATAGTAATCCAGGTTACAAATTATCTATGTGTCAAGTTTCATCAAAATCAGTTGAGTAGTTTTTGTGTGATATAATAACAAACATCACAAACTTTCGTATTTATAATATTACTAGGATTATAAAGGTAGCAGATTTTGAATGTGTTGATTCAATTTATTGATATTGATCTCGTAAATAGTATATTATATGTATATATAATAGTATTATCCAAAGTATTGTTTCTTCGAAGTATATCTTTTACTTAACTTTAAGATTTACATGTTGTATAATGTTTTGTTAACAGTGTATTGTGTATTTTTGTCAATGTAAACTCAATATGTGTAGTATTGTCACAAACCTTTGTAGTTTTTAAATGCTAATTATATTTTAAATAATCATTATTTTATTGTTATTTTTGAGCCTGTAATAAAGGAATAAAAAAAAATTCAAAATTCAAAACCATTTATTCAGTTTAGGCCCTCGGAGGGCACTTATGAAGGTCAAATTTTAAATTACTGAAGCTAGATTAGTACATGAAGTGGGTAATCTCCGAAACAACTTATTTGAAAAATTCTTTAACTATTTGAATGTTACATAATTCCAGACTAGCCGTCCCCCGCGGATTCACTCGCAAATTATACATATAAACCTTCTTCGGGAATCATTCTGTCTATTAATTAATATCGCATCAAAATCTGTTGCGTAGTATAGAAGATCTAAGCGAACAGACGGCGAGAAGACATTAGTGCCCTCGTGTATGCCGGTACAACCATCAATTTCAATCATTTGAATAGTCCTTACTATGAAATAATCTAAGCCTAGTAAGGAAACGAAAAAAAATCTAAAGCCAGCATAAAAAACGTGATTGAATCTAGTACTTATTCTCACGTGACTTGACTAGTACGAGCCGCCACCGTCACCTTATTACGCCACAATAAGGCAGCTTTTTGCCTGCTCCACGCTTCAGTCGGTACGAGGTAAAGGTATTCGCTGACGAGTATTTTATTTCTTGAATCACGTGAGGGAAAAATTGGCCAAAATTGCCGGACTCATTAGCGGTGAATAAAAATAGCTAGTTATCCCCGCGGCTACACCCGTATAATCGAGGAAGTGTTACATTTCCCTGAGATAAAAAGTATCCTATGTTTGTATGTTTCCGCCTATGGGCATTTGCAAATGTAGGGGCATCGCCAATGCGTTGTCGACCCTGATGAGGAGTTGTTAAGTCGAATTTGCCTGTATTCATCGGCACCCTTACCTTTCCAACCAAACCGAAACACAGTAATACAAGTGCATAACTTCACGGCAGAAATTGGTAAGGTGGTAGTATTTCCCCGGACGAACTGCATCAAAAGGAAGTGTGATAAATATGAGAGAGCATTGAGATCTCACTAGTCTGATCTAGTATTTTTACAAAAGTATACATTTTTGGATGAGATACGGAAATCATTTTTTACCGTACGACAATTTATAATAACGACTTTTTTTTTACAAGGTAGGTACGCATGTTTAAGCCTCTGATGGCTCTTACACCCTTACACGGGAACCTCTAGCGCACAATCGACGGAAGCGACTAGGTTTTATACAATGTAAGGATTATCGCCTAACATTTTTTACCGTAAATCGGCACTAAGTCTGCCGCGTTGCGTGTACTCGGGCTCTAAATATCCGACAAACACATATAACCTTTTAATATGTGACCATGAACAATATGAGCCTAAATTTGTCGTGTACATTTGTCCAATGACACAATTTCATGCCTTATATCTGTGCTAATTTTATAAATGCAGCCCACCTGGTGGTTAAGTGGTCATCATTACAGGAAAGTGGTAATGTTTTATCGACCTTGAAGAGCTAGAAGGTTAATCTATCTTGGTAAGCTACGAAGTGTTTCGTGGTGAAAACCAGGTGATGGACTCCCATATGTTGGCCCAAGCACGAACGTATCGCAAGCGTATCGTCATCGTATCGACTGAGCCCAAAAGCGGGTGAAATTGAACATCACGCATAGCGACATTTCGCGATGTTCAATTTCCCATTGCATTGGTTTTAGGCGCACTCGATACGCTTACGACATATGTACGTGACCAGGGCACTAATAACTATCTATCATCTCCTATACTATTACGTAAAACCGTTGTCTCTTCATTGAGAATGCCAAAAACTGATAGCGGTTTATGCAGGGAACAGCATACAAAAAGACAATTTTCTTTGTGAGTTTGAACGCTAATGTCTGAAACTACTGGACGAATCTTAATGGGATCTTACAGGTCACTGGAGTATAACATGGGACAACATATAGATATGCTATATTTCAACAAAATCGGTTGCCGAAAAATCGCTTTAAGTCCATGAAGAGATAGGAAGATTGTATCGGGTGGTACACTTATCCCTACCGAGCTATCCCTACTGGTAGAGATAAGTGGATGTTTACAGGCACATGAGACAAATTTATATTGTATATTCTTTTAATTCATTTTTTAATAACAAAAAAAAGATTTTATAGATAAAAACTTATAATTATTAAAATAGTATTATTGATAACTTGATAGGGATAAGTGTACCACTCGGTAATGGGCAGTGCATCTATCCCTACTGGTAGAAATAAATCGACAAAAAGTGCACTCATCCCTACCAGTAGGGATAGCTCGGTAGGGATAAGTGTACCACCCGGATCGTACTACTGATAAAATTTCACCGAAGATGATTGACGTAGCAGGATGACAATGTGGTGAGCATTTTAGCCGTCTCCCGGGCAAGTTAGCAATAAATAAATATCCTGGGACATTCTTTACATATAGCCATCTAATCCCAAACTAAGCAGAACGTGTACTATGGAAACCAGCCAAGTGATATACTACTTTTTATTTTCTTCTAAATACATACTTATACAGGTGTTACAAAACTACCCTTAATTCCGAAAGGAGGTTATAGGGGCCTTATAACGAGTCCATTTCGTAGTAACGCTGTATCACATATACCAAGAAAAAAAAAACTCATTTTTACGAATGAAAAATAGAAAAACTATTCAAGTAACCAATTATTAGGGAAAACAGGTACATAGGCCTTCCTGTTAAATAATCTGTTTCCCTGACATGACAACTTACTAGGGTTGTTGGCTTTGATAATTAATTATATTTTTATGGGGTATTTTGTAACACGTTGTTGCAATGTTGGTCCTGGGTGAGAATCGAACCCGCGACCTGCGACTTGGCAGTCCGGGTCGCTAACCACCAAGCCAACTGACCTACAGGTAGCCATTTCTAAAAGAAACATTCATAGAACCTTGCCCGGGTATCGAACCTACGAAGTCATAACACTCAACAACCTTTCATAGGTATGTAGGAAATTACTATAGCTATTTCGTTTCTACCTATTGGTAATGAGATTAGAGGCGACAAACCTTAAGTACTATATTATGGCTGGATCGAATTTGCTGTATCCGGAATATTTTATTGATTTTTTTTTTTAATTGTACGGTGCCTTCTTAACTAATGATTTGTTGGTGGATTCTATCTAAACTTCTATACACTATTATTTGATCCCAAACTAAGCATGAAATCTAGTTCATGCTCACAAATTAGGAAATTGAACCCACGTCCTTGCGTGGCAATCAGGGTATTTCGCCACGCAACCGGCCGGTCCAGTATAAATATTTATAAACCTAAATTAAGTTAATTATATGTGATGGGTCTACCTTAAACAGGATTAAGGCAAGTTCCACTGAAGGGCCAGGTAGGCAATAATAATACTAATCGTTTCGGTCACCCATCTAGGTCACGACCGCGACGAGTTGGTTGACCTTCGTGACCGATTTACATTGAAGCAACTTTGCTTGCTAAAGACATACACTTCTTTATAATTATTGTTGAGAGAGTTTATTTACTGTTTGTTTATGTATTAGACGTTATCACAAATTCAACACTTAAGAAAAAACAAATCCTTTTTGACATTTATGAATGTCGTGCAAAAATCGACCCTGTAGCGTCAACTTTAAGGTTAATTTGCATCACCATACGATTGACTATTGGATTAATAGATGAACCCTGTATCAAAGGCAATAAGGTACATTTTTGAATGACATTCTAGATCATCAAAAGAGACTTACATAAAACAGCAATACGATGAAAATTTGCGTAGATTCTAACATTTTTTTCTAATTTTCCAGGTAAATTACGAATAAAAACTTAAATTTCTAACGAAGAACACATAACGAGTAAAACTGGCTTGAGAATACGCTACGTTCTCTTTATAAGGGGCAATTTACCTGATTGGTGATGTCGTAGACTACGATCGCCGCCTGCGCGCCTCTGTAGTACATCGGGGCTAGGCTGTGGTACCTGTTGGCAAAGAGAAAATGCGTAATTAAATATTTTCATTCAAATTGACTTTCATACAAACATAATATATTTAGAAGAAACTTATAATAAACTAGCTATCCCCTGTTCACACGCGTTTATCGATATCATATAGCCTCAATAATTCGCGGAAACACATATAACGCGTATAAAACGAATATTTATCTCAAAATTTATCCAAAAAGTTCAATGTAAAGATATGGTAGTACCTATAGATAAATAAATATCTCACGAAATTCTTTACACACGGCCATCTGATCCCAAACTAAGCAGAACTTGTACTATGGAAACCAGATAACTGATAGACTCCTTTTTTACACCCATACAGAACAAATAGACATGCACACAAATGTACTGGGTAGGAATCGAATCCACGACTGCTTGGCAGTCAGGGTATCTAACCATTATGCCAACCGATCCGTCAAAAAAATAAATATGTTCTGTATTAACCATGTAGACACATCTTATCCTAAAAAATAAAATGGAATTCTTTTCTATTTGTCAGGTCAAGCTACTCGCATTATCATCAATTGTCGCAATTATTTTTGGAAATTGAGTTTATATTTTGAACACTAAATTAACCTGGTGATTTGAATAAAATATAAATAAATTACAATAGGAATAAAATATATATTTATAAGCTGTTTATAGTAAATAACACTAGCTTCATATGGTATAGTGTAATCTTTCTCTTTACCGTTATACTAGCTTGGGATCACATAGCACTACAAGAATGATTAAAGACATACAAAGAATCTTATCCTTTAATACAAATAATTTCTTAATGAATGTCGTATGTTTCTACGTCACTTGAGGAAACTACACAATATTAATTCCTAGACGGAGCTCGAGTCAATTGAATAAAATGTTTGTCATACAATTAATAATCTACTAATACATTTATATACAGATAAGTCTGATTAATTACAAGTTGTACTGTATTCTCGTGAGCACCACGTCCCCAGCAGCGAGGTTTTAGCCCCATCTGACAGGCCAATCGGCTTGGTGGTTAACGCTCTGACTGCCAAACCTAAGGTCGCGGGTTCGATTCCCACCCAAGACAAACATTTGTGTGCATGAACATGTCTGTTTGTTCTGTGTCTTGGTGTAAATATCTATATAAGTATGTATTTAGAAAAAAAGTAGTATATCAGTTATCTGGTCTCCATAGTACAAGCTCTGCTTAGTTTGGGACCAGATGGCCGTGTGTAAAAGAATGTCCCGGGATATTTATTTATTTTATTCGCAGCTTACCCTCAGTTGAAAGGTTTTAGCGCTCTAAGTATCGTCTGAATATAGGTGTAAACGAAACCCAGCTAATATTCTTAATGCAAAAGATTTTAGGATGGATGGAAGTTTGTTGCTCTTTTACGTCAAAACTTATCGACGGATTTGGATGAAACTTAGCACATAAATAGTCTATAACCTGGATTAAAAAATATGATACTTTATATCCCGGCTAAATATAACATCCATTGCGGGTGAAACCGCGAGGGACAGTTAGTATTATAAGTGCGAAAGTTTGTGACGATGGATGGATTAATGTTTGTTACCCTTTCACGCCAAAAACTACTGAAGGGATTTAAATAAAACTTGGCACATAAATAGCTTATAATCGGGACTAACACAAAGAATACTTTCATCTCTGGGAAAATATTACATCCCTCGGGAACGCGGGATTAAACTTGTCATCTATTCATTAACCTTTTATATTACTTTGGCAACATTAACAAAATTGTGGTAAAGCTGAACAATTTTTTTTTAAATTAAAATTACTTTCTCACCTCTCTTGCCCCGCTGTGTCCCATATCTCAAATTTTACGGTGGTGTCATCGAGGCACACGGTCTGCGTGAGGAAGGCCGCGCCGATGGTGCTCTCCTGGTACTCGTGGAACTGTCCCTTGACGAAGCGCAGCACCAGCGAGGACTTGCCCACCGCGGACTCGCCGAGCAGCACCAGCTTGAACTGGCACACCTTCGTCTGAGGCGCTCCGTTCGGCCTCTGCGCCGCACCGCTCCTGTTTGTTGCCATCTCCTGGACGAACAAAATGAACTTTTAATATAGGTATTGTTTTTTTTATGATACAAAAAATTAAGGTTAGAAAAACTATAAGTAGGTAAGTAATTAAAACACAATAAATAAAAATGTTATTATGGATTGTAAGAATCTGGTAGTCTCTTTGATATATTTTTGAATTCGCTTTATACTAACTAAACTGGTTACAAGTGAAATAAATCATAAATTTAAATTAATTATAGAACAGAAGTACGAGTACAGGAGAGCATTACTTATTTCGGTTCCGTAGTCAAGAAGGAACCCATATATTTACGCTATGTCCGTCTGTCCGCGGAGAACAAAGAAACTCTTGGTACTAAAATGGCTGGCATGGTTATAATTCACGCAGACAAAGTGGTAAAATAAAACCAGCCATACACGTAAGATAGGGATGTCTTTTTTCTCGTCTGTTCCATTCTGTGGGGCGTCGTTGAATAGATTTATCAACAATATCGCGGTATTACATAAGTGTCTTGATTCAGGGATCCGTTTACAAGGAAACATTTATGAAAGAAAAATTTCACAGCTAAGTAAAAGAATAATAACCGACCATATGATTGCATACGTGAAAAATTTACAAAAAAAAATCATAGTAAATTACTTACATGACATTTAGGCAATTAGTTTAAAACTGGGTACATTATGACATTATAATTTGATGTTTTGCATTGCAACTACGGAACCCTACATTGCGCGTGGCACGACACGCACTTGACCAATCTGTAAATTATCTAGTGCAAAAACTACGGTCTTTCCTTAATTATTAAATTTAAAAAATGGCGTAGTTAAATACTGAGAAAACGTAGGTAACTTCCTTATGCCTAAGTCTGTTTAATTTTCCTTACTTTCTTGATAATAGTGGTTAAACTACTTCATATCGAAATAAAATAAAAAGGTTGTACCTTATGACATTTACAGTTTACACAAGAGTCTAAAATATGGAGAAAAAAGGATAAAAACTTTAGAAACATAATGCCTTATCTAGACTAGCCTCACTTATCAGTCATATTTGTAAACCAGTGCTGCATCATACCACACTTTATCATTAGATTCATTTTAACAAGTTCCCTTAACTGTTATACTCTTTTTCACATAGGCTGAGTTGTGATAGTTAAAAGTTTTTACTCATATCTTATGAAATACCCATTGATTACTCTCAGATACTACACTTAATGCTTAAAATAAACATTAACCATTGAAAAATCTTATAAAACAACATGTGTCACCCAACTCACGCTATTTGAAAAAAATAATGCTATTGTTTCTATAGAGTCATAAACAAATTATCTACTTTTCTAGAAATTATCAATAATTTTACAGCATAAGGTTGTTAATTAGGTAAATGAACACATTCACTAGCACATGTAGTTTATTCGACCGTCATTAGCTGTTTCAAGGTCGCCTTACAGACAAGTAGACATATTGTTCAATTAGCATGTGACAATTTGATTACTATGAGTAACATCACATATATAACATATCGACAGGCCCATTATCCCTGAAGTGGTAGGCAAAAAGGTGGTGGGTAAAGACCCACATATCATAAAAGGTATTTTTTAAGTATTGATGCAACATTTGGTGAGTGTTATCACTGTCCCAGGCCTATTACCTATTATTGGTTACAGGCAATCATTTCTACAAAAAAAAAAAAAATTTCCTCACCTAATCCAGGAATCGATTCCAGAACCACCACATCTCATACTGAGCTGTATACAACACAACCGCAGAGAAGATCCTAAGTATGAATCTAACTAACATGTTATCAAACATTGGTCCAAATATTTTTTAATCATGATAAAAGAATAAATAAAGATGGAGGTTGTTCACAATATATTTGTAAGGGCAAGGACCTCATAAGTAAGCTGTAGAGTAGTAGAGCCTTAAGTCCAGAGTTCAGGTGAGGTTCCAGGCACATGAGACTTAATAACATCACCTAGGCTCAGCAACACAATGGTTATTTACTTGATATTGCAAATTTCATGGGCAGCAGTGACCACTTACCCCTTGAAATAGAAAAACATGTATTTTCATGAAAATATAGTAATTATACTTAATTTTCATACTACATTTTTATAAAAAAAAAAGATAAAAAGAAATAAATTCCATGTACAAAGTAGGTGACACTGAAATTACAATGACAATATGCAGATGTGGATGATTCACTTGAATATCTTAGTGAAATTATAAATAATGTGTAAGTTTATTTCAATGAGACATTAAACTCATTGTCTCTGGGTCATAGCATAGCAGTGGATGCTGATGACATATATAGATAACACAAACAGAAAAAAAAACATAAAACTGTTAAAAGGAAAAAAATCTCTTTGTTTGTGTGCATTGACCTACATGTATTAGCTTTCTTTCTTAAGAATAAAGACTTTGACTTTGTCAATCCATTGTATAAAATCTGATAGTAATAATAAGATTAATTTTAATTAAATTTATATTTATTTATTAATAGTATACATTAAATTAAATAAATATAAAATATATATAAAAATATAAACATAAATTTCTGTAAATCACAAAAATCACTGTATGTACAAAAATACTTTAAAATTTACTTTCCCTGATTTATAGATAGTGATAAAAAAAATAATAAAATTAAGGAATTTCAAAGGATTTGAATTTCTTGTTTTGTCTATTAAAGATTTAGAGTGAATTATGATTTAATAAGTACATTTTTATATTTGGGCTCTGTTTTTTTTGACCAATTCAACTGATATAAAATTATTACCTACTTCATGCTTTATCTACACATAGTATAGATATGAAATAAGTAATTAAATTATGGGCATGAAATTATGATAAGATTTGACTTCAGACATAGTAACCCATTCAGAATCAATGCTAAAACTAGATATTCCAAAATATCCTCAAAATGTTTTGTTTTCATATTTTGAGAGGTACTGTGTTCTATCTCTTTTCCACAAAATTTCATGGGTTACGGATTGGTGGACTTTTAAGTTGCTGTCAGGACTTTCTCCAGTTAGAAATACTATACAACATGAATATTTGGAAAGTAAGAGATGATAGTGATGACAACTATTATACTAACAAATTAAAAACACTGTAATATTAACAACTTACCAGATAGCAAACCAACAAAAACACAATTAGACACCATTGACAATGGATAATTTGTTAAGAAAGAAATCACAATAAAAATAACCCAAATTATTTTTCTTTAATCCATTCAGCAATCAAACCTTGAAGTTTGAGAGTGACAAAAGAGACTGCAATAAAGCCCCAATAAAAACGGTAAACAAGAACACGTTATCTCAACGTCCGTATCATCGCGAGACACAAAGAAACAAAAGGTATTGAAATTTGCAATCACACTTTATCAGATGGTATTTGGCGCAGTTCACAAGACCTACAAATATAATTTTTAATCCAGTTATCGGTGGAACGTGTCTGTTGTGATGATGACTAACCGTGTTTGGCCGAATCACATCGTTTACTTCGTGTCTGACCACTAGAAATTACCCATTCGACGCCCTCACACGAATCAGCTGGATGTCATAAAATCTTTTGATACCAATACTTATGCGTTGAATTACTTCAGAACAGACGAACACAGCACTGCACACTACGTTCGATTCTCTAGTTAAACGTACACTCTCGACAATATTCGATAAAATGACGCATTTACTTCATAGAAAAAGGATATGAAAGACGTACCCTCCCTGTTATTAAACCGCCTTTACTAGTACTTTTTCTCAGGCGACAAATCCTCACGAGGTCGCCGTGTCACCGAAAATATCATTAATTACACACTATAATGATAAAAATCATTAATTTTAAATGCTAAACTGGAAAATCTAGCACAGAAATGCAAAATGACTACGAACAAACATGGAAGCGAGCGAGAGAGCGAGCTAGACGTTTTCTTTCCAAAAAAATCTCTATGGTTTGATTGTATACGTCATTTTTAAGAAGCATCAACTAGCTAGTATATACATTATGGTATAAATTTCTGAACGAATTAGTCGAATTTTATAATTGCATCGATTCAAAAACTAATCTTACGGTCAGGTCTTTTTATTTAGTAAACGTACAGTAGTCGGATCATTGTGTATCAGAACTCGAAAATGAGTTGCAGATTGGATTAGAGCATCATATAGCCCCATTGCTAAACGGTTACGTTGTTTCTTTTCCCTTTTACCCTTTATATCTATTTTTTACTTTCTGCGTAATATTTTGTTGCGTTGATCAGAAAACACAAAGTATTGTAGTTATGGTCGAAACGCAACGCGTACTCGGTCTACCCCTTTTTAATTGGTCAATCAATGATATAAACTACGTACATCATTGATTGGAATAGTATTATTTTTATGCCTAACGAACGCCGTTTCTGGAGAGATTAGATGCCGCCAAACTTTAAGAAGAAATATATTCTCCAAACTCACGGGAAGATAAAAGGTACGTGGTTTAAAATTAAATATAAAATTGATAACACATCATTTATTTCCCAATAACATTAAATTGGATCATAATAAACAAAGTAGCTTAAATAAAGGGTAGTCAAATACTAAAGTGCCATTCAACATGACAAGGAGCGTTTTAAATATTGATACGCTGCGCCGCCGGAATCTATTATTTCCGTATCATCTTAGAATATTTTTGTCCTACCATAAAAAAAATGTTCAAAGCTCTTTTATAGGTTTATAAGGCAAAACATAAGTTGAAAAAATATAGCTCGACACTGGCTGCTATAAGTCCATGAGAAAAAATTGTTGCTTTTGGTTACGTAAAAGAGGATTTATTGTCTGTCAAACTTTGTTTATGACTAGCTGTTTCGTTCAGATTCCATGTGCGAAAAAATTAAACTCATTCAATAAAATAAAAAGAGTGAAAACACAAGGTTTGTGAATTAGTCTCTCATCCCAATATGAAGATAACACGTTACAAAAAAGTGCAGAAATATCTAAAATTTTACTACAATAATTACGGTTTCCACCAGCCGTATCAAGTACTGCTCGATGGAACTTTCTGCTTTGCCGCTTTTCAAGTGAGTCTTTCTCCTTAAAACTCGATACAGATGATTATTTTGCAGGGAAAATGCGACTTATCGGTTTATGCTGGTCGTTTTACTCGTATTATGAGGTCGTAATCAGTAATATGTTCGTAAAGCCTGTAGAATATATCATCTGCTAAAAGTTATGGAGAAGACTTAGTTTTGATTACTGCTAGTTTTTTAAATCACCTGAGCACATGCTTTGCTACATGTAGGTACCGAACTATTTTCTTTGTCTGTACAGTATGGACAGCCATTACCGCGGTCTTGGTCGCTTGATTGACATTGTTGATGACGATTGGAGAGCAGAGCAGTTGCCGCATGAGGATATTCAGGTTCCATTGGAGGAGCTACCAGACCCCGAGGCAGACAGCGCAGACTCTCACCTTACTTTGAAAGAGCAAAGCATGCGCTGGCAGGAGAACTTCCCTGAACCTGCTTGCAGTAATCAGAACTAGGTATTCTCATAACTAGATTTAAAAAGCATGTATAATCCAAAAATCTTATCTAGTCTTGCAATAAGAATTTACTTTTATTTTACTTGATATGTAACTAACAAATGCTTTGTTTAAAAAATATTATTTATTTATTTATTTGACACTTTTATTTCAATTTAATATGTTGTGTTCCAGGAGCATATTAATATAAGAGATCAAATACCCAAATATCTTAATGGACAGGCAAAGTTATTGACAACTAGATGTATAATAATAGAAACTGAAAAAGTAGCAAAGAAAACCCATGGAGCTTTGACAATATTGAAACAGTTTGGCATTCATGAATGTGGTCATAAGGAACCTATAACGGGCTCCAACTGTATCCTATCTATGCTTGGTAAGAGGAATCAGAAACACTACATTCTAGCATCCCAAGACAGGGACTTACAAGTGAAATTGAGAGAGAAACCTGGCATCCCACTTCTATACCTTCATAGCAAGTCTCCAACATTAGAAAAGCCCTCCAAAGCAAGTTATGATAAAGCTGGCCACACCCTCGAAGCAAACTCTTTCATGTTCATTAGTGAAAATCAAACTGAGACATTGCAAAATATGAAAAAGGTTTTAGGAGTAGAAGAGAAATTGGAAGAACCAAAGCTTCCGTTAAAGAGGAAGAAAACACACAATCCCAATCCTTTGTCTTGTAAGAAAAAGAAGAGAAGACCAGGGAATGGAGAAGTGAAAAATAATAATAATGTCAGTGATGGTAAAGTAAGGAAAAGAAAAAAAAACAAATTGTCAAACAATGTTAAGGCTGGATTAAAGAGTTCTGTAATGGCAAATAAATGATTATTGAAATAATATACCTCTTATTTACTCAGGTCAAACTGGCATTTGCTGCTGTTTAACTAGCGTTCCACAGTGTGTAATTAAACTATAGAACCATTGTGATGATGTAAGCAGTGTACTAGTGCACACAAATATTAAAAAAAACTAAAGGCAAATTTTAATGGGTTTTTCTCAGGTAACTGGAACTGCTCCAGGATAGTCATATAGGTAATATATATTTCACCAAAATTGGGTCATTAAAAACAAACCTTAATTTGAAGTTTAGATTGATTTTTGGTTCATTTTCTTGAAATGCTCGAGTTTGATAACACAAGCATAATATTGAATTACATATTGAAATAACGATATACAGTCATCCCGACTAACACGATCGATAAGTCAATAAAAAGATCACTTTGTTTTCATGTGTTGTCTATTTTTGCGTATATCTCTTGCTTTGTGATGCACATACTACGGAATAATATTATGTGTATTCTACATACGAGTATGACACTCAATCCAATCTAGCATTTGTTTAAAGCTGCAAGAAGGAAATAAGTAATATTTGTAACAATAAGATTATATTTAATCTGATCCATACAGGTCACAAGAGATCTAAAATTATTTAAGTTTGAAGAGCCATAACAGCTTGAGCCTGTAAGTGCCGAAAGTGAGCACATGCACTAGAGGCAAGTTCGTGAGGTACACTGTGTGAAAGTGACTCAGAATGTCGTAACACTCGTCCGGCTCGAACACTTCCTGTCCGTCTGGGGAGTCCTACAAAAGTAAGGATCTAGTAAATAGTTAATGGAATAAACGACTGGCGGATATAGATGAAACTTGGTATGCAGTTACAATATATTATTGTTTAGCGAGAGGAAACCTATGATTTGTCTAAGAGAAAATTTTAAATTATGAGACACATCTTCCTCAATGTTTTAGAGGATAGTGTCATCAAGATGAAGGAAAGAAATAAGATTTGTCTCATAGGATAAAATTTTCGCCTGGAGCACGCGTCCGGCTCGAAAGCCCAGTTCTAGAATTGGATAATAAAATTACTTCATATTTTATAGGTGCATTCTATTTTTGTGGGAATATTATGTTATCTACATATTGTTTAGTGCAGAATGTTCGCTGCCAAAGTAAGCCCTTCCCTAAACATTTCCACTATAGAACTGCTACCCCGTTTTTCACGGTGTCAAGTAGACCGATGCGACAGTCCACCTGATGGTAACTCTGCCGCTTATGGACATTTGCTATAGGGGCATATAAGGCATCGCCAATGTATTATCAACCTAAGAAATTAAGTTGTCAAGTCTCATGTGCCTGTAATTACTAATTTCACCGACTCCCTTAACTATCTAACCGAAATACAGTAATACAAGTGCTTCACGGCGGAAATCGGAATGGTGGTAGTACTTCTCCACCCGAACTCTACTAAGAGCACGACTCCTAATATACACTTGCCTCTATAGTATGCCTGATCATTATCTCCTTAAAATAAGACCAGACGGCGACTGGTGACGTCCAATAATACCACTTAAAGTAAACGTGGGTGCTCAGGTAGATGGTGAGCAGGCACGCCAGCTTGGACGCGCTGAAGTCCCTCTGCGCCGCGTACTGTATGGCCTCTTGTAGCAAGCTTATCAGGAACGTCTTCTCTGATATATAGTGGTTGGCTATTATTTTCTTTTCCACTAAGAAATTACCTTTAAGAATAATTATAACACAATATTTGAAGGCAAGGATCCTATAGATTATATTAATATTATAAATGCGATAGTGTGTGTACAGGGGCGATCCGAACTGCGTTCTCTGTAACCTATGGCCATCTGACATCCTTCATTCCGTTGGTTATATTTGTTGATCTGGAAGAAACTATGGGGCCTAAAGTCCACTGGGCCCTGGGCACTTGCCACGTGTCAATTGGTAAAAAAGGCCTTGCGTGTGGCATACAGATGGAATAAGTTTTAGTGATTTTAGCGTGATGAAACAAGATACTGCTGAAGTCTCGGGCAGGGCTAGTTAACACCGTAGCACCAACAAAAGTAGAAAAAGCCACAACACTAATGTAATTAAATGTAAGTCCGTCAAAAACTATTTCACTAACCCAAAAACTTCTTCAAGCCAAACGCCTCATCAGCATCAGCTGCTGCTATCATTTCAACAGCCTCATCCTCGTTCATGATAGTGCCTATAACCAGATGGGGCTTAGCTTCCCGCCCAGGCTTCGTAAAAGGCGGTGCATCATTCTCTTTCAACGAGAACAGGTACGAAGGCGCAGAGATCTTTGTCTTTAACTTGTTTTCCTCTGTAGACTTGTCTAAAAGAACTAAGGGTGCCGATACAGCTTTCTTTTGAAGCACATTCGAACTGTTTATTGTTATTTCGCTAGTTTTTTCTGACATTATCGTGTTTGCGTCCATGTCGATCGTTACCAAGTTTATTATCACCGAGAAAATGCTCTCTCTACGACATTATATTTTATACTTTCATCAGAAAAAAAAGTTCGTTAAGTCACGAGGACCACAGAGAACAATGCTTTTTGCACAAAAGAGTTTCGAGATTGCGTTCTCCAAAAAGACACAAATACTCGTTGTTTATTGAATGTTTTTTTAAAATTATTTCAAGGTCAAGTTGCAAATTATTATGCAAGACTATAACCGTTCGGGTACGACTGAAAATGAAATAAATAACAATTAAATTAAAATTCCTAATTTATTTATTTCATTACATAGGTACTATAAATTGTTCCAACAAAGTCTATTACAAATAGACACCGATATTTACACTCAAAATGATTTAGCGGTCCTTTCTCTTGTCGCAATGCTTCTCTCTTCTTTCCCCTCTCTCTACATTTTTACTTGTCTTCTGATAATCGTACGAGTCCCAGTAGCGACTCGGTGTCTCTCTCCTGATACTACTGGCGCGCCTGATGTCCCATGCATCCAGTGGATTCTCCGTATTTTTGCTTTTATCCTTTTCACTTCTATAATCATCGTCATCACTTTGTTTATCTCGCTTTCTTGATTCCTTTCGACGATTTTCTTCGTCGCTACTGTTGTACTGGCCCTTTCGGTTATCTTGTGTTTTATCTTTTTTCCTTCTTCGTTCTCTATCGCGCTTATCTTCAAGGCGTTGATCGTTTTCATTACTACTGTAATCTTGTCCCTCTCTTTTGTCTTTACCATCGCGTGACGAATCTTCTTTCCTCCTTTTATCGCGTTTATTATCTTCAACGCGACTATCATTCTCAGATCTTCTTTTGGAATCTGCATTATCTTCATCTGATTCACTGTACTTACTTCTTCGAGTTTCTTCCCGACTTTTCCGTTTCTTATCTTCGTCGGTGTAACTTTTATGTCTAGTTTCTTCAACACGTTTTTCTCTATTATCTTTTTCTGTTCTTCGCTTAGAATTTGATCTGTCGTCATCGTCACTTTCACTATTTCTACCTCTGTCGTCGCGTTTACTTTTACTGATTTCTTCCTTATCGCGTAATTTATCTGCATGGCGTCTGTCTCTATCATCTTTGTCATTCCTCCGCCTAGAATTTGAATTTTCTTCGTCATCCCCACTTTTAGTCCTATCGTCACGCTTACCCTTAGTATCTCCCTTACGGGGAGTGAGTTCCTCGCGTTTATCTTTTTCCTCTTCTTTATTTCTTCGCCTAGAACTAGAATTGTGATCATCATCATCGCTATTCTTTGTTCTATCATCCCGCGTGTATCTGGCATTGTCTTTGGTCCTCCGTTCCTCGGGTTTATCTCTTTCACTTCCATCTTTTCTTCGTCTATATTTTTCTTCATCTTCTAGATTATGCATAGTTTTATCGTCATGTCTCTTTTTTTTAGTATCTTCACTATGACCCTGTTTATCACGTCTGCGATCATCTTCACGATTGTCCCCATCATCTCTTCGGGTTGTATTTGAATTATCATCTTGATCAAAATATTTAGTTCTGTCTTCACGTCTATTTCTACTGATTTCATCATTGTCACGCCTATTATCTTCATCGTGCCTGCTTCTATCTTCCTTGTTCTTCAGTTCGTCACGCCTGTCTCTATCATCTCTTTCATGTCTTCGCCTGGAATTTGAATCTTCTTCGTCATCATTCTTTGCTCTATCATCGTGCCTGCTTCTATCTTCCTTGCTCTTCAGATCCTCACGTCTGTCTCTGTCATCTTTTTCATGTCTTCGCCTAGAATTTGAATTTTCTTCGTCATAATTCTTTATTCTATCATCGTGCCTGCTCCTATCTTCGTTACTCTTCAGTTCCTCGCGTTTGTCTCTATCATCTCTTCGCCTTGAGGTCAAACTATCGTCATCATCATTTTTAGTTCTATCATCGTGCCTGCTTCTATCTTCCTTACTTTTTCGTTCCTCGCGTTTGTCTCTCTCATCTCTTTCATATCTTCGCCTAGAGTGAGAACTTTCATCATCATCATTCTTTGTTTTGTCATCGTACTTGTTTTTATCTTCCTCATCTTTTTCATATCTTCGCCTAGAATTAGAATTTCCATCATCATCCCCACTCTTAGTTCTTTCGTCACGCTTTCTTCTGGTATCTTCCTTACGGGGAGTAAGTTCCTCGCGTTTATCTCTTTCCTCCCCTTTATTTCTTCGTCTAGAACTAGAATTGTGTTCATCATCATCATCATCGCTATTTTTTCTTCTATGATCGCGCGTTTTTCTGTCATCTTCCTTGCTCCTCTGTTCCTCGCGTTTGTCTCTTTCACTTCCATCTTTTCTCCTCCTAGAGTTTTGTTCATCCTCTACATTATGCATATTTCTACTAGCATCTTCACTATGCCCCTGTTTATCACGCCTGCGATCATCGTCACGACTGTCCCTATCATCTCTTCGTGTTGTATTTGAATTATCATCACCCTGATCGACATTCTTAGTTCTGTCATCACGTCTACTTCTACTGATTTCATCTCTGTCACGCCTGTTATTTTCATCCCGGTTTTCTCCATCGCCTCGTCGCCTAGAATTTGAACTTTCTTCATCAGAGTAAGAATATCTGTTTCTTTCTTCACGCCTACTACTAATGTTCGGATCTTCGCGGCCCCTTTGATCACGTCTCCTATCATCATCACGATACCTATCATCATTGCGATCATTTCGTCTTTTGTCATCATCATTGTCATTTCTTTGGTCTCTATCATATCTATTTCTAGAATCTTCCTCGCTTCCACCTCTACCACCATCGTATCTCCTCCGGTCGTCTCCGTTTCTCTGATCAAAGTTCCTTTGCCTGTCCCTATCGTCATTTCTCCTCACCGCTCGTGGTATGGCAAAGTTATCTTTGTCCCGTTCTAATCTTTCGACCCTACGGGCATCTTTGCCATACGTATCATAAAACCCATCATGTCCCCATCTCTCACCATCTTTCTTGTTGGCTGTGTCGTCTTCTGGTGTTTTAGGAGATTTATCTTTGCTCTTATTTTTCTTTGATTTTTTATCCTTCTTTTTCTTTTTACTTTTTTCTTCACCTGACTCCGAATCTGGAAACAACAAAGCAATTGGAAGTTAGGTTTTGCATATCGATTAGTTTTATTTAGAAGAGGGCGGACGATCTTCCAGATGATATGTGACGTGTTTACCGTCATTACCACGGCGATTGTCAATGTGTTGATGACTTATACTAATCTCAATAAAAGTAACTGACACAAATGTGCAAATGTGCAACTACTGAAAGGAACCACAAAATTACAGATTTCTCGGCTTGGAAGTGAACTAGACTATCCAGACAAGTAATACATAGTTCTCTACCAAGCTATGATTTCCTGATATTGTAGAAAGGCTAAGAATTACAGGATTTGAACCCAAAAATCGTGGGATACGGCCCATTCGAGTGTTTCCGTAAAAGTATGGGTACTATAATACTGCAATGTGGCGAGGGCAGTGGATACCACATGTGTCGTGCTTGTGAACAGAAGCTTCTTGTTCAGGTTAATCTAAGTTAATAATGTTGGTTATGAAGTTTATTAAATAAATCTTCTCAACAAAAATAACTTATGAATGTATGGACATATATTATTTTTAAAACATACCACTAGAACTGCCGCTTGAAGAGTCATCAGAACTGCTGCTGGAGCTGGAACTTGAGTCCGAGCTTGAGCTGCCGACCGTGATCTCAGTTATAGGCGCTGGTATATTCTGTAATGAAACCATACATTTTAGATCATTGATATCCCTCATATTCTGTCAATTCACTTGTTTCAGTCTGACATCTTGTGACACAAGAACAATTCAATACATCAAGATTGCAATAAGTGGTAAGGGCCCAGTAACACATTCAAAGGTTATAGGTTTTAGAAGATTCATTTTAAATATTAATGTCATAAACAGTCATTAACATTATAAATTATTATGTTTAGCATGTATTTCAATTCCAATTTACCTTGGGCATTTGTTTCAAATGTTCACGCAACTCATCAGTCAGTCCTCCTAAACCGATGGATGTGAAGAAATTAATTGAAAACCTGGTATTCTTAGGGTTATCACGTGGAAATATACCCAAAAAGGCTTCCTGTAATGTCCTGAAACAAAAAGCAAATCAATTAGACAAGCTTAATTAAATTACAATATAACAGAACAGATATAGGAACTCACGAGTCTTTTAAACGGTCATTTAGCTTCTTCAAACCCATGTATTCGGCCAGTTCTTGAAATAGAATCTTGATATAAATACGGCTGGAACTTGTTGTGTCTTCTTCATTCAGCTTCACACATTCCAAGACTTCCCAGCTTATTGAGTCCGTGAATAGTAGATGAGCAAAGAACTTGCTTACATTTCTCAACCTGTTCGTATCTAACCTATGTGCAGTTGCATAAGAGTCCTTGAATATCTCTTCAAAGGGGCCTATGAAAATTCTATTGATGTTACAGAAGCGTTGGGCTAATAGACCGTAAAACTTCTCATAGGTTCTCTGTTCAGCACAGCAGTCCAAGAACATGTGGCAAAGCTCAACTTCTTGGCCTGGTTTCAATTGCATCTTCATTAGTTTATGCGCACATTCCTCAAAGTCCAAACTGGAATTTATAGTCAAGTAGATGGTGCGCCGTAATGCAACAAGATTTGTTTCCGTATTGTCAATAATGGTAACCTCCTTTTGTTCAGTTGTTTCATCTTCATCTGATTCTTCATCCCCACTTTCTCCAGAGCCATCTTCATCCCCAGATTCAGCATCAGATCCCAGGATTTCTCTACAGAGTGTCATGTATTTTTGTTCATTCTCCTCATATTTATCATCAAATTTGAATACATCTGAAAAATATTAAGATGTTGTGTTAAAAATTATTAGGCAACAGTAAATAAAATATGTTATAAGAAATTATTTTTTCAATATCCAAATATAAAGATATGGCTTGTGTTTGACCACAATCACACAATAGTAAGTAATGATATAGTCAACTAAATAGATACTACAAAGTACCCTTTTGCCATGCTATGGTTTCCTTACCAAAGACCAAAGGCAGATGGAAGGATGAGATGGACACTGTCTGAATACAAAATTGGTCCAACCTTGTAAAGAATCACAACAAGTCAAAGAGCCAAGACAATCTCTGGAGGCCTTCACCCAAGAAGGGGTCCAGGTGACATGTATATTGGACTTACAATACCCACACCCATTACTATTCATATGAACTACATGCCAATGGAATAATAAAGGCTTTTTAATATTTATTTTAAAAGATGGTTAAGATCATTGTAGGAATCAAACCTAAGGCACTTAATGTTACTATTAACTGAGCTATCTTAGCCCTAAATTGTAGGTTTCTTCTACTAAAACACTGCACTACCAGGTACTCTGCATATTTACCACTCATAAGAAAGTGCCAGACTGGGATCTAAACTGGGCACCTGTCCTATATTAACGTAAGTAAAACTTACTTAGTATATCCTGTGGATCAGTAGCATCATCCAACATCAACAAATGTGTGAACTGGTCTTCTTCAGGCACCAACTCCAACTCCTCAATCAAAGCCGGATGGTCTTTGAACCCATCTTTCCACACTTGGAACATCACCTCAATCATATACTGGACCCTCTTATCCAATAACCCTTCATGAAGAATATTCCTCAACATCTCAAAAATAGCATTGACTCCTTTAGAAGATACTTCGGTAAGCTTCTGTCCACATTCCTTCAAAAACGCAATAGCAACTTCCACTGAATCATCTGTGGGTGTCTCCACAAGTAGAGTCAACAGTTCTAACGCAAGTATTTCATGAGCAACCCTCTGGTTGACAAGATGTGCTATAAATGATGCAGATGATATACATATAGACTTATCATTACGTTTAAAACCTCGTTTAAATTGAATAACTAGCCTCTTTAGTAACAATTCCCCTATATTAGGGAAACGAGAATTCACTGCTGCTACGAGGGCAGCATAGACATTTGTGAATGTAGGAGATGCTGCCTGGGCCTGGATAACAGAACGACATAGCAAACCTCTACCACGGACTATGTTCTCCTTGAGTAGCTCCTTTATGATAATCCCAATGTTGCCGACGTTTATTTTGTTGATGTGGCCGTGGATCGATTTCTTCAGGGCTTCCCAAGCGAGTCTTTGGTAGGCAATAGAAGATTTATCCGTAATTTGCGCCTGCATCAAACGGAGTCGCGCTGGTGGAATGTACGCCCCACCAGTCCTGGTATTAAGCATATCCGTCTCCTTCGCCTTCCGTTCGGGGACTTCTCTTTTAACAACAGCCTCATTTTTATCGTCACGTTTATCATGTTTGGCGGGCAGCGGCGATCGGGATCTCGAATGCCTACGTTTGCGTCTAGAGTCCCTGTCGCGGCTCCTATCGGCTGGTGACCTTGATCGTTGTCTTTTATACTTCTTTTCCTTACGTTTTTCGTCTTCATCGCTGTGATCTTTCCTACGTTTACCATCCTTTTCGGACTCCATTTTCTAATGGAAAAGCTTGATAAAGTTACACAATCAGAAGAATCCTATATATATTACGAATATTTTCAAAATTCTTAACATTAGAGTCAACTATCCATTTACAATACAAAATAGAAGGATGATTTACAAAACTAAAAATGCAAACAACACGATACACGATACCGTTACGGCGGCCATCTTTCATTTCATGTAATTTTTTGTCTGTGGCATGTTCGGATGTCAAGTTGTCAATGTCAATTTTCTGTTTATTGGTGTGGCAAGGAATGTTTTAGTTGAATTTGAGAATTTGGGTTTGAATATTTTTTAGTATGGAGTGTAGAAGTAAAGGAGGACTATCTCAGTGTACTAAAAAGTGGCCGTTGAAAGGGAACAAATTAAGGTAGCGCTACTGTGGCAACTGGAAGAATTTTAAATAGAGCGCCACAAATTATTAGAGTAGGATACAAAATTAATAAAAAAGGAAAGAAACGTTTTCGTTTTGTTACAGCGCATTTTTTTTGAATTATTATAATATATAGACAAACATGAGTATGGAATAAAATTATACAGTGTTTTTAAGTACTTCAATTAATTGTAAATAGCAAATACAATATAGCATTAAAGTATTACCGGAAACTAACCCAGCATTTCCACTTGCTACACTAGCGCTGTTTCGGTGAGAATTCGAAAAGAGAGACGCAAATGCTACATATATTATTATTCTTTGAAAGAAAAATTAAATTGTGTTTACTGGATCAGGCTTTGCGAATATATCTGTTCGAGTAAAAGCACGTTAATTAATACTTTAAAATTTGATGTTTATTAACTCAGAAAATATATACTATACAAAACAATTTTTTCAACCTTTTAGGTAACCCGTCAAACAACGGAAAACTGCCAAAAAATTGCGCAGTTGATAATTCGCAACCCGCGCATCTCGATTTTCATCATAATTGCATGCCATTTCAGAAAAAAGCCCATAAAACAATATTTAGACCACCTATCTTAATTTTGTAAACGGCGTTGGCTTTCTTAATAGTTTATCTATATGAAGATTGGATATAAAGAAGCTGTTGCTATTATAAACTGCATAAAATGGGTATAATGCGGCAATGATTGAGATTTTTATAGAAGGATAGTTCTTGATAAAATTGTTTCTATTTTCAAATCAAGAAAAAACGCATTAAGAAAATCTATTTGGTACATTACAGTAAAAATCTAGCCTAATACTCATCATTTTTTAATCGAAAATTTATCATTTCCGTATAAAAATATGGGCTGGTTGTAATGATATGCCAAATATTCCGATGACTAAAATTTTAATAAACTCTACCACCTCTGGACACGCCTACACACCGGCGGTGCCGCGCCAGCGAGAACATTTTCGGTTAATAAAAGAGCCGACCCGCCGTGCGCCCTGGGTCCCTGCGATTCGACTCAACACTGAATTAGAACGATATTGAGTTTATGCTCCGTCTCTCTCGATAAGTTTCAAGTTTCCTGTCCTCAGTCTCGCTCATTGATTAATTCATTTATAAAATTTTGAGTCTACCCGTCACCAAAGCTTTATCTGGTGCGTAGTAATCGGCACACGAGTATTTTTTTGGTTATTTATTTTATGAGTTCTTACATATATTTCAAAACAATGTTTTGTCAGATATGGTTTACGACAATTGAATAATCAAACTTAATAATTTTGTACATTTTTACCACTATATCATGCCGTTTTTTTTACTAGTATTAGTTATATCCAATAATTATTATAAGAACAGAAACCCAGCCTCATAAGAGAAACGAACAACAGTACCCATAAATCTCTTATTAAGGCATTTAAAAATCATGTATGACTTACAATAATTATCTTTATTATTTCGGTTCATCCATCAAATTCCAACCACAGTGATAACACTTTGTGTGTATTTTAAAATTCAATATTCCTATTTTGACGTTAACAAGTCATGCTCACTTAAATGCCTTTGCTTGAGGCGGCGTTGTGTGGCAGGTCGCTCACTTCCCTACAGTATGGCGAGGAGGGCGATGGCTGCCACATGCGTCATGCTTGTGAACAGGTGCTGCTTGTGGGGGCTGGTCAGCTTTAGTTTGTTTGTATTTTTTTATTAGATATTCATATTATTATTGTTTAATAATTCTTCACTTTTGCAATACAACACAGGTTTTGTCAGTGAGACTAAATAAATATTTTGTAATAAATCTAAGATTGTTTTTAAAAGGAGTAATTGCTGAGTTTATTGCCGGCTCTTCTCAGTAAAAAACAACCTTCCGAACCGGTATTAGAGTCTGACTATTCATAAGTGCTTGTAAAGGCCTATTTGAATAAAAATATTTGAATTTTAATTTGAAATAATTCTACTAAGAGCTATACCCACATGCCTTTTTGAAGCGAAGCTTCTATTCCGTCGTTTGGGGCGCTCGCCGCACGGCCCCTCTATCCGTGCTAAGCGTCAGACGTCAGATTAGGTAGCGTTACACGATTTATACTTAAAAGGTATGACTATACAGAGTGGCATTCTTACGACGAAAATTAATATGCAATCCCGATCGAAAATCCATGGATTGATGAACCTTTTGACAGTAATTTTAATACAAGTAATGTCAAAATTCTAGTTCAATCTTGCGATTTTAGATCGGGATCGTATATTAATTTTGGCCGTTAGTGGCCTCTTCATAACGTTAAAGATATTATAAATTTCATAGCAAGATCACTAATGAATCATTCAGAACTTGGATCACATTCATAATTAACGAGAAGTAATGAACATACCTAATATGCTAATTATTTTAGGTGATGATTTCAATTGCAATTTTAAAGATAAGAAATCTAAGCCGTTCAAAAGAAAATGTATCATTCATTGCAATAGGGAGCTATCCTATATGAAAGATAAATAATCAAACCAGTGTATTGAACATCCAAAAATATACGAAAACATCAAATATTATCAAAATTAAATCATTAATGTGATTTTTACGTACCGTTCAAAACACAAAGAATATGTTATTTGATGCTGTACAATAATGACGTCACAACTTGCTATTTCATACAAAACTCCATACATTCAATCGTTTTGACAGTTCATAAAGAATTACTGATTTGACATCAGGACACATCCCTATTGATATCGCCACACCGTTGGTTCATTTATTTGTCTAGTATCCAAAATGTAATTAAGTCAATTTTGTACCTATTCTGGTTCACCTCCCTTTTATGACGGTCGCCCGCATGTATTATTATTTTATCCCTATAATATGATGTCAATATATAGTTATAGTACGAGATCCGGCTGCAGAATCAGTGCACTCATCGAGTGTTTGCTAAAAACAATTTTTTATGCATATTTTTAATTAGGAGAATATATATCTATCAGGTTGCCTATCAAAATGTGGCCGCTAGTATTATTAATTAAATTATTGTTAATTGATTTTACGGAAAAAAATTCATTCATTTGTTTTTCTAATAAAATATCGACCACTTCATGGCCATATATACTATAAAGACTCTGAAAAATCACGGTTGCCGTTGCGCACGTGACCGCACCTCTTTGCAGCCGGGTGTGAACAGGTATGATTTTGATACATTTATTCACTCATCATGTATATTTATCAGTTATATACTTAATTAAAGCTATTTTTTTTCTGTTCATTATGATATACGGTTGCTTTATTAAATCTGGCCGCAAATAAGGGTTGCCGGCTGTTAAAGATTGTAAATATTAAAGGAAGAGTGAAAGAGAGCTAGCGCGTAACATCACTAGTTAGACGAGGATAACAATTGCCAGCTGTACGACGCTTTGACGCCTTTGCGCATGCATAATCCAAAATCAATTGTAAATAAAATGTCCTGATATTAATATTTTTTCTTACGACGAATCAATAACATCAGCGAGCACTTTTTAAATGATGCATTGTCAAAGTCAAGCACAATGCATCTCTTATCACACAGAAAGCACGACTTCATATTTATCAATTTTATTTAACGTCAATAAATTCAATTATTTTTGGATGTGCAAAAGAACAACAATATATATAAGGTTCTGTAGCACGAACTCCAAAACTTAGAATAAGTATGCCACAGCTGTTCTGTTGAGAATACTAGCACCCGACGCATGCGCAAAGGCTTCAAAGCGTCGTACAGCTGGCAATTGCTATCCTCGTCTAACTAGTGATGTCCGCGCTAGCTCTCTTTCACTCTACCTTTAATATTTACAATCTTTAACAGCCGGCAACCCTTATTTGCGGCCAGATTTAATAAAGCAACCGTATATCATAATGAACAGAAAAATAATAGCATTAATTAAGTATATAACTGAGAAATATACATGATGAGTGTATAAATGTATCAAAATCCTGTTCACACCTGGCTGCAAAGAGGTGCGGTCGCGTGCGCAACGGCAACCGTGATTTTTCAGAGTCTTTATATATATTGCCGTGAAGTGGACGATATTTTTTTAGAAAAACCAATGAATGAAATTTTTTCCGTAAAATCAATTAACAATAATTTAATTAATAATACTAGCGGCCACATTTTGATAGGCAACCTGATAGATATATATTCTCCTAATTAAAAATATGTATAAAAAAATTGTTTTTAGCAAACACTCGATGAGTGCACTGATTCTGCAGCCGGATCTTAAGACTATTAGTAACTCCAACAACGATTAAAAGTTTGAACGGATTTTGATGTTACGACACACAAAAAATATGTTTTAAATAAACACATAGTTCACTATTATCCTTGATAAAATTTTAGCCTTTAGGAACGCAGGGTGGAAACTAAAACTAAAAAATTAAAACAAAGCAATATTTATTAGTATTTATGACTTTATTACGACAATGAAACTACAAAAGTTGCCTGCACTTCAAACAGCAATTTTCATATTACTTCACAAACTGAAGCACATTAAATATTAAAAGACCCAATTGAACCAGCGTTGGAAATCTATTAACCATAAAATAAATATGACTGTCTTATGACAGATTATAAAATCTGTAGCTCAGCCATATTTATGTGAGGAATAAGACCCCCGACGTTTAAGTAAAATTGGGCTTTAAATCACATAAAATGTTAAATTAACGATAATAACACCATATTAGAAGATAGGAGTGACTAACTTACGCAAAAATTACGACAAAACAAAAAATATATAATTATCTGAAAAGCTTTTATATTGTTGCATCGCTATACATGATTAGTCTCGATCGTGAGATTCTAAAAGGCTACACAATACCCAAGGCAAATTGGTCAGAGGTTTTCACTTCTTCACCGAGAGACAAGCTATAAACGTAACTTACATCTAGTTCCCTTACTCTTAAGAGCGTTAGTTAACATAGAATCCAAGCGAGCAAGCGTCTCGCCCCGCCCACGCCAAGCGACATACATCATCTCTTAATATTATATACAATTATTATTATATCTTTGAAAGTAAAATAAAACAGATCGACGCTAAATGAATGGCAAAAATATACTATAAAATACAGGAATACTCTCTCACTTAGCAGTCTAGCGACTGTGTCCCGCGTCAACCCGAACCGACCTACGACAGACACGAACGGTACGGAGCGTTCGTATCGTTATAATTTGTGCCACACCGACCATTCGATACATACATATCACTATAGCAAAACATCACAGAAGCGGTTTGTGTCCAACACACCGTTTGCTCGCGGCCCGGCCCCGCCACCTACCATTTAAAAAAATATAAAACGCTATGAAAGGCAGTTTTATACGTTAATATTTTATTGATATTACTCGAGAGCCAATTTATGTTATATACTGAGGCACTTCCACTGTTTTCACTAACAAACTATCGTTTTCAACTATTAAATTTATTGTATCCGTTTTGAGATCATAAAAGGAAGTGTCACGAAAGACTTGAGAACGACATCGGCTTCACGGAGCACAAGCAACGATCGACTTGACGAAACAAACGCAGCCACAAACAACTCGCGACACCACACCATTCCGAAATTAAAATACAAATTAATGGGCTGTCTTTAGCGTAACGGCGACTCATCAATGATACAAACGTGAGAAAAAACTTAAATTTAGATTATACCTCCCTAAAAATACTGTTGCGTTAAAAATAATGATATAAGTCTATACCTAATTAGGGAATATTCACCTTCGAGCTACCTCATTCTGTCAGCTGCATAAGTGCCAATTCCCGTGGGTTCCATACATCAACAAAAATATATTTTAGCTACCCTCCCCTTAGTATAGATATAATTTATCAATTCCAGAATTAAAGACAAATAGGAAAACTTTCATTGAAATTTACGTACAGAACCCTGAGTAAAATTACCAACTTTTAGTAATCCAAAGTATGCAGTGAAAATATTGAATTAGAGGATAGAAAGTTCCAGTTGTAATACTAAAAGTTGGTGCCACGCGAGGTCACGTTTAGGACATTTTACGAATAGGCCATAAATTACTGTGCCAGCAATGTTGCCGTAGAAATAAATCATTTTAAAATCAAACATGTCGTAAGCATGACCACAGGGGAATATTTGGTGTCATGAATTAAGTGCGTCTGGGGATGTAACACAATGAATATTGTGAAAATGCTGTATTGTGCAATATAAGAGATTAAATTTTGTAGCTTTTTCTATCACAATATTTTTACATGTTACAACACCGACGCAATACCGGCCGTCAAAATGGCGCCGCCACATCACACACTGAGATACAAATTTTGCTACTGGACCAGCCAAAATCCTTAAATTTACCGCCATAAATTACCATCAAACTTACATACCTGCTACATAGTGTTGTCAGATTCAAATATCATAGTAATTTATGCCGTTTTTCCACAGATCCTCGATACACTAGTAGATATCACTTTTTAATACTATTGCAGCAGTAAGTCATTATAAAACGACTCCCGCGCTCTCTTAAATTTTATTTCATTACTAGTGTATCGCCGACTCGAATCAATTCCAAATAATGACAGAAAATGAACAGGTAACAGAGATTACACTACATCAATGCGTTTATTTCCGCCCACTAGCGCGCCTGCTAAGCAAAAAATCTGCGTCTGTTTTATATAGACGACTTGACAACACTTTTGATTATAGAGGCTGAAACACAAATCTGTCGATATCGAATTTCCATTTTACGCTTCAATCGCTTTCAAATGTCAAAGTGAATGCGTTTACGACCTGCAACATATTCACTTCGACCAAGAAATTAAGTGTCACACAAAATCGTTGATTCGACAGTTTTGAATACAGCCTTCCATCCACATACTGTAGTCGGCTGGATACATCTACCTAGCAGTCAAATTATATAAAAAATATCTTGTATGACAATCACATTCGCTTTCATCCGCCATTCGAAGGCAAGCGATAACGCCAAACAATAAGGTCTTACACACATACTGATCGATACGTTGCGACACATGTGAGCTGGCTAACAAATCATCAAATCCTAAGCTCTCTCATCGACAAAGTACTTTATGCCGCAACGCAGTTCTTTCATTATTAAAAATATATTCTGTCGCAAAATAGTACCGACTCGGTTTAGTTACATTGCAGAACGCATTAAGTTTTCTGCACCCAAAAATTTTATAAATATTTTAGCATACTTTGCGACAGACTATTAACAAGGATCACTTAATTAAATGGGAGTTTTAACAGATATAAGACTGTATGTGAGTGCGGTGCGTGTGAGTGAGTGTGGCGGGCGCGTGTTGCGTGCGTACCTAGCCGGACGGGGACGGCAGCGCGGCCTCGCTCTCGGCGCGCGCGCTCTTGTTCTGCCGCACCATCTCCGCGCGTCGCTCCTGGGGACATTACAGTACATTATTTATGATTATGATTTTACGGGACCGCTTTGCATATTTCATGCTGCGGATTGTGAGTTAAGGTAGCTGTGCAAATAAGGGACAAGAAAATACGCTACCAACTTTACAAATTCACTGGGGTTTTTTCCACCTGTCGCAATTTCATGACCGTAGAGTATGTACGTTGTAACGTGCGCGGGCGGAAGTTGGCTAGACAGAGCTAACGATAGAGAAGGATGGCATTCCTTGGGGGAGGCTTTTACCCGAACGGGGTCCATGCATTAAATAAGTAGTTAGTCAATAAATCAAAGCAATTAATAATTAAAATAAGTACAAAATAGTATTTATAATTGTAAGAACTGTATAGTGTAATAAATGTAAATGTTTATTTATTTTAGGTTAAAAAAGTTTCCAATTGCTATTGATCAAAATGTACTGTGCATGGAAGTAAATAAAGCTTTATTATTATTATTATTATTAAAGTATGTACAAAATTTAATTAAGATCTCAGCAGTCGGGTGTGAATAGGTAGCCAATAGACAGGGAGACGGTTACTTTCGGATTAATAATATTAGTGTGGATCTAGAACTGGTGCTTGGCGTCGCAAAAGCTTGTTAGAATTGTGATACGTAAAAATAAATAAATATACAAAATTATAGGATGATTCAAAGAAAAATATTTAATATCAGCATATTTGAAAATCGGCCCAGTTTCGCTTGATACGGTTTCCTATAAATTTACGTTACAAGCTTTTTACAGTGCAATCCTTTTTAATCTGTGTGACCAGCCGCAGCGATACGTTCCCATAAAGACTGATGAACCAACCTCCTTCTTGACAAAGTCCAGCTTTTTCTGAATCTCTTTTTCTCTATTGATTTCGGCCGCTGTCAGTTTAGTCTCAATATCCTTAGTGATCTCCTCCATTTTGGCGGTAACGGCCGAACGGACCTCAGCTAGCTTATTGTTCTATACATAGATCGAACATAAAAATAAACAATGGTAAAAATAAACAGAAAACAAAAAAACTTGAAAAAAATGTATAAAAAATGGTAATGGTAAATAAAATTTATGATGATGAGTCGGTTTATCTGTAAACTTTTTTTTTTGTAATTTGGTATACCTAGTTGTAGAACCAGCATCTAGATAAAGTAAAAAAAAAACAGTAACTAAATTTATAGAAAATTTGGTCTGAAATGGGTGATCCAAATACCAACATGTACCTGACGACTGAAGATGGCTAACATGAAGGGCGACTTCGTAATTCGGTGGCATTATATAATTTGGTGGTCACCACAGCCACAAAAGAAATTAACAATATTTTTTGATGTTTTCGATATCAACATTGTTTTAAACCAATAAGAATACAAGAACTGTATCTCAACGATAGAAACTGTCATGGGTACTGACATGATTGCGTAGCTTCTCCTTCTGCTCGGCCTCGATCAAGAGTCTGCGGTCGGCGGCCTGCTGCAGCTTGTCCTGGATAGAGCTCTCCAGCTGCTGGAACTTCTCCTGGTTGCCGGCGCGGACCTTGCGGACCTGCTCCTCCTGGAATCGTGGCGAGCATTACCAACCAAAGCCGTACAAGCGATGTCATTTTGACGATTATTTTTGTAGAACTACTTATAACTGGGGTCTATATAATAGATCTCTAGTGGCCAGCTGAAAATCAGCGCTGTTGATATCAGCAGCACATACTGACATGGTAGCCTTTTGACACACCTATAGGTATGTTTGTCTTTGTTAATGTTATTTTGTTGTGAGCGTATATATCTTAATTATTATTAATTTTAAAGTTGTAATTCTATACGAAAACGAAAATAACCTTTTTAAACAATGTTACACTATAAATTGTTACACATTGTCATTAGTACTCACATGTTCGCGCAGGCGTTCAAGCATCTTTTTGATGTTCTCATCGCGCTTGTCGGCGGCTGTGTTCATTTTCTCCTCGATGGCCTTGTACACCTCAGCGGTCTGCTGCTCCAGGGTCAACCTGATCATCACCAGCTTATGTCAACTCATGTATCCCACTCAAATTTGGAGAACTTATTTATTTATTTATTTAATACTTTATGTAGATACAGTAGTGTACAAAGGCGGTCTTAATGCCAAAGGCATTCTCTACCAGACAACCTTTGGGTGATGCAGAGATAATTACAGGTAGATGCACTAAGAAATTATAGGAGAGATTTATAGTATGGAAGACAAAACAAATATATAAGCTTACATAAACATACTATTTAATATATTATTTACATATATAAGCTTCATAAACAAATACATACATATATATTTATATGAAACAAGGAGTAAAATTAGAGCCGAGATGAATCTGCTAACGTTGTAGTGAGTAGGTGTTTCCGTACATTAATCTTTAAACAACACCGACTGTTAGCCATCCTGATTTCAAGAGGGAGCTCATTCCATAGTAGAATGAAGATTCCTAATAATCAGCAAAAAATATCTAAAAGGCCGAATAAATGTTGAAAATGTCGTATTACTGCTGTGGTGGCGAAGAATACTACTCCAACCTAAATACTACACAATTCATCCCTCTGCTGTATTTTTTGTTATATATTTGCCGTGTGTTTGACCACAATCTCATCATCCTATATGATTATTTGACCGAAGATGGTCAGCACATAAAACCTATAACAGAGCTGGCTCTTGAATTCAGCTGCCAGAATCCTCATGTGTTTGGTGACCGATTTTTATTTCGAGGGTGGAAGCGAACGACGCGGGCACCTCAAAGTGCCCTTCCAGTTCGCTTTGGGTTCTTCACGATGTTTTCATGACCCCTGACCACACTACCAACAGATCTATCATCACATTACAAGTCTTAATTACATACCTGGTCTTCTCGACGCCCTCAAGATGGTCCTTGAGGCGAGCGCGCAGCTCGTTGATGTAGGCCTCGCGTTTCTCCTCGTGAGTCTCCATCTTGGCATCGAGGGCCTCCTTCGTGGTGCAGATGAAGTTGTTCGTCTGCTCGCTACGGATGCGAGAGGCCTCCTCGATCTTGGCCATCTTTTGCGCGATCGCCGCCATTCTGCTCGCCTCCAGGCTCTGATAAATTACCAGAGCATGTTTTTCATGGTTGTTTCATCATTAGCTCCCTAAATTTGTGCTATGGATGGGCCTGAGTTTGACCATACTTTGAGACCATACCGTGGAGACGGCTTTCGGAAATTCTTTGTAGAAGTCTAAGAAGAAGGCCTGCAGAGTAAGATGGAAGATTCATGTAATAAAATCGACTTCAACTACGATTCCTTATTATAATGCTATGAATAATAAATCTGGCACATCACCCAGCGCCAGTTCAAACACCTCAAGAAATTGTTTCAACTATGTTTATTAAAGTTAATTGATATGTAGTGTATAATTGGTAGATATGATGATTGGCGGACAGTTATGATGAGAATGAACGTTGCACAATTTAACTCCACAATGCTATTAATTGATGAAGTCACCAATCTTTCAATAAGATCACACAGAATTTCTCTTTCAATTGCTTAACGCCTTTTCAGTTAAGTGACTGTTATTTGAAGGATTATTTATGGGCAAATATAATCTTAGCCGCACGGCTGCAAAATAATACAGAGGTGTCCCTCTTCTCTCCTCTTTAAGGTTATAAATAATAATTTTGAATACGATTTAATCCGAAACTATGGTATTTTATTTATTGGTATCCAAACTTGTTTTAAAGCGTTTTTCCCATAATAAACCATTTACTTTGATTTCTTTACACTGTTAGCATCCGAAACTATCCGAATTTGGCAGCGCCGAAAGAAACAGACGCAGCGGCCCATCAATTGTGATTCCAATACAATTACTCTGCAGGTAATCTGTAAAAGACTTACACGTCTCCTCTCCTCAGCAGCCTTCAGCTTCTCCTGTATCTCCTCGACGGAGGGAGTCTTCTCCGGAGAATCAGCACGACGCGGCGCCGGCACACCCACCGGCTCAGCCAGGATCACCTCGTAAGCCAGACCGCCCTTCGACATCTCCTGGCAGCGGATCTCGGTGGCTGCAGGACAAAAGGGGATCATGAGTTTGGGAAGTAACAAATGGATCAGGTGTTTACCGTCACCTGAGAGTTACTGGTTCCGGGAGTATAGTATACTGTCAAATAACTAAGAAACAAAATAATTACAATGCATCAATAAAACATAAAATAAAAGAAAATATAGCTGAGAATCAACGTGTGGGTGGAAGAAGCTATCAGTGCCATGTGAAGTTCTGTGAACGGTAGAGCGAGATGGATGCTGACATACTGATTTAGTTCAACAGCGTTTATGAAAACAAGCGCAATGTATTCAAGAGGTGTCTTTTAAACAATTTACATCACTTTTGTATACGATTGAAGTTTATATGTTCCGGTGTCTTGTAAGTTTGGTCCTGTTCTTTAACTACTTTACTTGGTGAACAGATTACGAATATTTTCTATTTCATTTTCAAAATCTACCGAATATGAGTCATGGATTCAAATCCTGCAATGAGCTTGGGCTTTCAGTGAGGGAAATGTCCCGAGGAAACCAAACCACTTATTGATGTATTCCGGCAGCTGTGTGCTCACTAGCTTCGGCCACATCATCACTCACCAAAGTGAGTTTGTGGTCAAACAAGCGTATAAAACGTACATTATGCCATTCCGATCCATTAGTTAATAGCGCTGCGGTTCAATTCACAACGAGGAATATTAAAAAGGAAAGCCTTAGGCTGTGTTTCCACTAGAGATGTGCGATGTAGCTATCCGGCGAGTCGGCCAATAGCAACGCTTCATTTTCATAGCTTAGCGCGTCATACCTCTAATAAAGCGACTTGCCGCATAGCTACGACGCATTTCTGATTGAACACAGGCTTAGCCATAGACGTATAATGTTAGTCTAAAAACGACCTAAAATATATTCCAGTAACTTATTTTTTAAGTCGATAAATTAATTCATGTTAGTTTGTATATCCGATGAAATACAAAAGACAACTGACCCGCATTCGAATATGGTAATCGCTTTCAATGATTGACAACCTCGACTGAAGATTCAAAGAACTCAGGAGTCTGATGACGAGCTCTTATTTCCAATCAATTCGGCGTCATATCAAATGCCATTTCAGTTTTAAGCCAATTTCAGAACTCAGTTTTAGGCCCTTTAATAGACATAGATAGATAATACATTGATTTATTTGGCAATGACAAAGTTTGTCACTCAAACCAAGTTCCGTACTTGCCTAAAACAATTATGAATATAATAAGTACGTACGTAGTATTTTTCAGGGATAAAAATCAGAGTAAAACAATGTTATATAGCCTGTGTTACAATCAGCTTACATTCTAATCCCGCCCGGTCTTATATTACGACCTCAGAGATTAGAGTTTTTGTTCGTCGGCCATTTCAGTCAAAGCGGTCCGGCCTTGGTATGAAGTCGTTTAAAAAACCTTTCATCCCCTCTATAGGGCAATAATATATTTTATATCTCTGTGCAGATGTTTCATATTTTATGGTGGATATAAAATATTACGCAACTGCGACAATTTAGATGTAAGTTCTTGCTGTCTTCAAGATCATTACTAAAATAATTCAGACACGTTTTGAGTTTTTCGGTGAAGAAAGTACGTCCGTTAAATATAATATTATTAGTGTTAAAGTTTGGATATTTGAGCCTCAGTCACTCATTTACAACTTCTCAATTAAAACTAATACATACGTTACAGTCATCCCGAGAAAACATACTACCTTAGCTACAGGATATAAGAGAACATATCACACGCAAAGGATAAAGATAGCAAAAAAAAAGGTTTGGGTCAAATGTAGTGTAGCAAATAAGAAACATCAATGATTCTACACCAAGCTGTACCTAATAGACCTAACGTAAAAGTATGTCACAAAAACGTCTCTTTCACAGCTGCTAATAAAGAATGTAGCCGCTGGATCAATTTAAAACATCGGCAAAATGGTCGCTCTGATTAAATTATTGCTTATGATTCATCTTTTTTTGTCCTAATAAGATTGAAAAGAGACAAAATAAGGTAGAGAAAATTCTGAACAGTGAATGTTTTCCCTTACTTTTACTTTACGCTCCATTAGTAGAGATTTCCCTTGGGGATTGTTGATTTGATTACTAGTATTAGTATTGATTGTTACGTCTCAAAATCTAGCAATAGAAATTTTTTATGTAACACTATACGAGTATATTAGGGAACCACAAGCCTCAGTCAAAAACAACGACCTGAGCAAGCGCGGAAAGGTGTTAATTTATAAAAACACAATACAATTAATTATTAAATCGTCGAAAATGTAAAAAAAAAAACTCTCTCAAACTAGTAAAATTATCAATATTTTCGCCGCAAATAACATAGACTGCATTTATCTTCTCGGCTCATTTACTAGAACACGGCTTCATAAATTCCCAACTAATCCATAATTAACTCCGAGACATTCTCAACCTCATTTAATTACGGTCTTTTGAAGGCAGGAATTTTTGAAGGAAACCCTCTAAATTACCGTAATTCAAGGTCGAATAAACTTTCAGCAAGAGAGGAATTCGGAATTGTTTAATTATAGCAAGGAGGGTGAGGGTCGGAAACCTCCCGGGTGACTCACGCCGATATTGCATTCACGTTTCAGTACCATGACTGTCTGCGAACTAAAGCCCGCAGGGTATAAATTATTAACAACTACAGGTGACTAAGAATGTCGAACCCTAGCGGCTGTTGAAATTACATTTCAAGTTAGTTTCTGGAATATTTGATATTACGAAATCAGTGAACAGTAGAACGGTGTTTTTAGAATTAGTAAAGCATATTCTAGAAGCTTTTTAAATGGAATATACACATATATAGTGTTTATCGATGACATTTTCTGACCGATATAAAAAAATACACTTTCAAATTACAGATTTACTGTTCCAAATATCAGCACGTATGCTTGATAATTCAAGTCGAATAAAACTACTAGCATTGTATCTATGTGTTATTACTCGCACATCCTACAACAATAGACGACTCACTCAAAAGGGGTGAAAGCTGTTGATCTGGGCCACACAAAAGAAAGCTCTCGACTGGAGAGGCTGCATCTCTGAAAGAGATCTGGGTACATAAAGTTTTTTAATCTCATTAAAAGTACAAAAGCTCGGCGACTGTGGGCGACTGTAGAATTGTGAAAAATATTCTTCAAAATGTAGTCATAAAGTATGGCGACATTTTATAAATTGTCTATTTCAATCAACGAAGAAAAGAGCGCTTTGTAGTATAAAACTGATGAGATTGTCTCAGTATCCGCGGTTAATTCAGCCGAGAAGCGCAATTTGTCGGTATAACTGCTTGCGGTTTATTTCTCGTCTTTCTCTTCGTAAATGTAATACTATCCAATTATCTACAACTTGTTTACAAAATTCAACGTGGATAAAAATAAGCTGCAAAACAACAAAATTGAAAGAAGCGCTTCGCATAGTAACGTCAAAGAACTCACTGATGAATTTGACTTTCTTCGGCTGCTTAGTCCTCGGTTTCCCGACTGGTTTCTTGACGGGGGCCGACCGCCGATGCGCTAAAGAAAAAATGGGAGGCCGTCAACGGTGTCCTGGCCAGCGGCACCGTCGTACACTTACCCGGAGACAAACTGACGTAATGGCTTGA
The DNA here is from genome assembly GCA_907165245.1 of Habrosyne pyritoides. Classification (NCBI taxonomy): domain Eukaryota; kingdom Metazoa; phylum Arthropoda; class Insecta; order Lepidoptera; family Drepanidae; genus Habrosyne; species Habrosyne pyritoides. The sequence goes on along the minus strand of OU015586.1, from coordinate 14,870,915 downwards.
ATTTACCCATTATATATATAATATATATAATACCACAGCTATAACAATACATATATGAACTGATCGATAATACCTACAGTTAGCCTTCCTATAGAATGGTTTGCTCAGCAACGACCGAGACCTTAAAAAACGACGCACAAACATAATTAATGTCAAGTCGACTCACTCGAGTAAATATTACGCCTTACACCAGTCGAAAAACAATTACGGGCGGTTTATTCGAACGAGCTAATGTTTATTTGAATAGTATTCGGACCCGAGTTGATGAATCGACAGCAATTGATGTCGCGTGACTCCCTGAAAATATCGATTCGTGGTACAGTAGAATCAACATTCGATACGGTATGTCGCAGTCGTTTCTACGTTCAGCGCCGTCCTGTCTACGTGATGCCGCGGTTAATGATCGACATAAATTAGATAAGCATCGACATTTTAAATAGATATGCATGTATCAAAACGATATTCTGTGTCAGGCTGTACGTTGTTCTTTTAGTTCTATCGTGATTGTGTATACGGTGAAGCAGTTGTTGGTCCATGCTTGAAAAGGCTATAAAATACATACTGTAGTGAGTGGCCAATTAGATCACTGCATCTGAAATAACTTGTAATTTCGATAATAATAAAGACTAAGAAACTCCTTCTACATGTATCCAAATAATTGTGTTAAGAAAACTAAAACGTACCTTGATTAGAACGGTATAACTTCTTAACTTATTGAGCCAGAGATAAAGTATGCGGTAAAAACTGGATAAAGGCAAAATGGGGACAAACGAATCTCCATTACTCAGATACCTATTGGTATTTCGAGTTCGGCGCGACGGCGACGTCCCGGGTGATAGTTGGGAGGTAATAACGCGACGACAGGACGCCGGGACATGAGAGGGCGATACGTGTCTCGAATGCCCAAGCGGCGGGGAAATTTCCCACAAATACGGATAATCCTTCACAGCAAGGCTAAGCCCCGGTTTACACGGCAGACGATGCGGAGACGCCGCACCTATATCGACTTTGCCTACATTACATCTTGGTGCTTGATTAACAAGTCCAAGGTTTCAAATTCTAGTCTTTAAACTAACTTGTGTAGATGTATGTTGATCAATTTTAGACTTAAGATGATTATTGTGTAGGTTAAAAAGCTAGCTGCCCTTCTAAGTTCCGACCACGGTTTTAGTTTTAATCGGAACTTAGGCCTCGGACAGTAAAGTTCTGTAAACCGTTTGAAATTATAATAATTTCGAAAGGCAAAAAATAAAAAATATTAACAGTACTCTACCTATATATTCTTGTTCTTTGAAACATTTTTGATGACACAATCCGACATGCGTGATTTCGTAAATTTCATTAGCACAAACACAAAGCGACAGAGCTTGATTGGTTCATTACATTGGTCTGTGATAGTGCTCTACAAAAACCGGGACATAGACTGTACATGAAACTGCTCCCCATGCTGCTACCGCATAACTATTTCATCACGCCTCTCAAATCCCAACAAACCTTAGCTTACTAATAAATTAAAGCATTACAACCATATCTGCCAATCAAATAAATTCTCCTAATGACAAGGTGCCAGAAATCTCCATATTCCATCCATCGTGTGACATGCAGAAATTGTGACATAGCTCAAAAGTGCCCGACTAATAAACATGTTTTTGTAGCCATTTGTCAAATATTAATAACCATTTCAGGGACTATATACATACATATATATATTTATACCTATATCTGATCTGTATTTGACAACTGACTGAGATATTATGTTCTACTTGCTAATTATAAATCAATACGCCAATGATCAACTGGAAAGTGGAAATTTGTATTGTAGAAAAAATCATTGGTCAGGTGTGGTTGCATGCATTGGAAATGGCCCTTGTCCAATAGTGAACGTGTGTACTGGTGGTGGTGAATGTCTAATCGATGCTAGTACATATATATATATCTAAACGGATACATAATATACAAAACTTATATAATTCATTCATAATAAAAGTGAAGCTTCGAATAAAACACGAAACAATAAAAGCTGATACTGGTAATCGAATATAAACAGGGCATTTGTAACTGAAAGGTCGACAGGCAGCCCCCTCCGGCGCCGCACGATACTACATGAAAACCTGATAAAATATTTAAAGCCTGCCTTTAAAACCCGCGAGGGGAGCGCTGAAAGCAAATTTACTACCTCTGGGAATACGAACGGCTACGGAGTATTTTAGCTATATGTAACAGTGGCAAAGTGATGCAGTAACTAGAATTTTTCAATATAGTGTACTGAGTATTCTTGAATGCTCGAGATCCGTTAGAAGTCCGCTTTACGTGCACCGCTCATTAGTATTATGGTTGTCTTAATTTCTTATCTATGTACTCAGTCTAGTGTATTATTTAACATAAACATGTGTAGGCTCACTTAATTTATGTTGGCGCCTGTGTAACATGTCGGACAGGAAGTGTTGTTGCGAATTTCAAAGTCTGAAACGTCGTAAGCTACGCAAAGTGGCATGTAACACGCGAACATTGTTCAGACCCGCAATGCATCATTATGATCCTGTCGTAGATTCAAGTGGATACGCCGAATTTGTTGAATAACTCCTCTGCCGTTGAAAAAACAACATGATACTTCTCTTATTTATTTAAGAAAGGCATAAAAACAGTCCACATACAACTGCAAATTATTTAACATCACTTGAACAAAAATGTAATCACAAATGGAACAGGGCAGTAAAATTTTGCGTCTTGCAGCTCCTAGAATCTGGAACTTCTTCCTTATTCGTTCATTTCATAATTTGCTTCAAATATTTTCTAGATGTTTCGAATTTCACAAATTCTTGACATTTCGACAGATTTATGCTGAAAGTTAGTAGCAGTAACTATGTAGGCTAATTGTAACTAAAAACTGAACTGTACTAAATTAAAGTTGCAATCTCATTTCAAAACCAAACAAAACACAGATCACAAATACAGAAACAACAGCACATCCACCGCACTTGGAATATAATTACACAAATTACCAACAACAAAAAACGTACAATTGTGGCAGGCAACAATAATAATATGCCAATTAAACATAGGATAAACCCAATCTGTAAAACCTCACACCCCTTTTAAAAAGCTTGGTGAGTCGCTAAACCTGGGGTGATAAGCTCCCCTAAACAATTATGTGATCTGGAGTACACAATGGCGTGTCAAAGTAATTCAAACGCCTCTTGAACGCGACGACTGTAAATAGCGAGCATTTTATTATAGAATCCTGGGTTATTATTGATGCATGACCACAGTTCGGTTTATGGTCCACATGTACGGTATAAGGTGTTAAATACCCTAACATCACGGTATTAATCTACGATAAGCTAACTTGATGCCAGGTCATACTATCCCCATGTGAGATTCAATTTCTTAGGTCTGTAGCAAAATAATATTGTTCAAATGTTGCCCCAATTATGCATAAAGTTGTAACGATGTTTGATGTATCGATTGTAGACCGCTCGGAAGATTTTGTGTTGCAAGATCTGATGAAGATATCATATCTAAAAATATGCTCTAACTCTCTTATACACTCTTTTCTCCAGCTAGTCCAAACAACCGCGAAGTTTTTAATCGAGCATGTTTGGGATAATCATTAAGACAGACTTCCATTCAAATTTCGGATGCATAATTTCCACGTTTTATAGCACCAATGTGTGATTAGGCGTAATGATAAAACACGACAATGTAGTCAATCACATTGTGATTTCTTATGATTCCAATGGGGCTTGATTTTCCAAATCCAAATTAAAAATTTCTAAATAATTTATGTACTGGTTTTGATCCTTGAAGTTATTCTAAGCACCTTTGAATATGTGTATCATTTCCGGACACCTGAACATTATTCTTCTGGGGTTCGTTTATTTTAAGTCAAAATTCTTGATTTCGAAGCATCCAGGTATACCCAGTGACAAGTAATTTTTATATTTATCTTTACTTTGCTTCAAGAAAATACATAATGGAAAGGACAAGATCATTTTCTAAAATCCTATCCCACAAGTTTGTGCTCTGAATAGATTTCTTATGTTTCAAAAATGTGCACCTAATTAATTATTTTTATTTCGTGGAAAACTTTTTGACGGGTTAAAGTCATTCTGATATATTTTCACTTCTCTGTTTCCTTTCGTTTTCTATTTTCAGATCAAAATCTAATTTCTCCAATCAGCACGATAAATTCACACCAGGCATCAAATCAAGTACCCTTCTTCTAGAGTAAGTATTATGGTATAGGTAGGGACATGTGAGGTATTGTAGTTCTTCTGTCATTTTTTGATAGGTGTCGGGAAAGGAAATCTATATAAGGCATATATTTTATCCAATATCCTAGTTATAATTAAAATAAATTAATCAATGTAATTAATAAGGTATACGTCTGATGTTAAAAAAGTATCCTATATATTTTTTGTGGAAACCTACATGTTGACAGTACCGTATAAGGTATTACCTGGCAATTCGAATTTAAATCATCAATCGCGCTTCGATAGGCTATTGTTGAACTGTGATATAATAGTTATAAATAAGAAATAATTTGATAATTGCGATCTTCAATAACGAACAACCTACTAATCCCCAAGGTTAAAGTGACGCATAAAATTCCCAAACAGTTTATAAATTCAAAAGAATTCATGTGATTATTCCGCCATTGCGTGAGTGAACTTAATCAGGGTCCAATGCATTACGTGAAAACACCATAGTTTCTGCAATAATTACGTCAAATGTTTTAGGAATTAACATGTTTATAATCAAAGCCCCTGAATTCTAGCGTTCCTATTACGTAAATGTTGAAGTTTATTTCACGTTAGGAATCTACGTTCCAAATAAAAGTAGCAAATAGTCATGAACGCAAAATGGTGGACGCATTCCGCCGTGGTATCTCGATTCGGGACAAAATGGTGGACATTATGCAGTAATGTTAAATCAATACGTACGTAGTTCTGGCTAGATCGGTATGGGATCAACTGTCTACAATCTGGCGACTATATATCGATCAGCTGAGAATCACACGGAATATTTAAAATTATCAATCGGATGAAGTGAATCACAAAAATATCTTTACTCATTTTTGCTGGAACGAAATTGTACCATAAATATAAATGAGAACGATCCCCCAAGTTCTTCAATCTAATCATCGTTTCATCTTACATAACTGCGGACATCTACCAATAAGAGGGCTGTTTTAAAGTTAAATACACTCAATCAAAGTTATTGAGATAAAGATATATACATCGTCTTTTCCTCGTTCTTACCATAATCATAAAGCGTTGAATAACGTGCTACAAGATATAAGACTTTAAATATACATACTATGTCAGTCGACGCCGCGCCGGCCGGCACCCCGCCTCTCGCCGGCCGGCTTTCGCAGTTGCGACGCGACGTAATTGATAGAATTCTCCAGATTGACAGATTAAAAGCGATTGTGACCATTAGTGAGCTAGAAGAAAGTAATCAACATATTGCAAAATAGCTTGGCAAATGTACAGGTTACCTTCAATCTTGCCTCACCAAAATGAAGATGCTGCAACCGGTAACAATTGGAAGTCTAGAATCCATTCTGAAAAATACGTTAGTACTAGTCAAATATAAGTATTGGACGAATTAAAGCCATTTCACGTCATGGGCGTTTGTCTCCGCAGCAAGTGTGGCAGCGACGTCGCCGGTCAGAATTTATGATGACAAGAATGTCCACCGTTGCGGCCCTCCCAACCTGCAGGCAGCACTGGTGCGCGGCATGAGTGGCAGAAGCACTGCATCACCGAGTCCCGAACGAGCCCTATCAGCATGATGATGATCAAATGGACTATCTAACGTATGACGGAGTCGCGTCGCGGCGCCGGCGGACTGCGCGACTCTCGTCCGGAAACTGAGCCACTACGGGGGGAGGGCAGCCGGTCGATAGACGTACCCCGCATCCCGCAACCCCCGCCCTGCGGACCCACCCCGCAATCCACCCCTTGCGCGCTACCGTCCCTAACTTGATAACCGGCACAAGAAAATAAGCCTACCAAATGGAAAAATAATGTCACCCACGACGTCTATTACATTACGTTACGTCAGATTCTCTTCATGTGAGTATGTAATCCTATGCTGAACCTTTGGTTTTTCGAGAGGGCATGTCTGGATTTTATATTTGAAATTCATCGGTTAATTTGGTAGTTGACAAAAATAAAAACCTATAGTCGTATGGATTATGACACTGAAACCTAGAATACTCGATCAAGCAGCAGCCAAATAAGTCGAAGACGATCGCACCTAGCAACTAGGGGGCTAGGGTCGGGGAAGACAAACTAATTTAAGAGCCGCCCAGACTCGTGCGGGTCTCGGCGGACTTCTCGCTCATAAAAACGCCGAGCTGTCGGGGGGAGAGCGGGAGAGCGAGTGGAGAGGGCACGGCAGGGAGGTACCATGCGGAGGTTCCACCGCCGTCTCGGCGCCGCCACCCGCAGCCAATTAACAGTCGGCAACGCCACGCTGAATTTGTTTCGCCACTCGAATTGCTTCCGATTGATTTCCCGTTCTCGAAATCTATCATCGAAAAACTCGCTAACACCTTTCAGAAATGCAAATCGGCCGAAAGAACCAAGGGAATAAAATATTAAATTACCTCAAATAACACGTTAAACACAAAGGTTGTGTCACAGGATCGAAGTAACTTTTCTATAACGCTACCCGCTACGAAATGTCTCGAAATACAAAGCGTAGTGCAAAAAAGAGACCAAAAACTAAGACTGCAGTGGTGATGGTGCCGTAACCTCGTGCACCGGTAACACCGGCGGCGGCGTGGTGCGGCGGATCGATGCCGGCCAACAACCCCGAGACCGCGTCCCCCTGCAGTAATAACTGGGAATACCAGGCTGAAGTGAGCCTAGCTTAGCCGATGCATACGCACAGACAGACTACGCGGTGGAAATACCGGTTATGGCGACCGCCTGACTGTCTTTATGGCCATGCCCACTGATTCCAGTGATAGTACTTATTACAAATTTTCAAATAATTACGCTATGCACATGTTTTGTTGAATTTATGCAGATACAACTAAACTCAGTCTTTCCAATGAATATAAATTCGTCATTACGGTTTACGATAGGAAAAATAAAGATTAGTTTCGCAATATAAATTCACCGTTAATCCTCCACTATTTGCGAGATAATTTTCCTCAAAAGGAAAAGATAATACCGGATATCCGCCCCTCGAGCGTCTACGCTCACTCTACAGATCATATCATCGCTGTGATAAATTAGTTGTCTTAATAAAAGTTTGCCGTTGACTTATGGCAGTCTGAGTGATTCATGTTTTCCCTTCCAAAATTCCCGAAATAAACACAGACGTAATACTCTTTTGTGAGTAAATGAAGAGTAATTTCATAAGAAATATTGAATATGGGTTATATTGCTACTTGTTTGTCTTAGTATAACTTAAAAACGCGAAGTCCCTATTCCGAATTGAGCATAAAAGTATCATATTTAATTTACAGTCATCACCAAGCATTTACCTTATTTCGTTAAACGACGAAATTGACTTAAATTGTTTTATAGGACCAATTTTAATATGGCGACGGCATGGCGCCCAACGTGGGGCCAACAAGATTAATAATTCCTACTTAGCCGCTTATTATAGCGACTCTTGCAGCTTACGCTTGCAAGGCTGCAACCATAATAATAAGCGGTGCGATTACGACTATTTGTCATTGCAGTTTCTTTGATATAAATAAAATCCTAACATATTCAACTAAAGCTCTTTACGTTGCTAATACGTTGTTAATATGAACGCTCCCTATATTTGTATTACATAGACGTATTTAGCAAGTCAATTTTAATGATGATGATTGTTCCGAATCGTCCGTACAATGCAAGCACTTAAGTTGATGGTCAATATTCTCCCGCACCCAGCAACCGGTTCTACCATCAATGTATTCCCGCCCTATGATAACGTAGCTTTGTCTCTTTTCACAGGCAACAAGTTGAGTCACGTGCTGGCTGGATTTGGCTGAGAATATAATTCGGGAGGCAGCGGCGCGCGTCCGCCTGCGACGGCAACAGTATCGATTTTACCTCGTTTCAGCCGCCGCTCAGACATTACCGACCCGGTATTCTGACGCATACACAGCCTAAACTTATTCCCCTTACGAAAATTCTCCCACTGCATGTTCTCTTTATTAAATGTTGTTGGTAGAATTCGATTAGGGTAGGCCAGACATTTATGTGAACTTTGACTGTACGCGTACCAGATCCCGACATACGTGAGTTAAATAACTTGAGACGACATATTGTGTACTGCGGATCAAGATACCGTAAAGATGTATGAAGGATAACGTGGTAATAGACTCCAGCATTTTTTGTAGCCAGTTCATGTTTATTTGGAATAGGAAAATGTTTTGAAAAGTCATTAAAAAGGGGGAAGGTCACAAAAAAATACATAACGAAGGGTGGTTTCCGATAAGATTTTAATGATGAACATCACGTCCGAAGATAAGTAATCAGAGTTGAAAAGTTGAGTCATTAATATTGACAAGGGATATAAATTATTCACAAGACGTACGTAATGTCTTTTAGAATCAGACGTAATATCATGGATTGTATATTTTGTAGAGCATTCGATATCTATTTCATTTACGAGCTCTCTTATTTGTCTACTTATCTATCGTTATCCTTGACATTATTTAACAACCCTAAACCGTATAAATATATAAAATTTGAGTAATAGTCACATAAACTTCAATTGGAAAACTTTAATGAAGATAATAAAAGTCTGAAAACGTCTAGGGAGTATGGAGACAGTTCTTAATCCAGGATAGTTGAGCAGTATATACCTAATATGAAGGAATATACCATTATATTCCTTGAGCTAATCTCAAGGTATATGTGGATTATATAAGGATTTGAAACTACACTAAGGTGAAACAACGGTAGACCTACGGTACCATTCTAAATAACCTCAATCAAACTGAATAAATAAACTCAACTATTCCATATTGTTAGAGACACCAGACACATAAATAATCGCCCTACGCTACGACAAATCGAGAGATATATAGAAAGAGCAACAATATTCACGTCCTATCGAAGATTCCTATACTCCGCCAGATTGCGACGCCATATGGCCATTACTTACCACCGAGGATGGATTTCAAGACATCTGGAGAGTGGTTCGAGAAAAGTTGGCGAAAGTTTAGGAAAGGAAGCGAAATTCATCGCTTATTGTATGAGGTTTGGTGTTTGAACGAAATTATATTAGTTTCTTTATTCAAGACCATATATTTTAAGTATGGAAGTACCGTCTCAAGCTTTACAATATGGTCGAAAATAACATAAGTCGGTAAGTAAATAAGAAGCCTACTGAACATTTTTGAGTGCAGCCATCTTTTTTTTTTTCGATTTATAAAATAAATATCATGGCATAATACCTTGCATGCCGAATGGTTAGATAGGGCTGTTCATACATATATTTATAATAGACCTTTATGTATGACCTTATTTGGAAAAAATAAATCAATTATATTTTGACCCAAGGGCATTCCTTTGAACAAACGGTCACTCTGGACATTCTGGAACGTTACCAAAATTCTAAAACTAACTTTGTACTGTATGGTATTAAGTACCGTAATTCGCAAACCTCTCCGCTGCCAAATCTAAGCAATAAACTCATACATTTATAATAATGATCGGATACGAGGAGGGTGAAAGCGAAAGTAATCATTCTATACACATTATAACTATTATTGTAATTGGCAATTACTCCATAATAATAAAACTACTGCCCTTTGAATAGTGCTACATTAAATGATCAAGACAAATAAAAAAAAATTAAGGGTCTGTTTCTAATTTAAAAATAAACAGCTATTTACTTAATGCATATGAAATAATGTCCCTTCGGTTTTACCCCCGTTCCCGGGATAAAAAGTAGCCTATATATTATTCCAGGATATGCTCTATCTATGTGCCAAGTTTCATCCATATCTGTTTAAAAGTTTTTGCGTGAAACAGTAACAAACATACAAATCTTTCCTCGTTATAATATTATAAGTATATATTAGTATAGAAGTATAGATTTACAGTACTTCAATCAATTAAGAAAGTCAATCAAGAAATCAATTTGATTTTTTTTGCCTTTCTGTTTGTTTCGTCTAATCTTAAACGCCAGGACCGACTTTGAAGGGACTTCACTGGCAGATAGCTGATGTTATAAGGTGTAACTTAGGCTTCTTTTTATCCCGACAAAATGTAACATTCCTCGAGAACGAGGATGAATCCCACTAATATTATAAATGCGAAAGTTTGTGAGTATGGATCTTTGTTAGTCCTTCACGCAAAAACCGCCAAACAGATTTAGATGAAACTTGGCACATAGATAGAACATGTCCTGGAATAACATATAAGATACTTTTTTCCGGGAAATGGTAACATTCCATGGGAGCGCGGGTAAAATCGTGAGAGACAGCTAGTTTATTATAAAAATATATAAGGTTTTGGATTCCGGAATATGTCAACAGGTAAAGCACATGTCCCTAACAAATATATCTAAGTTACTTTAAAGTTCAAATTGCGATGACAGCTGAATAAACGGAACATCGATTCGTCACGAGTCATGTCAATTAGTAGCTGCAAAAGATACCAAAATAAAATAGAAATTGTCCTGAAATTGGTTCTTATTGTTTCGTAGTCATGTTTGTCTGTCAGTTTTTCATCTTAAAAATATTGGACATGGCCTTATACACTTTTTTGTTTAAGAAACTTCAAGCTTAGCTTCAATAATTGTAAAAGTTGTACGTACAAAACTTACACGGCTACACTGCTACTTATAAAAATCTACTACTAATCTAGGCTTTACTAGTTTACGAGCAACCGTCTACGAACTTATAACTAGTTGGGTCTATAAAAAATCATAGAAACTCCAAACATAATGACCTAAAATGATACACAACTTTGGATTGTATTATCACACAATAAAGTTCTAAATTCATATCGTATATTCTATTTTTGAGTGTACCACATCATATTGACAAGGGAATCATCGGCATGATCCAACACCAGATTACTAGTCAGCTAGGATGAACAATTTTTCTTAAAATTATTCTGCCTTCTTTCCATCGTGTCTCAATTGACGAATTTATTCCAAAAAGTTTTGATCTCTTTTCAATGAAAATAATATTAATTTTATATTGGAAGATTAAAATTAATATTATTTTTAGAAGACAGAGAATTTTAATTACATTATTTTCATAAATGAAACACTGGACATTATACATAAAACAATGACAGCTTGTAAATACCATGTTCTTAAATAAAATAAAAAAAATATTCCAAGCGCGTGTTTATTCGGAATAAAACTTACAATAGAATAGTTCAAGACGATCGCTTATCGCTCAAATATTAAAAAGAAACCAATAAAATATGGTATCGGTATCGTTCGACAGACATTCGTGGGCGTACCATCAATTCGATATGACTTTCAATACGAGAGGGACGATTGCGAGGGTTGATATTATAATGACCCTCCGTTTGTATAACAACATCTTTATTATGGTATTTCTGCACCCTCTATGTCTTCATTGATTTATTTTTATGGATCTTACGCTATAGAGGTGAATTTTTCAAGTGGGCAGATGGCGAAATCTAAAACTATGAAGGATAGCTAAAAATACTCCAAGGAGTCTCGGGCCCGATTTTGAAATAGATATTTTTTTTTTATCAATTTGGGCTATATGCCTACACGGTGTTAGAAATACAAATTACAATGTACTTTTTTCTATATTATGAAACCATTGGATAGTGTCGCTAATTAAGACCTTATCCTGGGAAGTCATGTCAAACGCAAACTTAAGGAAACTGCTAAATTTATAACGAGAAATTTGCAATGAGAACAAACATTTATCGATTTGAGTTATATAAAACTATCGAGGTATACATTCTTTAGTTTAAATCCGAGGTTATTCTATTTAATCCGTCTAGTTATCAGGTAGCCATGCCACAGCTCAGCCGGACTTCCCGTAATGCTTTAAAAAGGGTTCTTGTCACGGCCGTCTCCAACTTAAGCTCTTAAGGGAATGACACACGTACACACGGATCGATCAAGGGCATACGCCGACAGCATCACAAACATGTTATTTTATACATGTATCCTATATATTTTAACCTCTTACCTTAAAATAATCTCTTAGTTTAATGTAACAGAGCGAATAGATTCCGCCAATAGTTTTATGTTGCGACATTTCGCGTTCAAGGCGACCTGTAGTGCTGAAGCGCGCAGCACATAAAGTTCTCAAGGATACGCAGAAAATCAATAGCGGCGAACACAAAAAAAGCGTTCGCATAAAGGATCTAGATTAAAGGAAGCAAATAAAGATTGATCAAGGGTGGACTGTAATGAATTGGGTACATGGCCACGTCGGTCAGCGCCGATGAGAAGCCAAAAACCGCAATATCTCGGGTCAAGCAACGGATGAAACACGATAACTGAAGCCGTACCTAGTTCGCGGTTAATTGCGAAGACTCGGCATTGACTATTTGACTCTTTCACAGTCAGCTTTATTCTAGTGTCTATGCCCCTGATCTGGGTTAAGGCCGACTGATGTATCAGCGAATGATCATTGTTTTAAAAGCATTTCATTGTTTCCAGCAATAAATAATGCAGTGCCTATGCTTTGAATCAAATATGATGGTTTATAGTAAATGTAAAAGGGGTTGTGGTGGTGATAAAATCGATATGCACTCTATTCTAGGAATCGTTTTTATACTTATAGCACATAGCGACAATGCGAGGGAGTAGCGCTCGCTCGTGCAGTACACACACATCTTTCTATTGACAATAGTAATTTATGACTTTATTCAATATAGTTTAATTCTGACCATAACTAAATGCCTGTAAAAACCTACTTGAATAAATTTATTTCATTTCATATATCACACAAGAACCCTTGTTTATTCTAAACTAATTTCACACCGGGATTTCACCAATTTTTCTGACGGATTTTACATTTTCTCGTGATAAAAAGTATGTTAATTATTATACCAAGGCATGCTATATATGTGCCAAGATTCATCCGTATGCTTTTTGTAGTGTCCTCGCGAAAGAGTAACAAACATCACATATATCGTTACAAACTTTCGCGTTTATAATATACTAGCTGTCCCCCGCGGTTATACCTGCGTTCCCGTGGGATGTCACATGTATTATACATAAAAACCTTCCTCTTCAATCACTCTAACTATTAAAAAAAAACCGCATAAAAATCCGTTGCGTAGTTTTAAAGATTTAAGCATACATAGGGATATAGGGGCAGAGAAAGCGACTTTGTTTTATACTATGTAGTGAAGTGATGATGATGAAGGATCTACTTGTATTTGAATGCATGTAATATACATATGTGATGCAATTGATTGGTTTGGCGCACGGATGTCTGGGCAGACATCCGCTGAAGATATTATGAACATCTGTCGATTCTCGAAATATATTCATGCCATATGTGAAATTTCTCCAATATTAAACTACGATGTCTCTTGGTGTGTGTAAAATCAGCTAGAACATGGAATAGGGAATAATAAAAGTATAGATATTATGCTTAGAAAATATTATAATGTAAAAATATGTTTTGATTAAGCTATATAAGTATACTAGCTATCCCCCCCGGTTTCAGCCGCGTTTATCGATATCATATTATAGCCTATAACCATCTAGGAGAAGTTCCGAGTCGAATGGTAGCAGTCCCATGCTATACCATATATATAACCATATGTTCAGTAGTTTTGAGATGATAAAAATGTAATGTTAATTAAAATAAGTAATTAATTATACTGAACAGTGATTTGGTAGCAATTAAGTAAGCCTGACATGACTAATGATACATTCCGGTTAAATTTGAAATCTTACTTCCAAGTGTCTACAAATATAATAAATGAGAAAGTAACTCTCTCTCTCTCGCTCTCTCTCTATGTCTATTTGTTAACTTTTTCTCTAATCAATACTTAATGGCCGTATCGACACAGATGAAAGTAAGACTAAACGATTGAATCATAAACGACATGGGGTATAATTCACACCAGAAACGGGGGTGAAACCGGGGGCGAAAGATAGATTGGATATTGATAAAGAAACTAACTGTCCTGTGCTTTCGGGATAAAAAGTCCACGTCCTTTTCCATACCATCAACTATGTGACAGCAAAATTTCAGCAAGATCGGATCAGCCGTTTAGCCATGACAGGGTAACATACTCCTTTTCGTATTTATAATATTAGTTAGGATATTTGATCGCTCACCATAAAAGTTGGCATATAAGTAAATATATGTATTACTAGCTGTACCCCGCGGTTTCGCCTGGGTTCCCTAGGCATGTAACATTTTCCCGGCAAAAATCCTGTGTTATTTATTCCAGGGCATTTACTGTATATGTGCCAAGTTTCACCCAAACTCGTTTGGTAGTTTTTGCGTGAAAGAGTAACAAACATCCATACATACAAACATTCGCATTTATAATATTAGTAGGATAGTAGGAAGTAGGATGTATGGAGAACGTAATCTTCTTTGTAACTGCTTATTAAAATTGCCTAGATCTAATAGGTCCGTTTTGACAGAGAGTGTTATAGAAAAATTAACCCTATAGCGTTATGACAAGATTCATCGGCATCATCATACAGTAAACCATTGACCTTATATCAAAGGAAATAAAGATCGATCTAGCTAGACGTGAAAGAGAAAATGTCGTTTTATCCGTGTTTTTACACAATGACAACTGCTACAATGTCATTAGAAGGTAAGGTTTTCAAGTTACATCTTTTGTGAGAAATACTGTTATTGGGAGCCCTTTATTATCGCATCTAATTCGTATCTATTACATTAGTAAAGAAATCCCGAGCAATGCTCGGCCATCCGGGTGTACGGGCATAAATAAAGCAAGTAAAACTACGGGGGACACCTAGTTTAACATCTTTAATAATTTTCAGTGCACATCTTTGGGGTCGAGTTTTGTTTTTTTGTTAGTATTTGTCACGTTGGCTGGTCCAATAAATTGACTAACACTATGTAGATCATTTTTTCCAGTCCGTGTGGTGAATACCGTTGCATGACGCACCGGTAAGCTATCACAGAATACTTAGATTATTCACCCCGGTACAGCCGGCAAAATAACATGTAAAGCATATCGACAACATACCTCCACACACTATCTAAAACATCTACATTACCCTAAATAATATAATACAGAGTCACTATTTCTTTCTTTATTTTTGTCCTCTCATATATTTTATGTACGCAAAAGATTTTGATGTGATTTAGAGAAATTTATTAAAAAAATTAATACAAAAAAATGTATTCAAGAATTTATTAAAAGAATTCTCTAAATAAGATGAATTCATGTTTGATTTATATTATCCCACTCAGACGAAGCCGGGGGGCCGCTATACTCATGTTATAAAGAGAGAGAGAGAGAGAGAGAGAGAGAGAGAGAGAGGGAGAGAGAGAGAGAGAGAGAGAGCGAATGTTGTAAGTTTGTGTAAGGAGTAACAGTTTGTTTATATGTGGAGGATAATATCCAGGACACCTGTAAAAATTCCTTTACCATTTCAAGTTATATTATTGCCTATATGCATATTGCCATTAATCCCGGGTTACAATAAATCTAACCGAAACGCGGATCAAACTGTGGCACGGAAGCTAGTTTATTATAAAGAGGTAAGGTATCTAAGTTTGGATGTAGGCTTTTGATTTCCTGTTGAGTTTCCTTGTTTGACTTGACAAAGAAGGAGATCCAGCGAATTAGTTATTAGTGTTTTTGTATAATGTTAATTGTAGGAGGTTAACTCCGTTTTCAAATATTCTTTCACTAATAAAAAGGTACATTATTTCCTATACAAGTGATATAGGCTAAATATTTACCACGGTAACTAATGCTTCCCAGGAACGTGGGTGAATACATGGAAATAAGTTAGTGATAATTTAGTTTAGTTGTAAAATTTCTACTAAACATATAATTGGCCGTTTGTATCTATCATTATTGTCATTTATAAGATTTGTGCTATTAGTCTTCGAATAACAAATAGCAGCTATTTTAAATATATGACCCACAAATGAGCTTGTGCGCCACCAATCCAATGCACTTATTGGGAACTCTTTCACAAACTCCTGTACTATTATTTATACCACATGGGCCGGCAAACAATCAGACGGTCCACCTGATGGTAAGTGGTCACCGCCGCCTATAGACATGTGCAACGCTATATTAAAACAATATTAAACATCGCCAATGCGTTGTCGACGCTGAGACGAGAAGTTGTTAAATCTCATGTGAAAACACTATTGCAATAATTTCAATAATATGCACTATTCCTGAGTGACATAAGGTATGTTATAATTCCAAAATCCCTCGGGATTGCGGGTGAAGACGCAGGACGGTAACTAGTATACTAGAATTAAATAATATTTGTAGTCAAATTGCCCCTTTCTTCAGCTATTGACGTTACTGACTGTACAGCTCACTTAGGTCATGCGCAATGAACCTGATCTAACGTTTTGGGTACTATCCAACATTTTCTTGCTCAACGGATTTCTATAAAGACGTAGTTTTTTTTACATAATAACCTAATTTACATATAGAGTAACTAAATATGTCCCTACACTATTATTGTATGTAGCAACACTGCTTGATATGTCACTTTTCTTCTTTTTTAATATAGTAAATGTGGTTGTACCGTGATTTGATTTGTCTCATCCTAACTTTGCAAGCATTCCTGTAATATAATCTCTTAATTTTTTGTTACACAACAACCTAATTTACGTATCAAAATCTAGTTTTATTAGTAACTAAATACATCTTACACAATCTCATATCGACGATAGACGCAATGAGATTTGATTTGTCTTATCCTAACTAAGCAAGCATTCTTGAAGCAATATCAGCCTTAAAGGTTCGACAGAAGGTACAATATTCAGTCCTATTTTATCATTTAACAATAAATATCCTGGGAATTGTTCATACAGTTATTAGACCTCACATAAGGCTGATCTTGTACTATACTAGAGAACTTATATACCACACGCACTAGCTACATACTAGCATAGGCTAGTATGTATATAGATACATTACAGTTTCAGGTAAGAACCCCATTAAAATTCAGACTAGTTTCTGATAATCGAACAAGCGAATAAAGGCTTTTATTATTCTGATTTAAGTATAATCAAACAGATAAAAGTATTCATAACTGTCTTACTTTATTGTGTTACTCTCCTCCCTAGATCAGTTTTAGTATATATTTTCATGTACCGACACAACGCTTCTAGAGTATTATTATTTGAGTAGTAGAGCTCTTAGTGCAGAGTTCGTCCGGGGAAGTACTACCCCACCTTACCCATTTCTGCCGTGAAGCAGTAGTGCACTTGTATTACTGTGTTTCAGTTAGAAAGGTAAGGGGGCCGGTGAAATTACAGGCACATGAGACATAACAACTTCACGTCTCAGGGTCGACAACCTATTGGCGATGCCCCTAGTGTTGCAATTGTCCATAGGCGGCGGTGACCACTTACCACCAGGTGGACCGTCTGCTTGTTTGTCGGCCCAAGTGGTATAAAAAAAAAAAGTACCTATAGATAGATAATCCCTTAATCGCTGTAAGTATCTGAATGAATCATCAATCGGAGATAGACCCTAGCTGGTACATAGTATTGATCATAGAATAAAACAGAATACTCTCAAAACAACAGCATTATTTTATTTTTATCCGTTGTTATAGCAACCATAGATGTCCACACACTGTTCAACATCAGTTCAACTGACTACATTATACGGTTCATTAGATACTGACGGACAGATGTACAGTTTAGTAACGGGATCTCGATTGCACCCCTTGGGTAACCCTAAAAATCATCTGTCAATTTGGGAATATTAAACCATTTTCCATATCAAATTTATTTATTTATGTAATGGGTACACCAACAACATATGTACACCACAATTATAAGATCTATACGTAAGGTTATAACATTTAGAATGTAATAACAGGTGTAGAGCGCTTTTATGGGGAATTATTCAGTGTAGGTAGGATAAAAAAGATAATGTGAAGTTGGGACTACAAAACATACATATTGACAGGCTAACCACCAAGCCAACTGCTGGTTAGCGACTCTGACTAACAAGCCGAAGGTCGCGGGTTCGATTCCCACCCAGAACAAACATTTTTGTGCATGAACATGTCTGTTTGTTCTCTGTCTAGGTGTAAATATCTATTAAAGTATGTATTTAGAAAAAAAAACGTAGTATATTAGCAATCTGGTTTCCATAGTACAAGCTCTGCTTAGTTTGAGATCAGATGGCCGTGTGTAAAGATTCCAGGATATATTTATACCAAAAAAAAATGAAGTTAAAATGAAATAAATGTACCTAAACGAAAATTTGCTGTGCATACGAATCTAATGTAATTAAATGTATATTAAAATGAACACGGATAAGATGAGACATAACATTACATACATGTAAGCTATATCTTTTGACTCGGGCGACGTACTTTGAATCCCTCGCTACGTTCAGGATTCAACTAAAGAAACCCTCGCTACGCTCGGGATTCTACTCTAGAATCCCTCACTTCGCTCTGGATTCAAAAAAACGCCCTCGCCGTAAAAATATTATTTTGCTCCCTTATGATACAATCTACTATTAACGGATAGATAAAACATAGAGGCCTGGAATAACACATATACTCTTATTGGGAGAAAATGTACGATCTCTCGGGTAAGCTGAAAACGCGCGGCGGGAGGTAAATGTAAAAGGAAATAATGAAAGGTTGAATGAATTTAAATGAAATTTGGCTCAAAGATGGACTACATTCTAGATTAGCATATGATATACTTTTTATACCGGAGGAAACCGGTAACAAGGCATAAGCTGATCATAAATGATGTTGGCTTAGTTGGTAGTGACCACGGATGCCGTGGTGGGAATCGAGGGTTCAAAATTGGGATCACGTAATAGCTGTCAATACTGTGTCGCTATAGGAACACATATATATATATCATGGTTTTGGGTACTTTATTATACACGCTTGAGTGGTCACCACCCTCTAGTAGAAAATCTGTCACTGAACAGCTGCCGGTGTGTTCCGGCAGCTGAACTTCAGAGCCCCCGACAAGGCTTTTGCCATATCAACAATTATCATGGCGAATAGGGCTGTATTTTGTTTGAACGGACTTATCATTGGAACTGTACTGATATGTATAATTCTTGCATTTAATAGCCCAATTTTAAAGGAAGATTATAGAATATTAGCTGTCTTCCGCGGTTTCACCCGCGTTCCCGACGGATGTAACATTTTCCGGCACAAAGGTATCCTATGTTACTTCTAATACCTCCAAGAATATGTGTACCAAGTTTCATGATGAACGGTTAAGTAGTTTTTGCGAGAAAGCGTAACAAACAAACTTACATTTACATTTATAATATTAGTAGGGATTTAACATAATTCTCCAACCCTTAAGAGCCGAGGAAGAAAAAATATAGTCTGAAAACGTTGTAACAGCGCAGGCAGACATATTTTATGGGTCGGAGAATACATAGACAACTTTTTATCCCTAACGGGAACGGCAAAACCGTAGGGGAATAACCAGTTGAAAATAAGAGTACTAGAAAACCAAGTAATCCATTTCCAATTTCAAATGTATGATAAAGTCAACTTGAACTACGTGGTGAGTCATCGAGTGTTCACAGTAACATACAATTTTAGGATATCTGCAATAAAGCGAGTTTTAATAACCTCATATGAGGGCAGACTGCGATGCGAATCCCTCGTGAAAACAATAAAAAAATAGCACTAAAAGTGCTACTAGGCCCGATTTATGGCCGTAATAAAGTTCGAATTAATGATCCTTCGTGTACCCTTGTAATACGGCTAACCTAGGAACTGGATACCTGATAGATACGTGTTTTTCTTTCGTATTTGCGAATATATCTAAGGCTGAAGAGATTCTTAAAATAATACTAAAGCTTGACGGTTAGAGACCCTGTCTACCACACCACAGTCCACAGGTCATCCTTACTAATATTATAAATGCGATTACTTTCGCATTTATAATATTAGTAAGTATGTCTGTCTGTCGCGCTTTCACGCCAAAACTACTCAACCAATTTAAATGAAATTCGGCACACAGATAGTCTAGAGCCTGAGAAACGACATAGGCTACTGTTTAATGCGAAAAAAGGGTTGTAAAGGGGGGGATGAAAAGTTTTTTAGGCTGTTGATTTTATATAAATAAATATGACAGGCGGGTGAAACCGCGGGAGACAGCTAGAAGGTTACATTTACAACCAAAATTAAAAAAAAATGTCCTAGAGCATGTATGTTTGTTCAATGTCTTGGTGCATATGCAATACTAACAGCATTTCATGTCGCGGTTTCACTGACGTTACCTCGAATCCAGCGGTGGCCTTACCAATTGCGAGGCTCTGGGCGGCTTCGTGAAAAGTATGTGATGCGAAAGTAAGTCTGGTCGTTTGGTTCAGGTATTTGTCATGTTTGACAAGAAATGCTAACGTTATACAAATAAATAAAATTTGAAATCCATTTTTTTTTTTTTGCTTGGGTTGCGCGAGGCCCCTTCAAAAGCGAGGCCCCGGGCGATTGCCCCGTTCGCCACCCCCTAAGGCCGCCTCTGCTCGGATCATAATATAACCAATGTCACACGGGAATAGTGTAGTTTTCAAATAGGTGCCGTTGTTTCGGTGATTACCCGCATTCATACAAACTTACAAAGTTCCTACACTCTCGTTTTAATAATAAACAAGTTAATAATATTTATATATTATACAAGATAATAGTATTTAGAAATACACAAACTATAAGTATTGATAAAATGAGAGTTGTAAATAATGTCTCGGGATATTTATTTATTACAAGTTGTCCTCTATGGTTTGGTCCGCGTTCCCTCGGATAAAAATAAGCCTATGTCCCTCTCCATACCATAGACTATGTGTGTGCCAAATTTCAGCAACATCGGTACAGTGGTGCAGTTGTTTAGCTTTGAAAGGATTACATACAAATAAATAACCCGAAATTTTCCAAAAAAAAGTAGGGTTAGGTACTCCTTATAACATCAGCTATGTGCAGCTAAGCTAAGTCCCATCAAATTGACCCAGACGAAGAATAGCCGCAACAAACAGAAAAAAAAAATTAGACACTTATACTTACACACTATATATCTTATTAATGAAAAAAAAATACGTAAAGCGTTTTTTTCTAGCTATCTAAAGAATAAATATCGCGCAAAGTTTTTTACAGTCTCCCAGATAAGAATATAAAGAAAAATTACACAATATCTAAGTAATACAAGAAAGAAATAGCTTGTTACAAAATTTAATCAAGGGCCTCATATTTCCACCAACTGGAAAGTTGATATGGCCTAATTCAATCTCCTTTGTCTCTGAAAACAAAGTACTTAATCAAGTTACTGCGAAACAGAAAGGGGACAAACATTGTCTTCGGAAGTTTCACTTCGTCCCAACTTTATAGGCATTATTACTATTTTAGCATCGGACAAGGCCATCGTCCGTACGTAATTATAGCGAACATGTGTTCTGTGCATTTCTACAAACCGTTGAGCGAATCGCTTCAACACTGCAAGTTTGATGACCCTAACGCATTGTGAACCGAGCATTACTCATATGGATATTACTAAAGAAACAATAGAATCGTGTTTATATAATGAGGTGCAGATTTGGAATTTCAGAGTAGTGGGTAAGTGTGGAAGTGTGGGCGAAGCCAGTCCCGCCCGCGCAGTCTTGCCTTTTCTGGACCACGCAAAAGCGAGACAAGCTTTCATGCAGCAATGAGACCGCGCAGAACAACCCGGTTTTACCTGGGGTCCATAGAAAGTGGTGTAGGAGGACAAGCTCTGTTATTTTGATTGCATACACTTCGCATGAATAGCTGCCGCTGCCTATTCAATGTGTAATTATAATGATAGATAGACATGACACGAAGAAAGTACAACGCACTGTTTATTAATCGATAAGGGGACCGTTGACTCACTCGAGTACATTACTGTGAAGGAGAGCAGATTACAAAAGTAATTAATAGTAGTCTTGATTAGATGCAATAAACACGCAAATTCCGGCTTTGCCATTTTCTTTATAATCAAGGTTTTTATAATCGTGTGTCATGCATATTGTTGTTTGTATCTAGTGCCTTTGTTTACTCTTCAGCATGGATGGGTCAATATTTGCCTGTGGGTGCGGCGCATTAGACCATTTCAACCTTTATTGTGATGATAATGTGTTGAATACCAAAATAGGGGTCGAAATCCGTGAGTTTTTCGAACCGAATAAAGAAGCCTCTGGAATACCCATTAAACGCGTGCCTCGAGAATTTACATCGCCTTCTGTTGTATTGTATCACAATTTACCTACGGCACTTCAAAGCAATTGCTCTTCCACGCCTCGTGTTTTTAATCAAGGCCTCCCTTTGAGATAGGTAAATTTAATAACGTTTCAAAATGGGCGAGCTTTAATTTCAGCTTCTTTTTTGGGTAACTTAAAAAGTTCATTCTCAGTTTTAATAATGAATGCAGGCAGAGATAAAATCACTGCCCATAATAACGAAATAGGGTGAAAATGAAAAGTAACGTTTTCACGGACGATTAAACGGGAACAATAGAATCGCATCAATTGCGGTCTAAAAGGTGGCATTGTATTATTCACCCAGCTTTGTTTATATTTGAAGCCATCGACGGTGAATTAGACTTAACTACGTATTTCATCTCATTAGGTACTTCCGCCATTCTTATTTCAAATGGATAACCTAGCATTTATGCATAATTGAGAGCGTATATCTAAGTATTATTCCATACAAGACATTACGTTCAAATTTGGAAGCCGCGGAAGCTGTGTGTGAGTCACCGTCGACGGTTGGAGACGTCCTTGTCAACCGTTCCTCGTTTAAACCGAAGATGACACACACCCACAAAAAAACAAACTTTCTCATTGGACCGGGCGTCTTCAGTTTAAATTGAAACTCGTTTTAACGGACGCCAGCGATGATGATAAATTGCGAATATCGTCACCCGGACGCATTAAAGTAAATCTACGGAGCAATGCACTCAAATTGCTGCCTGTACTTTGGATCCGGCGGGCTATGACTGCGTATTAGGTACCTATATCTATATACGCCGTGAAGTGGTAATGCACTAGTATTACTGTTTCGGTTAAAAAGGTAAGGGATGGTGAAATTTTTGGTACATTAGATTTCTTCGTGTCTTAGGGTCGATAACGCATTGGCGATGTCCATGAGAAGTGTCCATAGGCGGAGATCCTGTGGTGGAACTTACGTTAGGTTTCTTGAACAGCTTTTTTAGCAACTATATCTTTCTTATCTTCTAATAGTGTATGAAAGACTGTTTCTCTTTTAATGTGATACATATCTTAAGACCATTCAGCTAAAGGTTCAAATTAGTGAGGTCTAGCCTAGAGTCTAGACACCAGACATATAACGGACGTATTGTATTTTTGGCCGACCAATCTTTTCGTATTAAAACTAAGCAGAACTTGTACTATGTTAACCAAATAACTGACATATGTACTGCATATTATACTACTTTTAAAACACATCCTTATCCTTACTATGTAATATTATAAATGCAAAAACGAGTTTGTGTGTTACGCTTTCACGGCTTAAGGACTGAATCGATCTTGCTGAAATTTTGCGTAAACATAGCCTATGGTAAGGAGAGGTAAATATATCTCGGGAACGCGCGCGAAACCGCAGCGGAAAGCTAGTATTTATATAAGCCTACAGAGGGAACAAGCGGCCATGTTTATGCATACAAATGAAAACACAATGAGTGTAGGAATTGAACCTACGACCTGTGACGTGATAATAATATTTTATCAAATATGATGTCAAACATTTTGCAGAAAGCTTTGTTTACGTGTAATAACAGTAACGGTTTTTTCGGGGTTTGGAGTAAGTTTAGGTACTGTAGGTAAATTCAGATTATATCTGTGCTGGCGGTGTTCAGCTGTTTATTGCTGTTCCACGCGGTTTCACCCGCGCTCCCGAGGGATGAAAATCTCGGGACAATAAGCAGCCTAAGTTACTCATTATAACATCAGCTATCTGCCAGGGACAGTTCTGTCAAAATCGGCCTAGCCGATGCGGAGTCCATAGGGAACAAACACACATACATACATCAATTTCTATAAATATAGAATAGATAGATAAAGACAATAGATTAAGTCAAAATTTATTTCTGTCTGTCTGTGCGCTAGTTTTTTCAACCTACGAAATATAGTACATTTGTATTATCCCATCAAGGCAAAGCCGTGGCGGTTCGCTAGTTCATAAAATGATTTTAAAGGTAATGTCTTGTATGAATCTTGTATTTAGAATTAATGAGATGGTCAGCTCATAGTACCTACCTAGTATATTAGATATGTATAAGTAAGGTACTGAAGTAATTTTATAAATAAATACAAGTCATCGAAGGTCAAAGCGGAAATAAATAAGCTTTTATCCTTTTTTTAAAACCTGTCTGTGGGTAGTTTGTGCTAAGGTACCTACAATAACACGTTATTAAATTATTAACAAATTTTTGCATCGTAAAATCAGCTGTGTGTAATTGTATTCCTATTTTTTATTATTACTAAGGCACCGCAGTCCGTTGGACTCTGTCAGCGGGCTGTATCTCATGAATTATGGTTAGTAGATGGGTAACAGGTAGACTGTTGAAATTTTCAGTGGTTTGGAATTGTCACTGCAACGGCCGCATATAACAATAAAATAAAGAAAAATTATAGTATTTATTTTTTTCGACGTTTTGATAAATATTGTACGATGGTACAGAAGCCTTTGTGTGCGAGTTCGACTTGGACCCAGCCGCTTATTTTTTAAGCTGTCTGTTGGTAAGTTTCTGGTTAGGTCAATCTGTTCACTTTTTGACAATCGCAAAATCAGCTGTGCGTAATTATATTTAGTTTTTTTTGCACATGTTTGTGGGTAATTTTTTTGCTAAGCACCTACCTACTTTCTTATCAAGTTTTAAAATTATTAACGGATTTTTTAGAATTGCGTTATCAGCTGTTCGTGGTAAATGTCGTGCTGGTACCTACACAATACCCAGGTGCTAGCTAATTGCTAATGACATGTATACCTAATGATTTTTTTGCTTTTTGTAAATAAGTAATTATGTACTTAATAAAAAGACATATATCATCATAGAAAATATGAAGACCACCTATCTATTTAATTTCTTTTTGGTTCTTACAATACATCCACCAGTCCATATTAATTTTAGGTAAGTACCTTACCTAAGTACAAGTTCTTTTAGGTAGGGACTTTAAAAACCATTATAATTACAGCCTTGTGTAATGGATATTTATAAAATTATGATTAAGAAAAAAAAGCCTACACACTATTATAGTGCTTATATGATAATAAAAAATATGTTTTAGATGTTTAACTTTGCAAGACACAAGTCATTGTTTTTAGCTTAAATTAACTGGACTAAATAGCAACATTATTAATTCTTTAAAAATGGGTAGGTAGTTATAGAAAACTATTTTATATATTTTTTATATAATAATTTAAACCAAACCAGTTCTTACAGAACCCTAAAGCTGTAGTTCAAGCCTTCAACAATAGAGAAAAAATACAGATAGTATCGAAAATAAGTCTAATAGATCTTGTTTTCCATCAATAAATTACAAATAAAAATTATTAGAATATTATTTTCCTATAGGATACCTATTTGATTAAAATAATGGCAGTCAGGTTTAAATACCTATAAAAAAATATAATGTTTCTGCTGAAATTCGAATTCGGGGTAAAAACATGTTTTTTTTATATAAATATGCAGCTCCAAACTGAATAAATAAATCGCGGTGTTAGTGTGCAAGTTCCAAATCATTTTGTAAAATAACAAAGAAACAAACAAAGACGTGCAGCACAGATGCATTTATTCCTGTTTGATCGATCTTAGCACAAATAGGTATGTGTAAAAATTTCTATGTTACGCTGTACCAAATTCAACGAAGATAAGTCTAGTATAAAACTGAAACAAAATAAAATCACTTACATTTGTTGGCTTCAACTTCCATTGCTGAAGATTTTTTGTAGCTAACGCTGACTGCAACAAAGAACTGCAAACTTCTGGTTCCTTTCACGTCCGCTGTGCACAACGGATGGGCTGATTTTGAATTAAAATGTGTTCGATTCGAAGTCTTTAAATTTAATATGCTCAGCGCCGTTGAAACAGTTATTTTAAATTGAATTTGAACCAAAGAAATACAGGATGTCAAAACGGTAAACGAACTCTTTCGAATGAATGAACGAAGTTTGTTTACACCGTCGCGCCGCATATATATTTTTTTTACATAACGGTTGAATGCAACCGTCTGATTGGTTGAAATCAAATCTACCGCTCTCGTAGTCGATTATTGACCAGCGATCTAGGAAGCTACGTTCAGAATCGACGTTAAATTATAGCATGCTGCAAAAATATTATCATCAGCTGAACAAAATACATCGTTATTGTTAATTTTAATGGATATGGTAAGTACTGCCTTAAATGATAAATATATTGAATATTTAACTTAACTATATGGAATTATGATAACAAGGTAGTTACAAACAGCTAATGCCATCTAGTGTTCATTCATCAAGAATTTTACCCGAAATTTTATTGGGAAGCGCCATCTATTGGGAATATCTGTACATACAACTTCCTATTTTTATGTCGGTCACTCGCTATAGCACAAAAATGTATCTAACAGCAATCTCGAGGATACAAGTTCGATTCTAATAAAAAAAGGCTACATATTTAGGGGGTTAAATAAACAATAAAAAACCTATTTACTATATTTAAATAATTTAATAAATTAACAGTTATAAAGTCACTATTACAAGAACGAATAGATTATTATATGCATTGAGAATATTTTATAAACATGCGTACAATTTATAGTCAATTACAGTTTAGGTATTTTACTAGTATAAATGCTGTTATAAAATATTTTAATACATTTACTATGTATTGGTAAAATTAAAGTTTATTAGGTATCGAGAAACTAGTAAACAGTAGGTGGGCAGGTAACCCACAATATAGTAATACATTTAAATTCATGTCCTAAATAACTATACTCAGATCACATTTATATTGTGAGTAGGACATTTCTTTTGTCGGTCATTCTTCGTCCCACACACGAATACTAATGTGACAAGAGATAAATATTCAATACTAAAATTAAACTATTGATCTAAATAAAATTATTGGCCACTTGAATAAAAACATTCGTTGAATTGAATTGGCATGAAACTAATACTATAAGAAAATACAAATAACTACATAAATTATTAGAAAAAACAGAACAAAGAGAATCTAAATTAATTAAGTTAGGAAGGCGATGATGGTGGGAATCGTGAAGAACTAAAACTACTGACTGTTTACAAAATTATGTCACAGGCATATTGTAAAATCTGTTGTCAAACAAAATGTCAAAGCTGATTGTGATTTATTCGTTGAAGATTTAAGAAAATTTATCTCACTATATAGGTATATGATAAAATTTTAGATTACTTGGAGTTGAGCTTGTTTAGGAACAGACTTAAAAAAGGCGGAAGGAAGCAATCTGTTCAGTAATGTACTCGGCAGTTGCTTGCCCAGATAAAGCCTATTCAGTTATGCCTTGAAGTGTTTTTATCAACTCCAATTCAAAATCTTATAAAATTATCATAGTACAATCAAAACCGTTTCATATAAAACTTACTAACATACAATGTGATTTTATTGATGATTAAGTATCTGCCATGTCTATAAAACGCTCTTTTTGGTCATAAAATATTAATATAGTGAAGAGAGCTAATAAAAAGATCTTTCTATCCATAGAAAATTTGCGTTAACACTGCAAAGATGTACATCCAAATAAATTATATAATTTAAAATTTTGTGCTATAATTTTGTTACCAGCTTAACCATTAGCATGTTTTATAATTTATAAAATACATGTAATATTGTGACGGACTCGCTGAACTAGCTATATTAAGAAGCACCATGACAAATATAAAAAAAAAACGAAATTGCTACTATCCTTGTTCTAACTGATAATGAATATACATACTTCTTAAATGTGTGGGCCTAGCTACTACCATTATGCCTAGGCGTTTCATGAAATTACTGGCTTGGTTATAATATTCCAAGATTTTAATATTCACAAATATTATTTGATATTAACAAATAAGTAAATAAATAGAATTCACAAAAATAAATAAAATAATGATCATCAACAAACAATGTTAACAAAATTATTAAGAGCTAAAATACTAATGGAAAATGTCTTGAGTATTTGAATAAATTAGTTAAAATATATAAATTTCATACTTTGATCAGAAAAATGTTCAAATTAAATTGGGGCATCAGTATGGTGGTTTTGGACATTTTTCTGATAAAATTAACAAAATGATGCAGATTATCTAGAAAATATCAAATCACTATGATCATTTACTAAGAAATGGTATACAAATTGCGCCTTCTTTTTGTCAATATCTTGCTTATTTATACGCGATTGAGGTTCCTGGGTTTGACTTGGGTTGTCTCTAAGAAAAATTGCTCCAAATAGAGTTGATAACGTTTTTGAATCAAGCCCATTTTCGGCACTGTGTTGCAGGGCCTCCTGTAGAAACTCACACAAGTAAAGGAATACATTTTTCCTAAATTCTGGCAGCTCCATAATAATTTGTTTGCATTGTAAATAGTTAGACGATGCCCGCAGGCAAACAGACTGAAGATTGTAAGGAATGATAGGGTCCACTGTGCTCTCTAATAGCAGTAAGAGTGCTTCTGCCACAGAGTGAATGCTTCCAGGGATAGGATCCACAGATCCACTATCAAGCCAGTCTCTAATCTGTAGGATTTCTGAGTGGAAGCCTGGTTGCTCAAACAGATTTGGCTCCTTCAATCCATGCAAGTAAATATGATCAACTAAGAACCAAATTTCCTTTGGTATAGAATAAGTTGCTTGGTGCGGTACACTTTGATCTCTTTTGTTCTCAAGCTCTATCAGCTTTCCAACGGGTACTTCTCTTATTGGCATGTTCAAATTCACAAGAACCTCAATTGAACAGCCAAAACAACTTCTTTGGTATGTGCCATTCACTGTGATGAAGATATCCTTACCTCCGTAGAGGTGTAATACTAAAATATCATACAATCTGTCAGTTCCAGCATTCATTTTGCATGCTGATGTCTTATTTATAAGTACTTTGAGTTGTATTTCGCATGATTCTTCAGCACAAATACATTTTTTGTATGGCTCCACAATGAGCCATTCCTTGCAAAAGCTTGTTTCATCTAGCTTCTTGATAAATTCAAATTCAACTGGTAATTTACCAATATTTTTTATTGTGATGGTACGTACTTGCAGCTCCAAATAACGCACTGTACCAAAATCAATCTCTGTAACGTCGACGGTGACCTGTGGTATCAGTTCATTTTCCATTTTGTCCAATTGTTTAATAACTTCCTCATATACTTTCCTGTATTTTTCCTCATCAATTATTTTAATCTCTGAACTAAATATAGCTGATACGGGCTTGTGGTCACTGATGTTTAGAGCTGGATGACTTCTGTATGCTAGTTGTGTGATTTTGTTACCTTTCCAGAATACTCTATCACACCAAGCTGGTGCTCTGTTTTTTTCACTGGAATCCCAGTTGTCAGACCCTGGATCATATTTATATGTGGGTTTAAATGTTATTTTACCTTCTGTGTAACCAGCAAATACATTATTAATTTTATGCTGTTGCCTCAATTGGTCCAACTCCAGGACTGGACCAAAATTATTCTCATTTACCAATTTCTTAACAGTTGTTGGATCAAGTTCAGTTATTCGATAATTAAGATCACCCAACCAATATACATGATCATGGTCTTTGATTGCTTTTGCTGGCTGATTGGGTTGGATAAACCTTGTTCTATTGCAGATATCTCTGAAATCTTGATTCCGTCTTTCATATTCCTCAACATGAGCCGCAAGGTGAGAGTTCACAAAGCACAATGATGTACTGTGCAGGTCAAATCTTATTGATACACCTCCTTTATTTCCCATCTTCCCCATTATACCAGTGCCAACAGTATCACATACAATATTGCGTATATGAGACATGTGTTTCTCTTTTATAAGGACAATTAACATCATACCAACCAATCTAACTCTCTCTACCTTCACATACTTTGCTCTTGGGTCCAAATAATGTGTAACAGCATTGTACCATTCATCTTCCCTAAATGTCTGGTCAAAGAGGAAAGTTTCCTTCGACAGATCCAACTCTTGAAAACCTATAGCATAAATATCTGGTGGTTCCTTATCTATATTCAACCAGCCCTTTAGGGGGATGACCGGGGATTTGTCATTTACATTCCATGTGCCGCAGAATACAGAAAACCTCTTAGTGAATGTGTATTCTTGATCCTTATCTGACATTTTCCTTTTAATTAGGCTTTCCCTGATGGCGACGGGCGCAACGCCCGGCGTATGGGCGACGCCGCTTCTTGGCACCACCATGCTTTGAGCTAAAATGTCATCCTCTTGTTTACCTTTGTATTTCTTCAGCCACACGAATTCTGGTTGCGTCGGCACTTTGTTCACAGCTTCTATTCCCCGAAAGAGATCATCGACGAAGTTGTCGACGCGCGGGGTCATTTGAATTTCAAACTTAAAATTATTATTACGAGATTGAAGATTCAGGTACAAAACCGCTTCTGGGTCCGAAGGTTTATTATCAATTTCGCATTTGAAACTGTTGTCGATGGGCAGCACTATCTCTATTGATAAATCTGTGAAGGACTTCGGTGGATAGCATGACGTATGCAAACAGAATACTGCTTTTTCGTCACCGAACTCAACGATTGCCAAAAGTCTATCCTTCTTTACCAAATTGGAATGCAAAACTTTGGCATCGCACAGGAAGGCCGTGACGTGCTCGCTCGATAAGAATTTTTCCTGTACCACGGGTTTTATATCGTCGTGGTTCATTTTGATGGTAAATTCTTTAACAAATCACGATTACATTTCCAACGACGACATCCAAAATGTATTCGATTTAATTTGACATTTTGAGTTGACATTTTTGACGTTTGCTGGTAGTTCTCGTCCAGTAATTTTGTATTTTATAGTTACAAAATTAATTATCTAAATAAGACTAAATAAATTCTTATTTAACTGCTACTTTCCAAATATAACAATTTTAAAAAGAAATAACCATGTTGTTTTACTAATATGTAACAAAATTAAACTTTCAACAGCTACAGCTATCCAATATTTTAAATACTTTCAATAATGACATATATTTAGATAGCAGTGCAACTGCGGCCAATTACTAATTTATTTACATGAAATATATTTACGGCTGTTTTTACTGTACAAAAATTTGCATTGGCAACACTGCATATGGAGTAATATGTTCTGTGAGTTTATGTAAATCAATAGCCCGGTACGACCAATTTATCTTTTCAATTGATAGTGTCGCTAGTTGTAAAGACTTCACCAGTTTTGAACTGTCACTTTCATATAATTTGTTTTAGTTCCAAATTTGATCACCTGAACAGATAACTTAGTCGTACTGTAAAG
The DNA here is from genome assembly GCA_907165245.1 of Habrosyne pyritoides. Lineage (NCBI taxonomy): Eukaryota > Metazoa > Arthropoda > Insecta > Lepidoptera > Drepanidae > Habrosyne > Habrosyne pyritoides. Next base: position 14,839,314 of record OU015586.1, on the reverse strand, counting down.
TAATCCATCATTCATTGGTTTACCATCATAATATTTATAAAAATTAAATAACATGTACGTCTGTAGAAGAAAGACGTCATGCCAGCTGAGCGCGCGCGATATTGATTGAAGAATTCATGGTGTAATTTGTAAGTTTCCATTTATTTATGCTAGTAGCAAGTCATTTAATCACTCCCAGTACATAAAATTGCGAGTGTAACATCTTACAGAAAATCGATGTTTTAATTCAGAGTTACATATAACAGAATTCCATTAATAGACCTAAAACAAAATTTATATAAAATATTCACATAAGCAATATTCATTTTATTTCCTAGCTCATTCCGTTTACATAGCCATCTGATTCCAATCTAAGTAGAGCTTGTTCTATGGAAACCAGACCACTGATTTAAACATGGGTATACCTACTACTTTTGGCTCTCAAAAGTGTCTTAAAAAATAATTATATTCCATTGAAGAATACCTATGTGACTACCAAATATCTACAGAGATACGGCGACCTCATAGATATTGACTGTCTGCGCCTTTTTTTTTTGTTTGTTTTAATTAAATAAATTATATGTATCTTATTTTAAGCATTAGCGAATTGTCTGCCTGGCCATAAATTTCGAGCGGAGTTTCAAGTACTTACTGAAGTTTGATATTTAAGAACGATTGTACACTTGAGATGCAAATAAATGATTTCATTTGATTTGTGTTAAACAATTGTATCAGATGTTGTCATTCCTTTGCGGGCCCAATTTGGTGTTTCATTTCTGCTTATGCATGTTCATGCAAGTCCACACACTGCCAGAGTCATCTTGAGAGACCCTTGCCGCAGCTAATATCCACGTCTTACCATGGCCTGCTCAAGGGCTTGAATCCATTCAGCACGCATAGTATATAGCCAAATATGCATATATAGCTTCAAATAGCCAAATATGGATGCCGTACATAAACCAGAAAGTCTTTTTTGCCTGTTTCAACGGACATGGGCGGCCATTCTGCAACGTGATTTGAATCCTCTTATATTGAGTATGCCGAATCGCTGCGATTGTCTTATACGCGTTCACGGCGGAAATACAGGCTAATAATTAAATATTTAAATTAATAAAACTTTTATTTAATATTTTTTCACTTTTTAATAGGTCAGAATTAACTAAAATTAAAAATCTCGTAATACCGGTTGTTCAATAAGTTTTGTCGTTCGATAAGAGAGGGCGTTGCCACTAGCCCAAATTTTGTTATGTTAGTACACTCTTCATATGAACGTATGTGAAGTTTCATTTCAACCTGTCGATTCATTATTTGTTTACAAGACATTTAGTGTCGCCTTGTCACAGTATTTTTTTACGATAGAAAAAATTTAATATCGTGCAGTGATAAAATTCTTATTTTTGGAAGGTATAGCACCAAAAGAAATTCACGAACGAATGTTAAAAGTGTATAATGATTGTTCACCTACAATTAGAACAGTAGAAATATGGGTTGCTGAATTTAAACGTGGTCGTACAAGCCTTGAAGACGATCCATGTGAAGGACGTCCAAAAAGCGCATCAACACCAGAAATCATAGCCAAAATACAGGATATGGTTTTGGAAAATCGTCGATTGACTGAGCGAGATTTAGTAGAGGCTCTACACATCTCATTAGGCAGTGTGAGCCATATTTTAAGTGAAATTTTGGGTTTTAGAAAGCTTTATTCACAATGGGTGCCGCATTCGCTAACAATGGAACAAAAACACATTCGAATGCGACTTTCTCAGCAACATTTGGAGCGTTTTAAAAAGGATTAAGTGGATTTTGTGCGTCGATTCATCACTATGGATGAGACTTGGGTCTATCATCATGATCCAGAATCAAAACTAGAAGCTAAAGAGTGGTGTGAACCTGGTTGTTCGGCTTCGAAACGAGTTCGTGTCCGGAAATCGGCTAAGAAGGTTATGGCATCAGTTTTTTGGGATGCGAAAGGAATTTTGTTTGTGGATTACTTGCACAATTAATTCTGAATATTACTGCAACCTTTTGGACCAGTTGAAGGAAAAAAATCGTGAAAAAAGACCCGGTTTGCAGAAAAATAAAATCCTTTTTCATGAGGACAATGCACCGTGTCAGAAGAGCATTTTGACAATGGCTAAAATCTATGAATTAAAGTTCGAATTGTTGGAGCATCCACCGTATTCACCAGATTTGGCCCCCAGCGACTTCCATTTGTTTCCAGAACTCAAAGAATTTATGCGTGGCAAGCGTTTTTCATCAAATGAAGAAGTCATAACGGCTGTTGAAGCGTATTTTGCAGACCTTCGGGATTCTCACTTCATGAATAGAATCCACAGATTGGAGGATCGTTGGAGCAAGTGTATTAATGTTCTTTTATCTTAACTTTTTTTTAATCTCTTTTATTTTTTCATTTTTTCACAATAGCTTAATCCCTAGGCGCTTTTGATGCATGTAATAAACTTATAAATGTACACCTATACAAAGGACAATCAGACATTTCATGCAGACAAATGTTTGTTCTGTGGCTTGGCAGTCAGGATAAAGCCAACTGGCCAAAGTAAACAAAAAACAACCTTGTCATTTAGAGCTGCAAAAAATGCTGCCGATGCTGAAGAAATTTTAATCGTAATAATTAAAAAAAAATATTGATTTAAAAAAAGTATAGTAAAGTAGTTAAGTGCCGTACAGATTTCTGCTACTACTTTTACAAAGAATGCGCTTTATTTGTTGAGGGACTTTTTCATATCATACTATGACGAGCCGGTGTGCACGGTGGTTAGATACCCTGACTATCACGCCTAAGGTCTTCCTACACTGGACTGGACAAACATTTATGTGCATGAACTCGTCTGTTTGTTCTGTGGTTCTGATTGAATTTAAAAGTAGTCTACGTAGTCGGTTATCAGGACGCCATAGTACAAGCTTATTTTGGTAAGAGAAAACCATGTGTGAAGAAAGTCCCGGGTATTTATTATTCATTTATCATATTCAATTATAATAGATGATTAAATTATACAACGGTACAAAAAGTCTCATAGTGAAAGTGGTGATGATACTCCCTAAGCAGAGACCCAAGAATTTGCTGTACATAAAAAAACGGTAGCATAGAAACTTTTGTATCAAGATGGTTTTTATAATATATTACAAATTCATAGTTGTTGGTTCGATTTAGCTAAACCCTTCTGGGCCGCTTACGAAGATCGAAGGTACTAAATTCACATCAAGTTCGGATGATAGGACAGAACAGGACAAGTACAAGCTGACGTAGATTGTAGCTGCTTCGTAGTGGCGGGGCGCACAGAACCGGGTCATCCATTATTTACATTAGTTGTTTTTCTCTTAATTTGGAGCCCTTCTTCGCGGGTTCCCCTCGGAGAGATTTAGTGAGATTTGATGAGACTTTACTGGAACCTTAATCTCATAAAATTTCAACTCATTTTGAACTCACCTAATTAATGGATTAAGTAATGTAGGGCGCCCTCCAGCTAGATGGAGCGATGATATACGCAAACTGGCTGGCAGCGGTTGGAAACAAAGAGCTGAAGATCGAGCTCAGTGGCGTGCCATAGGTGAGGCCTATGTCCAGCAGTGGACGGAGATAGGCTGATGATGATGATGATGATGATGAATTAATGGATGACCCCTAAGTAAATTTTAAATACCTCACGTCATAAGCTTAACACTGTAGCGCGTTTGACAGGGATAAACTAAATATAAGATTTTTATTAAAATGTAATGAGACGTCATGTTGTCGTTAAAACATAATTGGAACAATATATGTATATCTTTTTTACAGCATGAAGTTGACACACCCTGGGCCTTAGCTTCGCCCGAGCAGCCATAATAGTCAATTCGACGACGGGCTGCCTTCGTAAGTATATTTTTTTTAACAAAGAATCGTTTGTTTTTGTTGCTCGGGAAGTACTTAAAAAAATCCTTATCGCACCACCGCGAAAAATTTTTCGTAAAATAACGAAAAGAAATAAATGAAACTTCCTCCCTGCGTTAGTTACCTTGATTCTAATATCTATTTAATTTTTCATGTAAGCCTTCATGGGCTCTTACCTATAATCCACTTTAAAAGTTTTTTTCCTGCCGACACCGCGACGTTCTGTTTTTTAGTTAATCAATATAAAGTAGACAATTAAAATTTACATAATCTCTTTCTCCATACCCCGACTACAACTGCTGCGGTATCAGAAGAGTCCCTGGCTGCCCGACAACGAAACGACTGCAGCAGCAGTTCCCGGCTACACCAACTAATAAACGGCTACAGATGGAGTTCCCGAGAGCACCAATAATGAATCGGCTTCGGCAGCAATCCCCGACTACACCGACTGCAAAACAGCTGCAGCAGCAATCTTCGGCTGTACCGACTACAAAATCACTACAGAAGCAGTTCCCAGCTGCGCCGATAACACAGGGGTTACAGCATCAGTTTCCAACTGCTCCGATGACACAGCGGCTTCAGCAGCAATTCTCGGATGAACTGATTACGCAATGGCTACAGCAGCACCCGGATGCACCAACAGTGGAACGGTTAGAGATGCAGTCTCCACCTGCACCGATTACGAAACGGTTACGGTATCTATCTCCAGTAGCATCGACTGCGGAACAGCTTTGACATCAGTCCCCGTTAGCACCGATTATACAGCAGCAGTTCCCCAATACTGCGGTGACGCAATGGCAACAGATGCAGTCCCCCCGTGTACCGATTACGAAACGGCTACGTCATCAGTCCCCGGTGGCACCTATTACGCAAGGGCCACAGCAGCAGTTTCCGGATGGACTGACTGCGGAACGACCGCAGATGCGGTCTCCCCAAGCACCGAGTACGAAATGCCTACGGCATCAGTCCCCGCCTGCGCCGATTATGAAACGGCAAAGCCATCAGTCACAGGTTGCCTCGATTTCGCGGCGGCTACAGCAGCAGTTCCCGGATGCTCCGATTACGCAACTGATACAGCAACAGTTTCCGGATCCACCGACTGCAAAGTCGCTACAGCACCAGTTCCCGGATGCACCTACTTTAGACCGGTTACAGATGCGTTCACCGCCTGTATCGATTATGCAACCGCTACAACATCGGTTCCCAGATGGACCAACTTCGGCATGGCTACAGCATCAGTTCTTGGCTACAACGACTCCAAAACCACCAATGCACCAGTCCCCAGATTCACCGACTGCGGAGCGGTCACAGATGCAGTACCCGCCTGCCCCGATTATGAAACGGCTACATCAGCAGTCTCCGCCTGGACCGATTACGAAACGGCTTCGGTACCAGTCCCCGGTTGTATCAACTGCGGAACTGCTACACCTGCAATCTCCGCATGCACCGATTAACGAACGGTTTTGGCATCAGATTCCGGACCGGTTACACGTGCAATCCCCGCCTGCACCGATTAAGAAACGGTTTCGGCATCAGTTCATAGATGGATCGAATGCGGAATTGGAACAGATACAGTCCCCGTATGCACCGATTACGCAAAGGCCACAGGAGCAAGACTCGGATGCACCAATTGTGGAACTGCTACAGATACAGTCTCCGTATGCACCGATTACGCACAGGATACAGGAGCAAGACCCTGATGCACCAACTGCGGAACGGCTACAGATGCATTCCCCACCTGCACCGATTATGCAACCGCTACAGCAGGGGATCCCGGCTCTACCTTTTAAGAAAAGGATTCGACATCAGTTTCGGGATATTCCGACTCCGGAATGGTTACAGCACAAGTTTGTGGCTGCTCCAATTATTAAACCGCTACTGCAGGAATTCCCAGATGCACCTCTTGCTAAACCACTACAGCACCAGTTCCCGGACGCACCTGTTGCTAGACCGCTACAGCAGCTGTTCCCGGATGCAGCCATTGCTAAACCGCTACAGCAGCAGTTTCCAGATGCACAGACTGCGGAATGTTTACATCAGTTCCCGCCTGCAACAATTAAGCAACATTTACAGCAGTGGTGCCCGGCTGTACCGATAAAGAAAAGGCTATGGAATCAGTTCCCGACTGGACCATCACCAGAACGGCTAGAGATGCAGTACCCCGCCTGGACTGATTACACAACAGCTACACCAGCAGTTTCCAAATGCTCCAAATGTCGAACGGCTACAGATGCAATACCCACCTGCATCGATTACGCAACGGCTGCAGCAGCAGCTCCCGCCTGCGTTGGATGCATAGGCTGCAGGACGGAAAGAGAAGTAGTCTATTTTTCCGGTTCAGAAGCTGATGGAGGCCCCGACTGCAGCATGGAAGGAGAAGCAGTTCCCGATAGCACCACAGTTACTAGAGCAATCTCCGACTTCGACTTGGAAGGAGAAGTCCTCAGCTATAGTCCCAGGAGGGAAACAGTCTTTGTCTACGGCACAGTTGTAAAAGAAGTCCCCAACTGTGGCACAAAAGCTGGAGCAGTCTACAGCAGTCGCAACGAAATTGCAGCAGAACCCGACTGTGGCAGAAAAACTAAAACAGTCCCTGACTGATGTACTGAAGCTGGCGCAGTCCCCGAAAGCGGCTCTGATGCTAGAGTTAGCGGCGAAGCAGCCAGAGCAGACCTCGACTGCAGTTCTGAAGCTGGAGCAGAACCCGACTGCGGCAGGGAAGGAGAAGCAGTCCTCGTCTGCAGCATGGAAACTGGAGCAGCCACACTCGTCATCAGTCAACGTCCCTAATAACAGTAAGTATTAACCTAAAAAAGGCCTAATAAAGTTTAGATATGTTTATAGTTGAGGATAAGATAAGATGATATGTGTGTGGTGTGTGTGGATAGGGGAACTAGGTTCAACTTCTACGATTCGTGTGTATTTTTATGCCACATTTTATTAGTAAAGATTATTATTATTATTTATAAGTATTCTGCTGTCGGTCTTCCAAATTAAAAAAATATGGAACGCTATAAATCAGTTCTGTAAGATATATTCTTTTATTTCATAATATTAATATCTTAAATTCATTTTTAAATACTTATTTAATACAAAGCTTAAATAAAATAAGAATAATAATTGCAGTATAACTTAATCACGGTGGTATACGGTTTGACGCCCACATTGAATTCGAATACAATATTATATTACTGATTCGATATTTTACAACCGAGTACCGCCATCGCATCCTAAACTTATAAATAAAAATTTACTGAATCGGCATTTCTTTTCCGATGATACCTTTCGAACCATTCAAAATTCTTACCCCGCCCGCGGAAGGCACTTATCCTGCCCTCTATTCAGCTAATATAAACTTCGTCGGCGAGCCAGCGCTACGAGGCCTCGGAGAGCTTACCTCACACGTGATTGCACAGTTAGCGAAAGAGACACAGTATAGAGGCCGCGACGAAACATCGTTGAGCTATTGCTTTTTCTTTCAGAATCGAAGCCAAGGTCAAAGTTACATAAAATAACCAATAATCAAATCTTCAAGTAACACAGTGTTAATTGTTACAGATACTGTACCTCCAGGAATAATTGACTTGTTGAGACCGCTGAGTGACGATGAAGATGCAGAATCTGGATTTTGTACTAGATTTCGCAGGCTATGCACCTTCCCATCTCCCGTATGGAATAGACAAGACTGTGATAATATTAGTCAGGGTCATTACTTTGGTGCTGCTGATATATTTGAAAATAATTACAGGGACTAGTTGAAGAGATCAGTGAAAATGTGAAATGAGAGTTGGCGCTCGATGTGTCGGTCGAACTATTTTTATAGACTTATTCAACGCCATCTGTGTTCCCGTCGCTGAAGCTGGTGAAACGATAAGTGGTTGATTGACTGATGACGAGATGGCGTTGTAGACGTGAAGCAACAAACTTTAATTAGAGTTCATAAGACAAATTGTTTCCTTTTTCAATCCGTGTTATTTAAGAACATCGAAACCTAGAGACTGGCGACTTACTTTGCCGTCCAGAAGGACCACGAAAAATAACGTGAAAATATTGTATGTTATTATTTGATAAAATCGTTCATTATTTATATTCTATGTTGATAGTATTTTATCCTAAGATTTTTTGTTCTGTTTATAAAAAGCAAGTTATAGTCTAAGATCCGGCTGCAGGATTACTAAGTTAATCATGTTTTTTTGCTGTTAAGTTATATAAAATTATATTGTTTTATTAATTTAATTTCAAAATACCTGCGCCCACATTGTGATTCGCACTTCGGTAAGAATTGATTATCCGAATACATAAATAATTATATCTTTTATAACAATTTGATTTTAATTAAAAACTCGATAGACGTAGTTATCCTGCAGCCGGATCTCGAGCTATTACCGAATTGTTAACCCCGTTAGCTTATTTGATAATGGAATGTAAGAAACACTATTTTATTTGCTAGGGCATATTTTAAATAGTTTATAACATAACTGTATCTTACTGTAAGAAAATATCATATAAATTTAAGAACTCAGTGTCTTTTGTCAGTGTATATTGATATATGTGTTAGATGATTCTTCCCTAATCCGAACCAGTTCTAGTTTGTCTTGGAGTTGGATTGCAATTCCTCAGTTGAAATAATAATGTAGGTATTATCTACTAGTTATTTCTACAAACAATCACGTGAATCTATGTAAGTATAGTGTGCAAACACAATTTTGTTGTTTGAAATTTTGATGTTGTGGTAGTGGCAGGACTTTTTAACCCCGACATGTTGTACTGATCGACTCCTTGCCTCCGTATAGAAATGCTTGCATCTGCACTGCACTACTGTAGTATTTTTAAAATAAAATGACTGATGAATATACCTAATACTTTTTAAGTAGGTGTAGTAGTATTTGTTGTGACAGCCTTTATTAATAATACAGGTATCCTAATCAAAGGATTGATTAATAATACAGGAATTTTAATTATAAGAGTCAACATCTTTGTATATTTCTAATACGTTATTATTCAATAAATGTTTGTACCAAAGTGTATTTAAAAAATACATTCAAGCACATACATATGTGAATAAGAGTCAAATTACATCTTAAATTATAAAAATATTATAAGTTCGAAAGTAACTCTGTTTATTTGTTTTTTACCTTTTTACGACTAAACTGCTGATCGGATTGTAATGAAATTTGGCTACGACATAGATTATATCCTGGGGAAGGCTATAGCCATTATCTGAAAAAATATCTTGTAGGGGTGAAATAGGGGTTGAAAGTTCTTATGGGAAATCCATAATTCTTAATGATAGAGGTAAAATCTTTCAAAATCATCCATTGGGGAGGTAATGTAAGGGGTAAAATCTATAGGTAATCTTTAGATACACTCCTATATGTACAGTCTATGGTTCCATACAAAATTAAATTATGCTATCACCAGGGGTAATATTATGTAAATAATATATGCCGTTTACATCATAAAATTTGGATGCATAGTTTTTGATACAATAAAAAATTATCAAACGCACGGCTGCTTTTACCCCTTGGACACGCGGGTGGCAACTTCATCTCTGATGACAAGACGTGCCACAGAAATGGCCTGTAGTATTAATATTATAAGTGATAAAAAAGGATGTGTGGGCGGTCATCCAATAAGGTGACAACTTTTATTCATTAAAGAGCCATCATTGTATTTTGTAGCTGTCTTCAAATTCATAGGGGTTGTAAAAGGGGGGGTCTCAGTAGTAGTCCAATGTTACCATCAACTCAGCCGCTTGTTCTGAAAGATCTGGATAAAATTAGCTAACTCAAACTTGGTTTTGGAGATCCAGACGTTGTCTCCATAGTCTACCCTAAGATCAGTCCTGTAAAGTAAGTCGTATGGCCGTCGTATTGAATAACAAGTAAAATATGTGTTAACATATTTCCTTTTTGTACGAATTATAAAAGCTGGTATCACAGGTCTCCCTATCTGACGCCGCCCGCAGTCACTGTCATGTCAGTCAGCTGTCTGTTTGTCTAGTGTCAAAAGTTATTTGTTTGTATTGGCGAAATATTTGCGTAACTCCGATTATTAATAAATTAATGAAAATAATAACCGTTTATTTAGAAAGAGACGGGTAATTTTATCAGTGCCAAACATTACTTAATTTAAGGGTAAAATGGCGGCAGCGCCAAACGATTGGCAATTAGGATGTATCGAAGTGAAGCAGCGAGGAGCTTACCTGCTTCAGTCGGCGCAATGGTCAGATTGCTCGTTCCTGGTGGGTGCAGAGCCTCACCAGGTTGCGATAGCCGGCCACAAGCTGGTCCTGGCGATGGCTTCACCGGTGTTCGAGGCAATGTTCTATGGAGGGATGGCAGAGAGAAATGAACCTATTCCCATTCTTGATGTACAGCCTGAAGCTTTTAAGGCTTTGTTAGAGCAAGTATTTGTATGATTCAATAAATAAATATCCTGGGACATTTCTTCACACATGGCCTATAGTATGTTTATGTCATGAAATTAGAAATAGGGCATTTGATCCCAGGATTAGGAGTGAAAGCTATTTGAAGTATTATAAACTGGGCCATCATTAACCTATTGGAGGCCCTAGGCATTTTAGGATAATGGGGCCCCTTTGACTATGATACGACATCTTGAAGACTGGAATATACTGCTCCATTCTAATGACGCTTTGTGTCGCTTGACTCTGTGCAACCTAAGGTGTCCAATGCCTAGACTTCCTTGCGTAACATAGGTTATTGGTTGGTGATCTGTCAGGAACTTAGGGGCCCTATGGAAAAGAAGGCCCTGATTATAAACCCAATAAATAACAATTAAAAGCTTTGTAAATATAACAAATAATAATAAATAAATAAATATCCTGGGACATTCTTTTACACACGGCCATCTGGTCCCAAACTAAGTAGAGCTTGTACTATGGAAACCAGATAACTGATATACTATATATACTACTTTTTTTTTTCTAAATACATACTTATATAGATATTTACACCCAGACACAGAACAAACAAACATGTTTCATGCACACAAATGTTTGTCCTGGGTGAGAATCGAACCGCAACCTTCAGCTTGGTAGTCAGAGTCGCTAACCACCAAGCCAACTGGCCTGTCAATGCTCTTTTGGGTTTAAATACATTACTATAATTATCATTCTTCATCCTAAACCAGTAATATTAAGTTACTAATTTAATAACATTTAATTTACAGATACATCTACACAGATAACATAAACATCAGCTCATTTGATAAGGCCTGTGAGTTATGCTATGGAGCCAAAAAGTACATGCTGCCACATCTAGTGAAGGAATGCACTCGGTACCTATGGTCAGATTTGTACCCAAGGAATGCGTGCCGGGCATATGAGTTCGCACGCTTGTTTGAGGAGAATGTGCTGATGGATAAATGTATACAGGTAAATAAGTGGTTGTACTTGTATTTTTGTACAATTTTCATGCAATAACACCACTATATCCTCAAGCAACCTCATCCTACTAATATTAAAATTGTAAGAGATTGTGAATTCTCACAACCTTGCACTTCAAAGCTACTAAACAGATTTGGATGAAACTTTCTCATAGATAGAGCATACTTTGTAATAAGATATGTATTTTGTTGCTTTTTTCTAAAATAAATAAAAGCTAAATTTATTGACTCCATAGATAATCAGCACAAATACAAAAGATGTACTCAATGACAGCAGCTTTGAGGATGTAGAAATCAATACGGTGATGACAGTGTTCTCCCTCGATCACCTGAATGTGGACAGTGAGCTGGATTTGTTTGATGCTGCCGTTAGGTATGCCAAGGCACATGACAAGAGGAGCTTGGAGAGGAGCATCAGTCCACCAACGGACAGCGGCCCTACGGAGAAGAGGGCTAAAAGTCCTGAGCCTTCCACTTCTAAGGTTAGTTGACTTGAAGCAGACAACATTTAATTTTGTAAATTTTCCTTTGTAATTTTTTTTTTTTAAATGGATGGATCTTTGTTATTCTTTTACGAAAAACCTACTTAATGGGTTTGGAAGAAACATGGCACATAGAATACTTTTTACCTGGGAAAACGTTTCATCCCTCGGGAATGAGGAACGTGAAACCGCCGGAGACAGCTAGGTAACTATATAAACTAGGTCGAGGAGTAGGTACTCTAATATTTTTGGTTTCGTCGAAATATTTTGATTTAACAACCTAGAGACAGTTCTTTTTCTTTTTAACATTTTTTTTGACCCCTTATTATTATTTAACTTATACAATTGTTGACGATAGGTAGTGAACGTAGAGAGCAGCGCTGAGAACAGCCCCGAAGCGGTGATCGAAGCACCCAAAGCTGAGGAGAGCGTCGAGCAAACTGTACCTGTTCCTCCATACGATGACACTAAAAAGAGTAAAGGTAATCTATCTTATTGCATTAGTAATGTTATCAATTCGTGTCTTTGTGTTACATTTCCAAAGCTGATCGAATCTTGATGAAATTTTGTATGGAGGTACATTGTGTCTTGGGGAAGGACATAGGGTACCGTCTGTTTTTAAATTATCTTTTATACGGGTGAAACCGCAGAAATACGAAATTTTGCCATCCTTTACACACGGCCATCAGATCCCAAACTAAGCTGATCACTTTGGAATCCAAATAACAGATATACTACATTAAATATCTTTTTCACTTCAGTAGCTCAAACATGTAGGTGTTGCTGCCTGAAATCAGTTAAAACAACAAGTTCCTGTTTATTTTTTTATCTCCTAAAGTATTCACGTTGCTGAAGAGGAAAGTCATGTGTGTTACACGAGAGCAAGGTTTTTTGCATCTCGTGCCTTGAATCCTGTGTGTGTGCTGATTTTGAATCCCTCGCCACACTCAGGATTCAACATTAGAATGACTCGCTACGCTCGTGATTCAATCATTGAATCCTTCGTTTGCTCAGGATTCAAAATCAGCACTCACAGTAAAAAATTACTTTGCTCTCTTTTTGTACAAATAACTATTTCTTACGCAGGTCAAACATACATGTTTATTCAAATAGGCCTTTACAGTCACTGGTCAGACTTTAACGCTAGTTCAGAATATTGCTAAAGCAATATAAGACTATAAAAATCTTCCCCAGAGGGTAAAGACAAGCCGACAATAAGAAGCGCGATAGAGAAGATCCGCTTCTTGACGCTGACGCCGCAGCAGTTCGCCGAGGGGCCGGCTCGGTCCTCGCTGCTGACGGAGTCTGAAGCTTTTGCAGTCCTCATGAACATTTTGTCGAGCAACTCTGACGTTGCGATGCCGAGCGGGTTCTCCACCTGTCGCGTGCCGAGGAAACAGCTGATCGGTGGACGACCTCCGTCTGGGGTGAGTTCATAGTTCAGTCTCAGAACTCTTAGTGCTGAGTTTATCTCTGGAAGTTTAACAATCATACCCATTGCCATTGTGAAGTAGGAGTGCTTATATTACTGTTTAGGTTAGAAAGGTAAAAAAAATAAACATGAGACTTAGCAACATCACGACTCTGTGTCGACAACGCATTGGCGATGCCCCTGGTGTCCCTAATTATAAATGTGAAAATAAAACTTTGAATATTAAATAATAAACCCAAATCAAGCAGAATGTACTGTTTGTGCTATGGCAACTAGATAACTTATAATCTTGTACTTTATATATACACAGAACAAACAGATATGTTCATGCTCAAAAACATTTGTCCTAGCTGGAAATCGAACTCACGACACACGCTCGTCAATAAAACTGCTCCGAAATTTATGCAACTTCATGTATACAGTAGTACTTCCCGTGGGCAGATGGCGACGTTCACCGTGGACACGCCCAGCCCGGTGATGGTGGAGCAGGTGTTCGGGGATGCTCGTGCGCTTCCGCACTCGCACGCGCACTCGCTCGGGCCGCACGCGCACGCGCACGGCCACGCGCACGCCTTCTCCAGCTGCACCGTGCCGTACTCGCGACCACCGAGACCTGATCATAGTAAGAACACTTTTCTATTTTCATGTCGTCAAGCAGCTTTCTTGTTGTCTGTTGAAAAAACACATGTTATGGGGATTTATAAGAAAAAAAAGCTTTAAAATAAGGAAAAAAAATGTTAAATGTGTATAGTTCACAGTTGAAGGAAAACCTTCAAAAATTTTCTTATCAATGAGATAACGTACCTCAAAAGGAAGAAACGGAACCCTTATAGGATCACTTTGTTGTCCGTCTGTCTGTCCGTCAAGACACTTTTTTCAGGAACGCGTGGAGGTATCAAGCTGAAAGTCAATCAAATACTCAGGTCTACTGTCCCTTGAAGCTGTGAAGATACAGTCGTTTATGCTGCAAATTTTCGAAACTCGCAAGGGAATCAAAATCTACAGGGTACTTGCCGTGAACTCAGAATCTTGAAATTTGATACGAAGCAACGCCTAATAGCACAGATAAAGGAAAATTGATCAATGAATGGGAAAAGCATTAGAAAAATACCATAACTTTTACTTATACACCGTGAAATTTTACTGGTTGTTTTCCCGCGCCAGAACAACTTGTCATAGGGAGTACGTTCGAAGCATAAAGTAAAGTTTAAAAAAAAATGATGTTTTTGTACAAACATAATTAAAAAAATATTCATCAACTCGAAAACGTGAGAATCAATAGTACCAGACGAGACTTGTAGGTTTTACTCGAATCGCACGTGCCGCCGCCAAAGGGAACAGCGATGCATACATTTTCAAAGTAAAATAAGCTTTCGGACGTGGGTGATACCGCATAAGTTACTTTGTACGCAACAATACAAAGCAGAGCCGTGAAGCCGACAAAGAAAACATTAATTAAAAAATGTTCAAAGCAAAATAAGCTCTCACGTCTAGTGATAAGACATAAACTAGCCTGCGCGCAACAATTACTATTGTATCAATGCGGCGGGATGGCGTACTTAATTTTCCCGCGAAAAGCGTACGCGCCACACTTGTCACTATTTAATATTTATTATTAGAAGAACAGCACGCGTGTTAACGGCCGCGCGGCCTGTCGGCACCCGGCTTGCGCCGAGCGTAGGTATCGGGAGGTATCAGTACTATTGTTTCGCAGTCGTTTTCGGGTTTTGTTTTTCACAATGCTTAGTCTGCCATTTTGGGTTTCTGATGTTTTTTTTTGGCTTGTCGATCGTTTTGGCTAAATTTGTTTGTTTTGTAATGTTTTATTTGTTTATTGAACGATTAACGATAAGCAAGTCAAAACCATTTCGCTGCGGGAAAACAACCACTAACATTTCACGGTGTATACCTACAGGTTTGTAAGGAACCCCCGGTGCGCGAGTCCGAGTCGAACTTGGCCGGTTTTTAAATTAAAAATTTGTTCAACAATTTCGTTCTGAATTCAGCCATGCGCCTTTCATCGGTGGTGAACTCATCGCTGTCGGGTCCCGGCGTGGTCCCAGACATGGACCGGCACGGGGACATCAACAAGATCTACTGCCAGCGTCCCATCGTGCAGCACACCGACTGCCTGAACACGAGCGTGCTGGACTGCTCCGTTACCTTCATGGTCGATAAGAATATATGTCTGCTCGGAGTACAGGTCAGTTATAATATTAAACTAATTAATTAAATCCTGAATTATTCTTTGGACGCAATCTTATATAAGTAAATATAATATAGAAATAATAGACCAAATTAAATATTGAAAACTTACAGTAGAATATAGAACCTTCTTCTTTGCCATCTGTTAAAAACATTTTTTTTCTCGCATGATACCGAATGACGTATTGCGTGCAGGTGCCGACGCAGGCGCCCAGCGAGGAGGGCGCGGCGGGCGGCGCGGGCGGCGGCTACTGCGAGCTGCTGTACGCGCACCTGCTGGACGCCGACGGCGCGCGCCTCACCTACACGCACTACACCAGCCGCGTGCCCTACCGCCACCTGCTCGACATCATGTTCAACCGCCCCGTCTATATACAGCGGAACAAGGTCTATACTACACTACACACATTATATGCCCTACACTACACGGCCGATATTACACTCCCCACACTACATTACACGGCCCATATTACACTCCCCACAGTTCATTACACGGCCCATATTACACTACCAACACTACACGGCCGATATTACACTCCCCACACTACATTACACGGCCCATATTACACTACCTACACTACTCGGCCCATATTACACTCACCACACTATATTATACGGCCCATATTACACTACCTACACTACACGGCCGATATTACACTACCTACACTACACGGCCGATATTACACTCCCCACACTACATTACACGGCCCATATTACACTACCTACACTAGTCGGCCTATATTACACTCACCACACTACATTATACGGCCCATATTACACTACCTACACTACACGGCCGATATTACACTCCCCACACTACATTACACGGCCCATATTACACTACCTACACTACTCGGCCTATATTACACTCACCACACTACATTATACGGCCCATATTACACTACCTACACTACACGGCCGATATTACACTCCCCACACTACATTACACGGCCCATATTACACTACCTACACTACTCGGCCTATATTACACTCACCACACTACATTATACGGCCCATATTACACTACCTACACTACACGGCCGATATTACACTTCCCACACTACATTACACGGCCCATATTACACTACCTACACTACTCGGCCTATATTACACTCCCCACACTACATTATACGGCCCATATTACACTACCTACACTACACGGCCGATATTACACTTCCCACACTACATTACACGGCCCATATTACACTACCTACACTACTCGGCCTATATTACACTCACCACACTACATTATACGGCCCATATTACACTACCTACACTACACGGCCGATATTACACTTCCCACACTACATTACACGGCCCATATTACACTACCTACACTACTCGGCCTATATTACACTCACCACACTACATTATACGGCCCATATTACACTACCTACACTACACGGCCGATATTACACTACCTACACTACGCGGCCGATATTACACTCCCCACACTACTTTACACACACAATGCATCCTTTACTACAGTATATACACTACTTTACACAATATTATACTAGTTTTGCATAATTAACAAAGCAAGCAATAAAATTGTTTAGCAAAATTTTCCTTCAATTAGGTGGCAAATTCCTGCCAATATAATTTACATAAAGAACTAATACAGTAAATAAATAAAAGTACATTCTGTAGGCTTTATTTACATTTGTTACTATGAGGGTCCCAAATTCTGGTGTCCATGGGTTCCTTGTCGATACATAGCCTACGATGACCCTGATAAAAATGAAACCTTTATTGTGCTATTTTGGCTTGTTTCTAATTTACGTTTATATTTTAAAAGTATATACAGTGGAGCCCCGGTAATCCGACAAACGTTTTGCAGGGCAGTGTCGGACTATAGAGTACTGCCTGCGACCTCCTAACCCGACAAACTACAGATCAAAATTATAACATACTACCGGCACGCTATGATGGCCGTTTTGACATTTCAGATTGCCATAGGAAAAGAAACTGTATTGCTTTAGAATAAGGTTGATTTCCATCATCATACAATTAGCTGTTTGATCAATAGATCAATTATATTTGAAGGAATAAAGGTTATTTTCTTTGTCATTGTTAAACGTCAAAACGGCCATCATAACTGCCGCAAGTTTAGTGAAAATTTGCTAAAATAATGTTTGTGTACCTACATTCAACAATGATTGGTAAGTCGGATTACAGGGGGCGCCGGATTAGACCGGGGCCGGATTACCGGGGCTCCACTGTAATACAAATTTTTCACCTTCCAGGTGTACAAAGTGGGAATAGTGTTCAACAAGGTGGGCTGGTACCCGATGGGTACTTGCGCTCAGCAGGTAGCAGCGGAGTCAGTTTTCTTCAACTTCGGTATCGGACAGAGTAGCGACTCAGTCCGTGATGGCCTCATCCGTTCTATTATATTTACCTACTAGCCTATTGAAGAGACGTTGTACTGGTTTTACTGCTAGGTGGCGCTACGCGTAATACTTTTTTAATATTTACTTCATAAAATTGACTGCAGCGCCACCTTTCGGATAGATATGAAACATCGTCTCGATAAAATATGACCAAAATTAATAAATTGAATTTGTCAGAAATATCAGTTCATACAATTCAATATACTTTAGTTGTAAAACACATAACAAGAGAAGAAGAAACATAAAGCAGTGGATAAGAGAACAAGTGTTTACAAAATACATAGTTCATGTCAATATCTACATAAATCAAGAGATTTTAAATCAGGATTTGCCTAATATTAATTGTGGCTTATTGTCTACTTCGCATAGGAGGTTATTTTTGTCATTTAAGAGTGTTATTGAAAATTGTACTCTATAGCTTTTTAATACGGTCTCATCAATAGGTAGGATACAATATAAAAAATGGATACATTATTAGAGACTTTATTTTAAAAGATATAAAGTTGAATTTCATATATTTCCTACGATTTCCTGTTTTTGATGGTAGCTACGAGATTTGATTGTTTTTAACTAATTCAATTAGACCTTATTGAAACCACCATGCAATTCGGTCGATTTCATGTATTTTTAAAGTCCTATTTTGTGGTTCGAATTTAAACCCTAAAGGCACTAACATTAAAACTAATAAACAAACGGACAACTGAGTGATTGTAAAGTTAAAGTGTAATTTATTTATTAATTTCTAAGGTTCATATTGCAAAATCTAATCTATACATAAATTCGAAGTTGTAATTGCTACAATTGAATTTAAATCATATATATTTATTATTGAGCTTATTTTGTATTAGTACAATACTATTCGTTTTTGATTTTTATTCTGTAATAATGCCTTAGACTTTATTATGTGTAAATGTATGATTATGGTTGAATTTGGTGTCTATTGTTATAATAAATAATAATAAAAAATATATTAAAAAAAAAAAGTTTACTTTTTTTTATATTTTATATCATACTAGCTGTCCCCCGCGTTCCCGTGGGATATCACATGTATTATACATAAAAACCTTCCTCTTCAATCACTCTATCTATTAAAAACCGCATCAAAATCCGTTGCGTAGTTTTAAAGTTTGTGTAGGAAGAAATTGTTCTCCCGTCCTAACAGTCGTACCAATTTAAGATTGTACTGCCCTTTATCACGCATGTACTCGTTGTATGAAGAGTATCATGAGAACTGTGACTTTTTTACAACTTCAAATTTAAGAGACTTGTTTAAGAATTAATTATGTATAGCATTTTAAATTATGTTTTAGCATTAAGTAGTTTCGAATATTAAAATTTGTCGCATGCTGAGGTTTCCTATAATTAACAGGGCACTTAGCAATTTTTTGTATTATAATAATTTGTATTTTTACACAGTGTACTTGTTGTTGGAAATCCTAATCAAATAAAATAAAAAAAATAAAATAAAGATTTAAGCATGCATAGGGATATAGGAACAGAGAAAGCGACTTTGTTTTATACTATGTATTTGGACATTTGCAACACCAGGGGCATCGCCAATGTGTTGTCGACTCTGAGACGTGAAGTTGTTAACCAGTCCCACCCCGATATGTTCAGTTGTTTTGATGTGATGGTGCGTCAAAGGAACCATATTATATCAATCGGAGTATTAGGTTTCCTCGATACAGGCTTGCCTACTGAGGAAACTAAGAGAAAATCTTTCTGATAGTTTAGATCTGCAAAACTCTTAATTATTATTATATTACTGTTGAATTTTGTAATAACTGTGAGTTTTGCTGAAATAAATATTATTATATTATTGTTTTCTTTATTATACTAGCCGTCCCCCGGGTTTCACCCGTATTTATCGATATCATATATATTATATAGCCTACATCCATCTACGAAAATATCCGCGTCAAATGGTAGCAGTCCCATCCCGATATGTTCAGTGGTTTTGAGGTGATGGTGCGTCAAAGGAACACTATTTTGCTTATATATGTAGGTATATAATAATAAATAACCCAAGACATGCTTCACACATGGTTACCTGATCCCAAGTTAAGCAGAGTGTACTGCTTGTAGTATGACTACCAGGTAACTGATATACTACATAATATACTACTTTTTTAAATACATACTTATATAGAAATTTACACCGAGACACAGAACAAACAGACATGTTCATGCACACAAATGTTTGTCCTGGGTGGGAATCGAACCCGCGACCTTCGGTTTGGCAGTCAGGGTCTCTAACAACCAAGCCAACTGACCCGTCAAAATACGTATATAGATAAGATATACAAATATCTCTTAGTGGAATCAAAGCTAAGACCTGTGGTTTCGCAGTCAGGGTTTTTAATCACCACGTCAACTCAATCGAATTACGAGAATAGTGGATATCACCATGTTCAGTGATGTGGTACAAGTAGGTAAATTATGCATACAAAGAAACTATTTTATGTCTTTATCTATTTAGCTAATATTATGTCTGGCTAGAAAACGTGAGGATGCACTCTAGTGTGGCCAGTTATTACTGTATTTACACAATTGTAGCACGATCCAGATATTTACCTTAATATTAAAAATGAAATACATTTTTGGTAAGTTTTTTTTACTTTGTTTAATTTAATTAAGTTTTGCATAAAATAATCAAGTACTACTGTCCTCCGCTGTTTTATCCGTGTTCCAGAGGGATCCCCGGGATAGCTTTTATGTTATTCTTGGGCATGCTTTATCTTTGTCCCAAGTTTCATCCAAATCCGTTGGGTAGATTTTGCGTCCATCTTCACAAACATTCGCATTTATAATATGTATTAGTAGGAAAGATAATTACCAAATCTAATTTTGGTTCAAATTTCAAATTCAAATATTTTTATTCAAATAGGCCTTTATAAGCACTTATGAATAGTCAAACTCTAATACCGGTTAGGAAGGTTGGTATTTACTGAGAAGAGCCGGTAATAAACTCAGCAATTACACTTTTTAAAAACGATCTTAGATTGTAGCTTCAGTAACTTTAAATTTGACCTTCAGAAGTGCCCTCCGAGGGCCTAAACTGAATAAATGGTTTTGAATTTTGAATTACAAAATATTTATTTAGTCTCACTGACAAAACCTGTGTGTTATCGCAGAAGTGAAGAATTATTCAACAATAATAATATGAATATCTAATAATAAAAAAATACAAACAAACTAAAGCTAACCAGCCCCCACAAGCAGCACCTGTTCACAAGCATGACGCATGTGGCAGCCATCGCCCTCCTCGCCATACTGTAGGGAAGTGAGCGACCCGCCACACAACTAATGTTAAAATTATTAACCAATAGTTCCCTAGTTACTCCCATTTATCGACTACTAGCGACCCATCCAGGCTTCTCCTGCCTTTTGTATTATACACATTGGGGGGTCGAGCCAAACTTCACCAAATCTCACATGAGGCAAATATCACGTAATTTTTTCATCGGTAACAAACAGTGTAAAATTACGAAAAAAGTGTCCACTAAAATATGGCTAAATCTGATATACACAAATGTTTATTGCGGTTATGGGAACAGGATAAAGTGCAGGAACAAATTTCACGTGAGACGAGGGGGGAGAGGGGGTCGCACAAAATCTCACGACATCTCACCAAGGGAAGGGTGGGTGTCGAAAAATCTCCAACATCCAACTCACCACACGTTATTAATGTATGCCGCCTATGCATGCAACACCAGGTCTCATGTGCCTGTAATTGCAACTTTAGTCAGAGGTATTAGTAGAATTAAGAAGTAGAGCCCTTAGAGCAGAGTTCATCCAGGAAGCACCACCACCCTACCTTTTCCGCCGTGAAGCATTAGTGCACTTGTGTTACTGAAGTCTATACAAATGTCTAATGGCGGCGGTGACCACTAACCCTCAGGTGGTCATCGATCTAATGACATTACTAGAAGGTTACAGGTGATAGGATATTACCCGCTTATTTTCATTCCAGCTGTGGCCCTGGTGATGCTCCTGGCTTCAGATATAATGGGCATGGCCAGATATTGTTCTAGCGGCAGCAAATGTATCTGCACTGATGTAGAACTGCCGGTGTGCGGCACTAATGGCTGCACATATGGGAACAGATGTCGGTATGTGGTATCTCAGGTTTAGTCAACTGCCTAAAGTCTGATTTGACAGCTAAGAATGTCAAAGGAACATAAACCCTAGTGCTTTGTGACAACGTTCATCTGTACCATCATATAATTAACCGTTGGATTAGTAGATGAGCTTTATTTTAAAAGCAATAAAATTGAATTTTCATTGACTTTCTGAGCCGTCAAAAAGGGACTTTTATACTACCAAAAATGTCTCAATCATGGTTAGATCATTTTATTTATTTTAATATGCAAATTAAAGTATTTTATTTTGATTTATTTTTGCATGTAAGGTACCTTTTTACCTAAGCCATCCTCAAAAACAAAAGGTACTATTAAAAAAAAAGATTCATTTCATTTAATTAACGGGCACTTAATAGTGACTTTTTTATTTTATAAAAGTGACTAGCTATCCTCCGCGGTTTCCGTGATAATCGATAACGTGTTAATTAGCCTATAATCATCTACGAATAATTCCGCGTCGAATGGTAGTAGTCCCATCCCGATATGTTCAATAGATTTGAGTTGACGGCGCGTCAAAGGAACCATATTTTGCTTATTCACTACATAGTATAAAACAAAGTCGCTTTCACTGTCCCTATATCCCTATGTATGCTTAAATCTTTAAAACTACGCAACGGATTTTGATGCGGTTCTTTTCAATAGATAGAGTGATTAAAGAGGAAGGTTTTTATGTATAATACATGTGACATACCACGGGAACGCGGGTAAAACCGCGGGGGACAGCTAGTATAAATATAAAAGAAGAAGATAGATATACGAAGATTATATTATGCTAAGTCATATATACTCTCTTCTAAAAATAGCATTAAAGTTGTCGATACCTATCTAGACGCTCGTGTAGATCGCTAAGAATATAATACCCCATAACGACATATTTTATGACTCACGTCCAAAATACAGGAGAAGGAAACTGAAATAATTTCAAAATAACCGAAATATACATAGCTTTTACCTTTGTTACCTAGTTAAAAAAAACATATTAGGTTGGGGAAAAAGTCTTTTCGCATTATAGTATGTATGAACTTGTAATAAAATCTCTTTGGCTATATCATTTGTATCTGGCTGGTTTTGGTATCATTGAAAGTTTAAATTTTAAAGAACATAATTCCAAATTCAAATTAGGAAAATGTGTGATTTGCATTTGTTTTTCGTACCGCCAAGATGAGTGAATTTAATGAAGAAATTCGATTCATTTTGAAATTTTACTACAAAAAAGGTAAAAATGCAACGCAAGCCGCGAAAAAAATTTGCGATGTTTATGGACCTAGTGCAGTGTCTGTGAGAGTAGCACAAATTTGGTTTAAGCGTTTTCAATCCGGAAATTTTGATGTCAAAGATGCACGACGCCCCATTACGGAAAAAAGGGATGCCATTTTTGAAAAAGTGGAGCAAGATCGGCATATCAGTAGTTACGACGTAGCTGAAGAACTGGGAATTGACCACAAAACAGTTTTGGCGCATTTGAAAAAAACTGGGTACACAAAAAAGCTAGATATTTGGGTACCTCACGAGCTCACTGAAAGAAACCTAATGAACCGTGTACTCATTTGTGATTCTTTATTACGACGTCATGAAACCGAACCATTTTTGAAGAAGCTGATAACTGGTGATGAAAAGTGGATCACGTACGACAAGAACGTCCGAAAAAGGTCGTGGTCAAAGGTCGGTCAGGCTTCACAGACTGTGGCGAAACCCGGATTAACTCGCAACAAGGTGATGCTGTGTGTGTGGTGGGATTGGAAGGGCATTATTCATTATGAGCTGTTACCACCAGGCAGGACCATCGATTCTGAACTCTACTGCGAACAACTGATGAGATTAAAGCAAGAAGATGAGAGGAAGCGGCCGGAATTAATCAACAGAAGGTGTCGCCAAACTTGTACTAATAAGTAAAATAGGTCTAGCGAATAGCTGATAAATATAGGAATTATTAATGATATTTGAAGGTAAGTAAATGTACCTATAGATAGTAAATAATTCCAGCCTAGTTTCCAAAGAATCTATATATCTAACAACGCAGATGCAGTAGACATCAATTCCTTATTTTATACAGGAATTGATGCATCATATCTCAACTGATAAATAATATGCATGTAGCTGATCTGAGTGGTGATTGTCTGAGAGCAAACTGTGTTGAGGGTTTATACTCTTCATTCTACTATACTTCTCTACTATTCTTCTTCTGAACAATAGCCTGAGTCAATAGTTTATGGACTATTTTTAAGTCGCCTCCGCCACCCCTTATAGCGACCCCTTTCCTCTCATGTCCATCTCAGTTTACCTGAGTAATATGACTGGCTAAGTATCGAGCATGATCCAAAGATCACCTCCTTCTCCATACCAATGTATGTCTAAGCATCGGAGCATAATCCAACGATCATCTCCTTCTCCATACCAACGTATGTCTGAGCATCGAGCATGATCCAACGATCACCTCCTTCTCCATACCAATGTATGTCTAAGCATCGGAGCATAATCCAACGATCATCTCCTTCTCCATACCAACGTATGTCTGAGTCCACCCAAATGATATGTCTGTCTGTGTAATATGAGTAGCTGAGTCTCTGAGCATCATCCAACGATCACGTCCCTACTAATATCCATCCGAGGCAAGCAGGCACATCCTACTATAGCAAGTAACAACAACCGTAAGTACAAAGTTTCTGAACCGCACGCTCGAATGTCAACTAGGTACTTGGTATTACAATCAACTAAATCTAAAGCGCTCACCTAGGCCTCCCGCAACACGCGCACCCAGGTTGCCACACTCACATCTCTCAATCTCTGTCTGGATAGTTAGTTATTTGCTTTGTTCACACTTTATAATTGATTTATTATTTATGTGGGTAGCAGTCGCGGGAAAATGTGTCAATGCCGGTGACAGGACTTTTTGTGTTGCCAGTCTTTAATATTAACAAGGTTTGATGTTTTAGTTATTTACAATTTATGGTACATTTCGCGACGTAGTTCGCGACACTCCCACCGGGGAAATGTTGGAGCAAAGTTATGAGTTTCTATTATGTGTCCACTCCCTTATCTTTTCAAGGCCACGGTTGCCGCAGCCCTTTTTGTCGAGCTACTTCAGGTCTTTCATTACTCTGTGATGTCTGTACATCGTTCTCAGTAAAATTTTAAGGTTTATCCAATCTTACTTCACGTGATTCCATATCTCTTGTATTATCATATATTGACAAGGATGTCGCTTATGATGCTGATGTAGGGTCTCATGCATGGCCACATTGATGGTCTCATGAAAAGGTGTTCTTTCGATTTGTGGTACAAACTGTTTCAAATATTGTTGCTTCGACAATTTACTCTATATGATCTTTATTAGTATCCTCAAATTCGAGGGGATACATATGAGCGATGGATCTTGTGTATACCGTATTTCCGGATTTGCCCAGGGATACTATGCAAAGACCATCTTTGCTTTTAAATTGTTCCACTATTTTCCCGACGCTCCAGTTCTCTCGATATTTTGAGTCGCCTTTAATCCATACAGTCTTGCATTCACTAGCAAGGCTCACTTATCACTCTTGGCTATTTGTTTGCATGCCCATACCGTTCTCCCAAGTCTAGTGGACACCGATTAGCGAATATATCTTTACATAATTTAATCGTTTGTTGCAAGGTAAGGTTTTTACCCATTGATCAAAATCCAACGGTTTCAATATATGACCCACTTCAGAGTCGACGTAGGTAAGTGGTCAGGTGTTAAGAACCGCTTCAACTTCCTTTATGATTGTAAGCAGTTCGTTGTTTCTTATTAATTGTGTCTGAAGGGTTCTCTTCTAACAGTAATCTTATCTGTTAATGTCTTTGCAGCGTGAAAGTCCATCCACATCAACGGAGTTTCCAATTTCGACTAAAGTTCGCCTCCATGCCACAAGTTTCCTCCGGGTAATATTCCCGTTGTATATTTCTTCCAAGTTCTTGTAAGGAATAATTTTCATCTACAACGTTAACTTCATTTTCATCTTAAATTCTCGTGTGTATTACTAACACTATCATCTTCTATATCTTTGTATTTATAAGTTCATCAGTTTTCGACAGACCCTCCCCAGCGAGAAATGAGAGTTCATTATATGGTTTCCGTTTTACAAAGGTGATACTTGATTGTAGCTTTCAGTACAAATGCACTTGATATGATGCCAAATGGTACTCTACTGAACCTTGCAAGTAATAAATTATTTTCTGTTATCGGTTGATTTGTATACTTCACCCATAGAAATTTCTATCCCTTCTATCAAACCAATCTGTAGAAACGCCTTCACAATATCTGCTGATATTCCAATCCAGTGAGATTTAAATCTTATAATTCTAATAGGTTTTTCCAATTGTGTCACACTATGATGTGGTAGGTAATGTAGAGGATACTCTTGAAGATTATCCGTAGTACTATTACAATTATTACCTTTCCTAGTTGTTCTTATAGTTGTACGCGCCTAGCGTTTGAATGAAATGTAATGAAATTCGGGCTTGATATTATTGACTACGCACTTACTGAATATCTTGAGGCACGTTCATACACCAATAATTTCACATCACACACGTTTGAAGTATTTTCTTCTTAATGGGGTTTTCGCTGCCGGCTGGCGTGAGAGTTCTGCTTGCTGTGTACTGTATCCGGTGGCGCCAAAACGATGATGCTGATTGGCGTCGAAATACCTTTTTATTCCACAGATTATGAATGTTCGTGAATGTACGTAGCCTTTTTTGTTAAGGCCCGTTTAAAAAACCCACCAATAGCAATGCTTTCGAATCTAGGTTTCTTATCAAATTGACCAAACGACTAAAACGCCAGGCCGCAATTAGTGGGCAAGTCTGCGGAATGTTCAGACCAGGCCCAACAAACACAGCAACTATTATTCACCAATACTGCAGTCTCACTCAAATTCTTCATTGCCTCCTCTTACTGATCCGCCTTAGCTGAATCTATGACACTTATAGATTCCAGTCCCCAAAGAAATTCAAGACTCCCATTATCTAATGGTAGGTCCGGCCGACCAAACCCGTACCGAATTGAGAATAGATAATCGCAGTACTCAGTAACCACAACAGTTCCTAATAGATAGCCTAGTTTAGAATAGACCAAAACAAAATCTCTTGAAGCAGTACTTCCCTTTTATACACATCACTGCATGGTTACCAATCAATATGTTAACTCTGTCAGACAAGGAACCATCTGCACGAGTATAGGGATCTCCCTCATTGCAGAACCTCTGCTTAGTATATGGAACACCGAGAAATTTATTTATTTATTATGGTTCACCAGCAGTTGCTACACTATTACATACAAATCTTAAACTAAAACTTAAACATAAACACTAAATGCACAACCATTACAGGTGGACACCTCTTGCACTAACACTTGATACACACCTAATATCTATACTAAACCATTATGCTTATTACTAGAACAAAAAAATCACCGACATAAACTTGCAGATATAGTTCGAGTCCCAACTCTTCGTGTTTAGAACTTCACCTCTACCATTGAGCCCCCATGGATCTCTTCTGCTATTAAATGATCAAGTTCCTTGGCATTTTTTTGCGCTATATAGCCGCACTGACTACTAGAATCTATAAGACTACGACATTGTAAGATTCAAGCAAGAGTAAAGTTTTTAGTGCCTTTCCACGCTCACAATCGCCGCACCACAGTCGATGTATTCCCTGCGTTGGCTGAAACGCACCTGATGCTTCACTCCTGACTGGAAAAATTCCGAGACATAGAGCTCCACTATGACCATCGAATTCCTATTACAATGCACACAAAGTCTCTCCCGGCAGTAACTCCGACTACTGTGTCCCAGGCGAAATCAACCGCAGCAACGATCAGTCCAGCCTTTCCTTCTACAATTGACTCGAATTCAGCGCACTCGTCATTAAAATGGGAATCTCTACAAACCATACATTACTTTATCTTTTTCTCCTCCGACTCGTAACTTCTCTCCTGACACGGCATCTCTTCTCACTTCTTCATTTCTGATGCTTCTGATCTTAACGGTATTTCTGTATTTTCTGTTGTTCTATGATCGAGTCGACCAAATTTCCTCTTGAATCTTAAATTTCCCTACTTCTTCTGTAATTTGTAGTTCCGTTGTTTTGACCGTTGTCGCTATGTTTTGTTTCTTGATACATCCTTATATATGCTTATAGATATTTACACCCAGACACAGAAAAAACAGACACGCTCACGCACAAAAACGTTCGTCCCGAGTGGGAATCGAACCCGCGACCCTCGGCATGGCAGTCAGAGTCGCTAACCATCAAGCCAATTGGCCGGTCAAATGAGTGGAAAGTTGCTACCGTATTGTCTTTTAAGTTAAATGGGAATCCATTTCTTGTACCAAACGACTTGCTTCTTCTCTGGCTGATAAGGTATTCTCTAATACGTCTCGAAAAGCAATTTGTCTATGTCGGGTTAATCACGTTCATTTATATTCGATGCAAACCCAAAATACTTTCCATTGTAAAATATTTCCATCTTATTCTGGCAATGTTAGTTTAGGTAATTCCTTGGAAAGAACATTGACATGTTTAAATTCGCACCCTTTCATTTGTTTGACTTTTAACGCTAATTCAATATGAATTTCTTTAGCCTGTAGTTGTACCGTGGTGAAGTGGGAAACATCATCAGCTGATGGCTCCGAACTCAACCTGAAGTAAATTTCGTGATAAATATCTCTAGCCTTTTACAGACCATTTTAGCGTCCTTTGTTTCATCATCATTGAAATTACATATTGATTTCAATTTAACACCAGCTTTCTATTATCATTGCGACGTGCAGGAGTTCCAAAGTCTATTTAAACGAGACAATAATGACCGTCTAAGGGGCCACTGTCTTAAATTGAGCACTAGTTTCTCAAACAACAACCCTCACAAATATTCCCTAAACAACAGAGTGGTCAAAGCTTGGAACAAGCTCTCAGAAGACGTTGTAACAGCTCGAAATGTTAATCAATTCAAAAACCGACTTGACAACCATCTCAAAAAGAACAACAGGATACAGGCACTCGACAGTTGAATCAACTGCCTGTCTGATAATTAAATAACAATAATAATCTATTGCAATCGTCTTATCAAAACACTGTCCATTTTGATAGATAGTTCTTGTTTCCTTTTTCCTCTGATGTTCATTACAACTTCCAACAAGTAGCTATTAAATTCATAATTTTACATGCATGATAACTTTAATAATTGAATCAAGGCATTGACTCATCAATGACTTTAAAAACCTGAGGTAAGCTATTTGACCACTAAGCCACACAAAGCAGTTATAATTTGAAATCAATTCTCAGATACTGTTTATCTGGACATTGAAAATTCAGGCATTAATTAGGCTTGCATATTGTAATCCCCACAAGGAGTCAACACTGACAATCAATTGCATTTTAAATAAACAGCAAAACCATCAAGTGTACACGTTTCCTATTACTTTCCACAACAAACTTAAGAAAGCATGTTTGTCCCAACCATGCCAGGAAATAAGCACAATAGGCCCTTATACTTATTTATCAATCATTACCTTTGATGATTCACCAATGTAAGGAAAGCTTAATATAATTTGCTGTATTTCTTATTATTGTATATTGTAAATTTTTGCACCTTTGTTATATATGTATTTACCATCTCAACCTAGTAAATTTCATTAGTAACCTTTGGGTATAAGTGAAAGCATTTCAATATTATTACTTAGGTATTCTATTAATTAGAATTCTATGTGATAATTTATTTTCATTGTATAAAGATTCATGCACAATAAATCAATATTTATAATTATATTCATAAAACTCCCAATTGCATGACATCAATAATAAATTATATTACCATTTAAAGATATTACTTCTCATTATCCTTTTAAAGCTTTGTATATATTAATTTACTACAATAAGCATGTAATGCATCCTATATGCATTTATTCATAGAAACCATGTAACTTATATTTATTCATATTCATTATTATTTATTCAACCTTTGTTTTTTTTTGCCTTTATTCTCTTATACAATATTTTGTTAGTAAATCTCAAACATCCTTATTTAAACTTGATTATACCGCCCAATTTATTAGATAAGCATTGTTAAACAACATTACTTAATGTTGTCCCTACAAAAGAGAAACAAACCAAACATCTCCAGTAGGCATGACCATTGCAAGAACTGTTGCTGAACAATATGTACCTATTGTACCTACAGAGGATAAATACACCAGACATCTCCTATATGCTTGACCACTGCAAGCACAATCAGCAATCTATCTTACTTCATTGTAATTAGTTATGTAATCTGGTTTATTTTATAACCCATATAAATACCTTTTTTTTATAATGCAAAACTTTCATAATAATCCATCATGTTAACCTGTTAACTGTAGATCTCTATATGTTAACATAAAAGAGGACATACCTATTTATTATTACATTATTAATAATCTCATATTAGATATTTCTATAAAGAGTACACAAATAAGGTTTACCACTGAGTTTTGTAACCTCTATATTATGCCACAAGCATTCTGATTTTCCCTTTTTTTTTTCTTTTTTAATTAGTGTTTATCATTGCATTTTTTTTTTGTAGATAATTGCTTATTATTGTTGTTGTTTATAGCATCATGAGTATTCTATATCATTGTTGTACCATTAGTAATACCTTGTAGTATTACACATAACCTTTTAAACAGTAGGTATTTCTTTATTTTCATTTCACATACAACTATTATCCTCTAATATTCTGCATTCTCAACTTAATGCATTTGTGTGCTTGTTTAAAACTATCTCACCATAGTAACTTAACTATAATGCTATCTTTTTATTTCAGATGATTTATTCAATTGTTATACTCATAATCCTCACATTCACAGTTTTAATTATTATTCATTTATTACCTTAATATACTAGACAATAAGGACTTTATAGTATATCTTAATAGTCTTACAATCACTCAAGACCAAGGACACACCTCATATTTAACTTATTAATATTCTCTTATGATATTATGAATCAGCAGCTGAGTTTGGACAAACAGGACTACTTCCTCAAATCCCAGCATCTCCACCATGTCGCCAAACTTGTACTAATAAGTAAAATAGGTCTAGCGAATAGCTGATAAATATAGGAATTATTAATGATATTTGAAGGTAAGTAAATGTACCTATAGATAGTAAATAATTCCAGCCTAGTTTCCAAAGAATCTATATATCTAACAACGCAGATGCAGTAGACATCAATTCCTTATTTTATACAGGAATTGATGCATCATATCTCAACTGATAAATAATATGCATGTAGCTGATCTGAGTGGTGATTGTCTGAGAGCAAACTGTGTTGAGGGTTTATACTCTTCATTCTACTATACTTCTCTACTATTCTTCTTCTGAACAATAGCCTGAGTCAATAGTTTATGGACTATTTTTAAGTCGCCTCCGCCACCCCTTATAGCGACCCCTTTCCTCTCATGTCCATCTCAGTTTACCTGAGTAATATGACTGGCTAAGTATCGAGCATGATCCAAAGATCACCTCCTTCTCCATACCAATGTATGTCTAAGCATCGGAGCATAATCCAACGATCATCTCCTTCTCCATACCAACGTATGTCTGAGCATCGAGCATGATCCAACGATCACCTCCTTCTCCATACCAATGTATGTCTAAGCATCGGAGCATAATCCAACGATCATCTCCTTCTCCATACCAACGTATGTCTGAGTCCACCCAAATGATATGTCTGTCTGTGTAATATGAGTAGCTGAGTCTCTGAGCATCATCCAACGATCACGTCCCTACTAATATCCATCCGAGGCAAGCAGGCACATCCTACTATAGCAAGTAACAACAACCGTAAGTACAAAGTTTCTGAACCGCACGCTCGAATGTCAACTAGGTACTTGGTATTACAATCAACTAAGTCTAAAGCGCTCACCTAGGCCTCCCGCAACACGCGCACCCAGGTTGCCACACTCACATCTCTCAATCTCTGTCTGGATAGTTAGTTATTTGCTTTGTTCACACTTTATAATTGATTTATTATTTATGTGGGTAGCAGTCGCGGGAAAATGTGTCAATGCCGGTGACAGGACTTTTTGGGTTGCCAGTCTTTAATATTAACAAGGTTTGATGTTTTAGTTATTTACAATTTATGGTACATTTCGCGACGTAGTTCGCGACAGAAGGGGTGTGGTTTTTCATCATGATAACGCTAGACCTCACACATCTTTAGCCACTCAGCAAAAATTAAGAGAGTTTGCTAGGAGGTATTAATGCATCTGCCGTATAGTCCTGACCTTGCACCTTCAGATTTCCACCTGTTTCGGTCTCTTCAAAATTCTTTAGGCAGTGTCAGGTTAACATCACGAGAGGACTGTCAAAACCACTTGTCGCAGTATTTTGATCAGAAGTCCCAAAATTTCTATAGCAATGGGATCATGTCCCTACCCACAAGATGGCAAAAAGTTATCGAACAAAATGGTACCTACATACTTTATTTAAATGTAAATAAACTATATTAAAAATGTTTTGAATTTTCTTAAAAAATGCGAAGGATCTTTTTCCCCAACCTATTATATCATTTCTACCAGTCTACAATTGAAAATTTCATTCAACTTAATGTTTTTTTTCTGTACTTCTATAATTTCATATGTGGTAAGTGCTGTACACATCTATAATTGGTGTACATATCAGAATACTGTTACATTAAGTATAAAGTGCTTAATATGTATACTGTTGATGTGTCTTTGTTTCCAAAGAGCTTAAGATCAAGCTCAGTGGACGGAGATAGGCTGATGATGATGTCGCACCCTCAGTACGATAAGGACTTAACTCAAAATTTTGCGTAATGGAGTTACGTTCATAGAGAGACTAAACAAAGTACGCTCTATCCGTAGAATTGTAAAACTTTGTCAATTTAATGATAGAATAAGCATACCGATACTTCAGCCTCTTTAACACCGGGACCCACCCTCCCCGCTCAGTGCGAAAGTGACCCAATCAGAGATGTGCCAAAAGTGATTTTTCCTATCGTTCTGAGGGTGCGATGTGTCAACTTTGAATTAACTTTCAGTCTTAGTGTTTACTTAGCACCTTATCTAGATGTTTTTACTTAGAAAACAACGCTTTCTTTCGGTTGTTGGTTGCATTTACACGATCATACACATCTTCTTTGACAAAGACTGAGTACTACATTTCTCCCCACATTTGCCATAAAGTCATTACCAAAATATTGGTGTTATTATAAACGTGTGAGCGAAAGAGTTAATATGCTAATGGTGGATAATTGTATGATGATGCTGATGAACCTTATCACAACGCCATAGGGTTAACTTTTCTATAACACTCTTAGCTGTCGAACGGACCAAGATCTTAACTACTTTAACTGGTAATTTAATTTTCAGACTTGATTGTGCAAAAGTTCCCTTCGCCCACGACGGCGCCTGCAACGCTTGCTAGGAGCTCTATGTAGTAAGTTATCTTGAAAATAAATTATTAGTACTAACAATGATTTTTTCTTACTCCTCCTATCAATCTTATGTCTATTCTTTGTCCCCTACCTTCAATTATATATAAGGAAAATAGGTAAAATTACTGAAAACTACTGAACATATCGGGATGGAACTGCTACTATTGGACACGGAATTTTCCGTAGATGGTTATAGGCTATATATGATATCGATAAACGCGGGTGAAACCGCGGGGGACAGCTGGTGTAAATATTTTAATAGGTAATAAACTTTACTGAAATTGGTTATTGTTTTCTTGAGTTATATTATCCCTCGCGGCTTCTCCCGTGTTCCCGAGAGATGTAATATTTTCCCGGGATAAAAAGTATACCATATGTTAATCCAGGTTATGAACTGTCACCGTGCCAAATGCCATCAGTAGTTTTTGCGTGAAATAGTAAGAAACATCCATAAACTTTCTCTATTATAATATTAGTAGGATTCTATGTAAGTAAACTTATTTTCTATACTAATATTATAAAGAGGAAAGATTTGTAGGTAAGTATGTTTGTTACTTTTTCACGCAATAACTACTGAACTGATATGGCTGAAACTTGGCACATAGATAGAGCATATCCTGGAATAACATATAGGCTACTTTTTATCACGGGAATATGTGATATCCCTCGGGAACGCGGGTAAAACCGCGGGGGACAGCTGGTATAAAATAAACCATCTCGCTCATAATTCCTGAAAGGCAGAGGCTCAGTACTGAGCAAATTTCATTGAAAATATTTGAAGTCCCATCATAATATACGAGTATGGTGTGCATTATCGCCGGCTCGGGCACGTTACCAGCCCCGGGCAGGTGACTATTTCTGACACAGATCCAACAACTACACCTTGCCCGACCTGGTTTCTAAGCCTAACTTTAAGATTACTACGTGTTTTATTCTTTTATTCTTAATCAGTCACGAGTGGCTAAAGAAACAAACTCAGAAAATCGAATTATGTTTTCTTATCACAATGCACAATTAGTGCATCCTTTCGCGACTGCTTAATTGACTCGCCCAACTTGCTAAACAAGTAAACACAGGATATAATCGTCAGAACTTCGATAAATGCAATTGTTATCTATTGATACTGAGGAGTCAAAACGTATATAAGGTTCGAGCGTTCTTGAAAATAATAAGAAAGGCATTTGAAGACAATTTGTGAAAATGAAGTTCGCTTGTTGTAAGTATCTAATAGTTTAATATTTTGTTCGTGCATATATATATATCTAGTCTCACCACAGTCACCACAACCTGTGCTCAGTGTCGATGTGGCCGAGAAGGGAACTAGCTCCCAAATACTCGCAAGATGGCCCTTCTAATTAACCGCTATGGTTTTTCAGATGGCAACATCGCGAACTGAAACTAATTAAATTTGCACTACCTGAAGTTGGTTTCCTTCCTAACTACCGTTTGCTCCATGATACCATCAGCAACTTTTTTTTTATTTATTTATTAAAATACAATCGCCTCGCTGGGACAGAGTCATAATTTCTCCAATGACTGGGTCCTGGGTCCCACTCCCGAGGTGGCATAATGTTAAGAAATGATGACCTGAATCGCAAGATTGTTAAAGGGTTCTAAAACGGCGACAAAGTTAAACACATGGCCCGATGTGATTTAAAATATGTTCGGGAGAATGTGGGTGTCATTATTGCCTTCCTCTCCGGGGATAATGGGGAGCGTGATGTCAGAAATACTTAAACATATTTTTGTTTACATCGCCCCCACCGTTGCTGCTAAAGTACATATAATCTTCAAATTTATAAAATTGCAGTGTTGATCGTCCTGGTGACCCTGATGGCGTTGGAGACCAGCGCCTACAACCAAGTAAAATGCCCGAAGCCATATTGCAAGAAACCCTGCCCCCAAATTTACAAGCCAGTGTGCCTCAAGAACGGATGCATCTACGCTAACTATTGCCTGTAATTTATTTTATTTATTTATTTCGAGTAGGCCAACAAACAGGTAGACGGTCCACCTGATGGTAAGTGGTCACCGCCGTCTATGTATATTTGCAACCCAAAGAGCAACGCCAATGCATTGTCGATACTCAGGCGTGAAGTTGTTAAGTCTCAGGTGCCTGTAATTTCACCGGCCCCTTCCTTTCTAACCGAAACACAGTAATACAAGTGCACTACTGCTTCACGGCAGAAATGTGTAAGGTAGCACATCCTCGGACGAACTCTTCACGAAGAGCTCTACCACTTCTTATTATATGGTACGAAACCATGAGTACACTTGACCTGGTTATTTTTCAGTACTCCTACACATAATTTTGTACTATCAACCATTTATCCCAATTTTTGTCGCTAATTCATGTGTTTTTCTTTGCTTCAGGATGAGATGTGCTGGATTTAATGATGGTGATATTGATAAATACGGTCGGTGCCCAAGGAACCCCCCCATTTACTAAACCTGACAACATCCAACGAAATTTGTGTCTTCAGAACTTGTAATAAGTAGCTAATTTCTCTGAAGGACACTAATTTCACCAGAATCTCCAGTTTAGGTCACATATGAGCAAATAACTATTCACCAAATGGGTGTCATGCTTTATAGAGAATATTTACATCTTTGACTGTTGTATGTGTGACTAAAGCTAAATCGACAACGTATGCTTATTTAATGTTCATTTGAAAAATATATGCTGTTAAAAATTATAATAATTGTTCACTAATTATTTTATTTTGTAACCTTTTTAACAATATGTTTATTGGAAGATTTAAAAAAAACCTTTAAGACTTCTCCAGAACTATGAGTTCTTTGACATGATAAACTAGCGTTCAGTGCCGTTCCGGAGGGATCTAATGTACCCCGGAATAATAACAAAGCTTATGTGCATTAGGTATACCATCCCGAATAATGTACCATTAAAATGGTGAGAGAACTATGCAAATTGGTGCCATGGTACTTAAGTTTACCCTCTGCATATATGAATCATATCTCCTTATAATATTAGGAATATTCAAAATCTGTAAACACACATTTTTGAAAAA
Organism: Habrosyne pyritoides; assembly: GCA_907165245.1. Lineage (NCBI taxonomy): Eukaryota > Metazoa > Arthropoda > Insecta > Lepidoptera > Drepanidae > Habrosyne > Habrosyne pyritoides. Next base: position 14,802,893 of record OU015586.1, on the reverse strand, counting down.
TCTATGAAGCAATTTTAGTTTTCATAAAAATCGGGCTCGTGACTCGAGGATTTTCCCCTATTCCTCGTTGCTTCAGATTTGGCCATCCACGCCCACTTGGAAATATCAACCTGTATTCAAATTCAAATATTTTTATTCAAATATACTAAATATACTTTACTAGCACTTATGAATAGTCAGACTCTAATACCGGTTCGGAAGGTTGTTTTTTACTGAGAAGAGCCGGCAATAAATTCAGCAATTACTCTTTTTAAAAACGATCTTAGATTTATTACAAATAATTATTTAGTCTCATTGACAAAACCTGTGTGTTATAGCAGAAGTGAAGAATTATTAAACAATAATAATATGAATATCTAATAATAAAAAAATACAAACAAACTAAAGCTGACCAGCCCCTACAAGCAGCACCTGTTCACAAGCATGACGCATGTGGCAGCCATCGCCCTCCTCGCCATACGTAGCTTCAGTTTGACTTTCATAAGTGCCTTCCGAGGGCCTAAACTGGATAAATGGTTTGGAATTTAGAATTTTTAGAAAATACTGTAGGGAAGTAAGCGACCCGCCACACCACGCTACCGCAAGCAAAGGCATTTAAGTGAGCATGTACCTATACCTCCTGAAACTCACATTCCACCGCGTGTCATATGATGAGCATTGTCACCGTCGAGCACATTACCACCCACGGGATACAATACTGTACTGTACCTTGGCGAAGCTGGAAATAAAACCCAGAACCTTCGGACACTAAGCCGAGCTTAATACCGCTTGCTTACCTAGTCCATGTTATCTAAGAAATAAAAGCTATTGATTAGCGTTTTTTCAAAATACAAGGTTAAAATCCCTGCGTCGATTAGCGGTAGTTCTGTCGCCCTTAGGCAAAGGTCGTGGTCTAGTCATATTCAAGAAAAGCTTAAAGTACTATAAATAAAATTTTACTAGATGTACAACCCTTTCGTAAAATTTTTAATTATAATAGTCTTAATTTTGCTTAATTAAAACCTCGCTTTTTGTTTAGAAAAAAAAAACAAATATCATTTTTATACAGTACTTTAAGCTTTTTTAATGAAAATATTGCCGATTTATTTTAAATTTATGAAAAAATCAGACGCACTTTGATATCCAGGATGGATTTTGATATCGATAACAATATAATATATTATGTTATAAACACCACTACTTCTAGGATTAGCAGATAATTTATTGAAATTACATACTCGATTATTGAAAAGTTTACAATGATTTTTATCATATTATCTCAAATTAAGCGTCTCAAAATAAATGTATCAATAAAAAGACTATTACCATTTTTTTCCATCTATAATTTCTAGAATAAAAACTGCCAAAGTTTGCCAAAATTTGTATGAAACTTGCCACACTATTTATGCCTTTTGCAATCCCTATAATTTGGATGGAACCAACGAACCACTCATCTGATTGTTATTTTTGACTTACTGATACAAAGGTATTATACAATTAAAACAAAAAGTAAAATTAAGTATCCTGACTTGCCATCAGCTAAAAGACCGATCCCTCATAGTGAAGATGTACCGGTACCAGAACCACCTCAAACATGTGATCTGACCATTACGCCAGAAATAATCGAAAAAGAGACATTGGATCCTGACTTTCAAGAAGCTTCCTCATCCTCGTCTAATGAGCCACATCTTTTATCACAAGGAGATCACAACGATTTAGTACTGATTAAATTGGTGACCTAAAATGTGTCCAAACAACATGCAGAAATTTTGGACTCTCGATTAAAGGGATGGAATTTATTACAAGCTAAAACAAAAGTATGTTACTTTCGTAATCGAGATGAAGAGCTAAAAGGTTTTTTTTTCACACGATGATCAGCTTGTATTTTCTAATAATGTCTATGGCGTAATGACTGTCTTGGGTATAGAATATAAAGGGGCGTTTATTTATTGATGGCTCAAAAGTAAGTTTAAAGGCTGTTCTTTTACATATCGGCAATAAACTTGCCTCTATACCATTAACTGAGGCTTCTAACATGAAAGAGTCTTATGAAACTATTAAATTTATCTTGGAAAAAATTCAGTACTACGAACACAACTGGAAAGTTTAGAGAGATTTGAAGGTGATTGCCCTAATTTTAGGATTACAACTGGGGCATAGAAAATACTGTTGATTTATTTGTGAGTAGACACCGAAGAAATCATTATGTTAAGCAAGACTGGCCCAAAAGGCAGTCCCTTACTCTAGGACAAAAAATATTAAAAACCTTCTATTGGTGCAGCCTGAATGTATTTTTACCACCTTTACACATAAAGCTTTGGCTTATGAAGAACTTCGTGAAAGCTAGGGATAGGAGTGGTGACGGCTTTTTATATTTGAAAAAAAAATATTCCTAAACTGAGTGATGCAAAAATTAAAGAGGGCGTATTTGTTGGCCCTCAAATCAGGCAATGAAAGATGATTTATGATGAAGAAATGCTTAATAATTTAGAAAAATCAGCTTGGGAATCTTTCATGAAAGTAACTTTAAATTTTCTAGGAAATCACCGATCAAGTGACTATAAATGTATTATCGCGGAGCTTTTATCTACTTATTAGGCTTTGGGCTGTAATATGTCGTTGAAAATACATTTTCTTCATTCACATTTGGACTTATTTCCTGAATTTAAAACATTTTAATTTTATTCCTAGTATCCTTATCCTTGTCCTTAACATAACTAGACAAAAGTTTTCATGTTACAAAAGTTGTTTTTTGTTGACTAGTGTTATATATAGGCACTTTCGAAAAATTACCCATATGACTATGATATGAGAGCTCAAAGACACATCAATCCGATCTGACGACACGGTCTGTTGAATGCGTGCTTTGTAACTTATGGGCAACCAGCGCTTTCTATTATTTCAGTAACATTGG